>CAUYUJ010017660.1:572500-712500 GCA_963575745.1 Prorocentrum cordatum | reverse complement strand
GTCCACAGAGGAGGAGGAGCGGGGAGGAGGACGGGATGACAGGGAGGAGGAGAACAAGGAGGATGGGGGTCAAGGAGGAGGAGGGTGAGGGGGTCAAGGAGGAGAAGGAGGAAGGAAGGGGAGGAGGAGGATGAGGGGGTAGATGAGAAGGGGGAGAGAGGAGGATGAGGGAGGAGGAGGAGGAGGAGGAGGAAGAGGGGGGCCTCCTGGATCGAGGGCGGCGACTGCGGTCTCGGGCGGCGCGCCCGGCCCGCGGAGCGCCGCCGCGGGCGGGCCGCGGAGGCGCCCCCGAGCGCGGCGCGGGGGGGGCGGCGGCGCTCCGCGGGCCTGCCGCGGCGTGGCGCTCTCGTAGACGATGCGCAGCCGCCCCTCGGCGCCGTAGTCGAGCCTCTCGCCGCCGCCGTCGTCGGCAAAGAAGAAGAAGAAGAAGACAAAGAAGAAGGAGAAGAAGAAGAAAAAGGATTATTATACGAATAATGATACGAATAATAATATTAAGACGAAGAAGAAGAAGACAAGGAAGAAGAAGGAGAGGAATCATAATGATAAGAATAACAATAAAAAATAATAAGAAAAAGACGAGGAAGAGGAAGAGGAAGAGCACGAGGAGCACGGCGAAGAGGAAGAAATTACTGATAATGCAAGGAAGAAGAAGCAGAGGGAGGAGAAAGGAGACGCGCAAGGTTGGCGCGCTCGCGCCATATCTGGCATCCTACCCCTCCCACCCGTCCCTCCGCACTGCGCTGGAATATGTTCTGTTCACTGGCCAGGGTGCCCCAGATGATATCGATCTTCAACATGACCCCATCGCGTGGTGCGTAATCAGGACGAGGAGGAAGAGGTGGCGGATGAGCAGGAGGATGGGCAGGACGACGAGGAAGGAGGAGCAGCAGCCGCAGCAGGGATGAGCAAGAGCACCAGGGGAAGGCGGGAGAAGAAAAAAGGAGACGGAAACGACGAAAAACGAATCGGATTCGGAACTGTGGCCCGCGCCGGAGCGAGAGCGCAAATCCGAACGACGGGAGCCAAGCGCCTATCCTGAAATGCGGCGAGCGCTGCACCGGGAACCTAGTTGTTGAAGGACCGAGATCGTTCCGAATAGGAAAGCACAATCGAAATCCACCTCGGCACAATCCTGTTAATATACATATATTCCTCTTCCTATATATTTACGAGCCCGGGGGGGGAAGGGAAAACCCTCCCCCCCCCCAAAAAAAAAACTGGATCCCCGGGATCTGGGGTTCTCGGGCTCCCTTGGACGTCCTTGGAAAAGGTCACCCGGCTTTCCGGGTCTCCACAAACGCCTTGCCAAAAAAACATTAGCCACACACGACCAAACCTAATCACTGGACTACCAGGCAGCCAAGCATGCCAACAAAATAAGCGGGGGGGTGTTGTAACAAGCGCCCACAGGAACACAACAACAGCCAAACACCCCAGAAACACAAAAAAAAACACCCACCACAAAGCAAACCCTAAAGGACAGGCAACCCCAGAGCGATCTGGCTCGGTCACAGAAAGGCTCAAGGGAGGGCCCCAGAACAGCAAAAGAGCGCTCAAAGAGGGACTCCAATGGCGTCAGGACGGCCCAAAAGACCCCCAACGGCACCCCAAAAAGCTGAAGCTTTCGCAAGGGGCCTGCGCGTCAAAGCACAAAAATCGGTCCATTCACCCCTTCGTAAAACTTACAATTTTGGCATATTCGCCTTTCGGATTTCATCAGCTTTCAAGACAGCCTCTAATGGAACCAAGAGGCCCCCCAAGGGCTCCCAGCACAGACCCAAAAGGGCCATGGGAGGTCCCCGGAAGTGCCCAAGATGGGTCCACAGGGGGCTCCAGCGGGCCCAAGCTCCCCAAGACGGCCCAAGAAGGCCCCAGGACGGCCCATGGAGGCGCCAAAACGGCCCACGAGGGCCCCGAAAACACCCCTACGACGTTTCCGAATGCCAACAGAAAGACCCCCAAGGCACCCCAAAAAGCTTTCCAAGGGGCCTTCAAAGCACAAATCGTCCCATTCCCATCGTAAGACTTACAATTTTAGCATATTCGCCTTTCGGATTTCATCAGCCTTCAAGACGGTTTCAAAGCCCCCGAGATCGCCTCAAGACGCCCCAAAAGGCCCCCAAGAAAGCTTCAAGACGGCCGAGCCGGGCCCCACGATCGCCCACGAGAGCCCCAAGACAGCCCATAATGGAACCAAGAGGCCCCCCAAGGCTCCCAGCACAGACCCAAAAGGGCCATGGGAGGTCCCCAGAAGTGCCCAAGATGGGTCCAAAGGGGGCTCCAGCGGGCCCAAGCTCCCCAAGACGGCCCAAGAAGGCCCCAGGACGGCCCATGAAGGCGCCAAAACGGCCCACGAGGGCCCCGAAAACACCCCCACGATGTTTCCGAATGCCAACATTCATTGATTTTGCCCCCATGACATTTCACATTGTGACCCAGTCGTTGAGGGTCTCGTGGCATGCAGCGAAGATGCCCGAGGATGCCCCGTACGAGTTGCATATGCATGTTCGTACCCTTACACACATAACTTCAGATGTACATATGTGCGCTGTATAAACAAATACAACAATGTAAATAGATTGTATACACCTAGACATGTATACGGAACGTGCATGCACGTGCGCGTGTATACATGCATGCGCGCATGTACGCACGCACGCATTCCGCTTGCGTGCGAAATTCAATGGACCAAGGTGCATGGCGCGCAGCGCCAATGCAGTCGTGTATCTGTATATATATATATATATATATATATATATATATGCGTGTATATGTATATGTATATGTATATGTATATGTATATGTATATGTATATGTATATTATGTCGGCGGCGCCTGGTGCGGAGCGACCCCCCCCGGTAAACTCCATCCTGGGGGGGTTCGAGCCGGCGGCCCCGCCGGTGCGAGCCGTCACGAAAACCCTCTGGAAAGCACGACACCCACCGGTAGCGGGCACGAGACTCCCCAAGCACGAACCCCCACGGTATGCACGAACCCCCTCGGCACGCACGAACCTCAACCCAAATGCGTGACCGCCCCCAGGACGTGCCAGAACAAAAATAAAGAAACACAGAAAAAAAAAAAACAATAAAAAAAAATAAAAACCAGGAAAAAAAAAAGAAAAAAAGAAAAAAAAAAGACAAACAAAAAAGAACAAAAAAAAGAAGAAACAAACCAAAAAACTTGAAAAAAAAATAAAAGAGTCAAAACACAAGCCCCTCCTCCGGCACCCCGGGGGCACTCCAAAAACCCTCACCCCTAACACAAAGAATCACAACATGAAGACACCGCAAGCCCCAACCCACCCCCTAAACACCACCCAACCCTCAACCCACAAAACTCTCACCCACGCCCACCACGACTCCCCCCTAGCGCCCTACCCCGCTCTTCTGTAACGCGGCCGTTCCGACTTGACCCCACCCAGGACCACCCCAATTCCCAGAACAGCCCTACTGCGGGCACTGCAACCGACGATCAGACCTCCCTTTTGTGATCCACCCTTTAGTGCAGCTCTGCATTCCAGTTGCACGTGCCCAGCAACCCAGGGACCGACGCAGCCACATCCTCAGACCTCCTCATCCTCCTCACTCCTCCTCATCATAATCCTCCCTGATCCTCCTCCCCTTCCCGCTCTCCTCCTCCCTTGTCCCCTCCTCCGCAACCCCTCCTCCTCCTCCTCCTCCTCCTCCTCCTCCTCCTTCAACCTCCTCCTCCTCGCCCTCCCACCCCCCGCACCGCACGCCACCAACCGCACCCCCCCCACTCCACCCCCCCACTCCCACAGGGGGGGGGGGGTCCAGGTCGAACCCCCCCCCCCCAGTGCGGCCTGCGCGAAACCCCCCGGTAAAGGGACAGGGGGGGGGCTCGGCGGCACTGGGTGCGGCCTGCACCAACCCCCCCGGTAGTACTGGGGGGGGTTCGTGCCACGGGGCACCGCCGACACATATAAAATATGATACTGGAGACAAACCCAATCATACTTCTTTAAGGCTATAGGGCTATAGCCCTATAGGGCTATAGGGCTGTATGGCTATAGGGCTATAGGACTATAGGGATATAGGGCTATAGGGCTATCAGGCTGTAGGACTATAGGGCTATAGGGCTATAGGGCTATAGGGCTACAAGGATATAGGGCTATAGGGCTATAGGGCTATAGGGCTACAAGGATATAGGGCTGTAGGGTTATTAAGGCTATGGGGCTATAGGGCTATAGGGCTATAAACATATAGGGCTATATGGCTATAGGACTACCGGGCACCCGGGCACCCGGGCACCCGTGCACCCAGGCACCTGGGCACCCGGGCACCCGAAATCGGCAGCCCAGCACCTAACCATATGATCCGCTAGTACCCCTACAGAGGCAAGCTCTGATTGGGAATATAGGTATATGTACATCTATATATATGATAGCTATACATATACAGATACATACGTTCATTCATTCATTCATTCATTCATTCATTCATTCATACCTATACACACAAAGAAGCAGATATACCAGTATACCTACATGCATACATACAAACAGACATACGTATATACATCCAATAATGCAGACAAACCTACCTACCTACCTACCTACCTAGCCATTTTTAACGGATAAAAGTAACAGACATAACATAAATCTATGATATATATATATATATATATATAGAGATATATATATATAAGAGATATATATATGTATCGGCACGCCTTCTTTTCCAGGCGCGCTGCACCAGCAGTGTCTTGCAGCGAGGCGCGGCTAGGCAGACACTTTGGGTCAAACCTCGGAGCCGCTGCCGAGCGAGGCCGGCCTCGCAGCCCTCACCAAAATGGTGGTAACTCGCCGGGGAGGCGGTGGAGCATATGGCACCCTCACCTCGGGCATCCTTCCGAGAGGCGGTAAAACTCCCGTGTTGGAACGGGTGGCTGGCGGGGTCGAGGAGGCCTGAAAAGGCTGTGGAATCACCGGCGCCGCGATAGGCCCGCTCCTACCTCCTACCGTCGGGGCGGTGCTGACTCCAATCGCTCGCACGCCTTCTTTTCCAGGCGCGCTGCACCAGCAGTGTCTTGCAGCGAGGCGCGGCTAGGCAGACACTTTGGGTCAAGCCTCGGAGCCGCTGCCGAGCGAGGCCGGCCTCGCAGCCCGCACCACTGACTGGCGTAGCCGAGGACCACAACCACACGCCCCATGGCTGGCCGGCAATCCCAAACCATTCACTGCCTGAGCGAAGCCGAAGGCGAACATCACCACGTGGACCACCACCTGCAGAGGCACCTAACAATCTCCGCACTTTCGGCGGGTAACTGCAGCAGCACCAATGCGGCCGTGCTATCCTCAATGTAGATGCGCGCTGTTCGTGGGTTCTGCCATCGGCCTCGTACGATCGTCGCGTCCATGCTCTGGACCTTTGTGAAGTACCACGAGGCCCCCCCTCTCCGTAGGGAGTACGGCTGGAACCCTACGTGCTCAAGGCGGGTGAACTTCAGGAGAGCTTGGAATGCCCTCGAAAAGGCGCCTCCCCTCTGGCGGACGAGGGGGTCGTCGTCAGAAAGGTCGCACATGGCCCGCTGCAGCAATGTCAGAATGACGCGGTCCACGAAGTGCACCGCCTCCCGGGCCCTCTTTCTCCCGGCAGTCTTGGTCGACTCCAATGCTATGAAGACCGTGTTGGATTCAGGGAAGAGCCGGACATGGCGTTTCTCGAGCGACAAAAGCTCGGTAGTCCGAAGAAATGCAGTAAACCCAACCAGAAGCCCTGCGGCCAACCTCAAATCCCCCGCCTGGGCCGCAGCGGAGGCCAGAGCAGCCACAATATGCTTCGGGAACGGCGTGGCTCTAGTGGGCACGACTGTCGAATTCCAACTGTTGTAGAACAGCCAACTCGTGTTGAGGTGGTGCTTGCATTGCGGGAAGAAGCGCTACAGGCCGCTCAGGAGGTGGCCGCAGAAGCCGATGGGCTCACCTTCCTGCCAACACTCGTTGATAAACTCAGACACAATGTGATCGAGCTCCGACAACGACGTGGGCAGGGCGAGGGATCTGGCTTGCAAGAAAAAGAAGAAGGCGTTGACAGCTCGGCGGTATACCTGGAACGTGCGTGGAGCGATGCCGACATAGCGCAGGTGCCGGCGAACCGGCCCACCAGGATTACGGGCGCGACGGCCCTGCTGACAAAGCACCGGCATTCCTCGAGGCAAAGTCGCTAAAGTTCCACGCAGAAATCGCCCAGGCATAAAAAGGGTAATTATCGCATGCAAGTGATACCGCCATGTGTTTGCGGCACACGCGGTTCAGCCGCTTAGAAGAAGAACGGCCTTTGGTGAGCACACCCGTCACGACCAGCGAGTCCAGGATGTGCAGGTAGCGCCGGGAGTGGTACATTATTGAATTGGCACGCCGCCTCAACCAGGTCACCGCCGCGCGCGCCTCAAGGATGTTGATGCGCTGCTCGTGCTGCCATCGCCATGACAGCACGGTCTTCCACTCGCACTCAAGAGCGGGGCACGGCGCCCTAGCAGGGGACGAATGGAAAGGATCGTCGACGATGAGCCTCACGTCAGTGCCCCGGTGGTCGCACTTGCGGAGCATGAGCTTCAGATGTTCGATCTCCTGGCCCGGGACCGTGGTAGCCTCGAGCTCACGCACGGACGCGACCACGCGCTCCGAGACGCCCTTTTCGACGAACATCTTCCCTGCTCGGGCGAGCCGGGCACGCAGTGCCTCCTCCCGCCTCGCAGGGTCCACCTCCCGGGGTGGCGCCGCGGGTCGCGACAGCACGCCAGCGACGACCTCCGCGTACCTCTGGCACAGCGCGCCCGGGCACTCGTAGAAGTGGCGCGGGTCCTTAGGCGGCACCGCGGTGCAGGAGCAGGGCCCGTCGCGATGGAGCATGGCATGGAGCTCACGGCAGTTGTGAGCGAAGCAGGTGGCCCTCCGCGCGCCGCCGAAGCAACAGTAGGAGAGCTCAGAGTAAAATACTCCCTCCTTCTCCTCTAGCTCCTTGGCCTGCGCGAAGTCCCAGAGCCAGCTGTCGCACGGGTTCTCGATGCACCAATACTTCCCCTGCCCGTGGCGCTCCAAGGCACAAGCGAGGGCCTTCTTGCACATAGCGCTGGATCGCCGCACCTCGAACGCGAGAGTGCGCGGGAGACCGGGGATCCCCATGATGCGCCTGGCGTTCCGCACCTGGCCAGGCCAAGGAGACGTCGACAAGAAGCGCCACTCGGGAGCAAAATGCTCCCAGGCAAACGCCGTCTCGGCCTGCGCGGTGGTCAAAATCTTCTTACCCTCCTGGGAAAAGAAATCGCGGCCCATAGCGTCGTCGAAGGGCCTCTGCACAGGAATGCCCCACTGCGCCACTGCCTGCGTCAGCGGGGCACGAGGGCAAGAGAACCGCTCTGCGAAACACGGGCAGCGCCCGCACTTCCCGCAGTTCTCTCGGTGGTCAGCCGCACTGCGGGGGTCGCCGATCTGGGCGCCGCAAGGGGCCCGTATAGGGCTCTCGCCGGACTGGCGGTAGCTGGGCTGGCAAGCCGAACCCCCGGTAACGAACGGCCGGAACGACATCGCCACCGCAACTCCGCCGCCTGTGAGCGACGCGTCCGAGCACGAGACAATCCCATCGAGCGCGGCGCGCATGTTGGCGAAGGCGAGCGGGACGAAGATGGTGAAAGACAGGACCTCGTCGAACGCGTCGTCCTTCGGCACCGCCGCCCCAGCCTCCAGCAACTTGGTCTGCCAGAACACCTCCTGCAGCACCGCGTAGAGCGGCCTCCGAAACACCGACGCGAAGCAAGCCTTCCCAGCCCAGTGCCGGAGCGCTCGCACGCTCCACCGAGGCTGGGCCAGCAGCGCCAGGCCCAGCCAGACCAAGTCGGCCCCCTTCGAGGGCTGGAGCCCGAAGGTCCCGCGGGAGCTGTCCAAAAAGCCCCCTTGAAGGGATGCCGCCGTCGCCCCGATCAAAGATTTTCCCGTGTTCAGCGGGGGGCCGAGCTCGGAGCGCACGTTGACGAAACGGGCGTGCTCGTCTGTCTCCTCCCCCATCTGGGCCTCGGCGAGAGCCCGGTCGACAACCCGGAGTCGGTCGTGCGAGTCGAGGTAAAGGATGGACAAGTCGTCCTGCGGGGGTAGGTCCCTGCCCTTCGGCACCTCGGTGGCGGGGGAGACCCGCGCGAGCCCGAACACAAGACGTCGGACAACCGACTGCATGATGGCGACGGCACTGTTCCAACCCATGGGCACGACGCACAAGGCGGGGCGCACCCACTCTTTCTCTGGCAGGCCCATAGCGCTGCCAGGTACAACTTTCTCGTAGCTGAAGTACCCGAGCCACGAGTCGGGCAGAGTGAAAAGGTTGAAGCAGCTCTCGAAGTCCTCGGAGTCGATGAGAACCTCTTCTCCCTCCTCCAAATGAAGGAGGGTGACCTGCCCGACGTACGGCAACTTGTCGTCGCCCCCCGCGATGCGGGTCAGGTAGTCGCTGATGGGGCAAAAGATGCTGATGAAGCGGAGGAGTTCCTGTCGCACTCCGTCCTTGTACTTGATCTTCTCGACGCCGCCGGCCCCGTTGTACACAGGCTGGCCGTCGACGCCGCGGAACACATCCTCCTCCCTCACTGGTTTCATAATGCCCCTTTGGAATGCCGCGGCCACCAAGTCTGCCCAGGCCCCGTCAGAAGCACGGACGTAACTCTTCCTAGTTGCCGCGGGCCAAAAGGCCCGGTCCAGGAGGTTCGAGCTGGGATCCATGACCTTCTCAAGCACCTCGCCCTCGAGGAACTTGGTAACGGGCTGGATTGCCGCGGACCCCGCTGCCGGCCATGCTGGGATGACCCTCCTTGGCGTGAGCGCCTCCATCTTGACAACCAGGCCCGAGGCCCCGTAGTCCACTGGAAGCGTCGTGAGCTTCTTCCTGAGGGCCTTCAGCGACGGTGCCTGCCCAGCGGCGTCGGGCTGGTTGGACACGAATGCGACGACAGCCATCGCAACATGCCGGACCAGCCTGAGTTGAGGCTGCGACAGCCTCAGTGCCGGGCCCTTCCGAGGTGGCTCAGCGCCCGCTCCGAGATAATGGAAGTTGAGGGCGGACAAAATACAGCAGACCCGCTGGCGGAGGCCGCCGCTCCAACGCCCTAGGGATGCCTCCTCGAGCCCATGGCCCAAGACCTTCTCGGCCGAGAGCTCCCGGACGGCCTCAACCGCAATCGGCAGGATGTCTTGGGAGGCTCCGCGAGACCCTCGGGCAGAGGGTGGTGCAGCGCGCCCTAATGAACGTGGCAGGTCGCCCAAGGGAGTCGCGAGCTCGTCCCAGTGCGCATCCAGCCAGATGAAGGCATCGAAGAGCCCTGGCCGAGAGGCGAGGGCCACCTCGAGGTCTGCCCGCCAGCTCTCCCTGGTCATGTGGCCCTTGCGCGGCGGCGGCGAAGGTCTCGGGAGCGAGCCCTCCCGGTAAATAGCAAGCATCGGGCGTTCTGGCGACTCCAGGCCCCCACGCGGCTCTGAGCCCGACGTAGGCTCGAAGGAAGCCGCTGGCTCCTCTGACGGCGCCCGCGCGTCGCAGAGTCGCACGACACGCCGGCGTCCACCCAGCGAGGGGCTTCCCGCAGGCTTCAAAACGGCAGCCTCGCGCCCGCTGCACGCTCCGCCGCTGGGGGACCGCGCATCGCGGGATCCAACCCGTGAGTGGGGCGGTCTGGCGACTGCTGTGGGCGGGGAGCGGCGCCACGGCGCCTCCCGAGGGGCAGCGGTCAGCCGCCGTCGGGAGGCTTCCCTTTGCCGCCCTTTCCGCTCTTGGTCTTGCCGCCACCCTTCTTCCCCTTCTGGGAGGCTGCGTTCTCGTCGTGGCCCCGGCGCCACGGCTGCACACCCACGATCTCCTGGTCGGTCCGCGCCTCCCTCGCGACGGCGACGGCCTCGTCGCGCTCCAGGAGGGGGGCCCCTTCCTCGGGTATGAGCTCGAGGAGCTGCGCGTGCGTCCAAGCGCCGTCGTGCAGCGCCTTGTCGATCGCCTTGATCCTCTGGGCCACAACGTCGGCGGCCTCCTCGGGCCTCTGCGTCGCCAGGAGGGCCAGGATGAGGGACAGCGTCCGCAACTCCCTCCGGTCGCAAAGCGCCATGCGCGTGGCCAGGGTCGGAACCATCACCGTCAAGATGTACGATGTCGCTGCCGGAGGCGTCTGATTCAGATCGCCCGGGCTGCCCAGCTGGGCGTACACGGCCCCCCCCTCCCTGCTGACACCGACTGCCATCTTGAGCAGGAGCCGTGCGGCCAGCCGTCCTGGATGACGCTGGGAATAGGACACCAACTGGAGCTGCTTGCTCCCGTTGGCGGAGGAGGGGGCCTCGCGAAAACCCGGCCTCGACCCTGAGTGTGAACGACGCCTCCGCCTCGAACGTGAGCGCGACTCCGAAGAGGAGAACGCCGCCAACGGGCCAGCACCGTAGGGGCCCCGGTCGCCGCCTCGACGGCGACGACGTTCGCGGCCCACTCGGCTGCGGGAGCGGTCGCGGTCGCGGTCGCGAGCGTGCCGGGGGGTAGGGGAACGGGCGCGCCGACCCTCGGGCGCATCCCCAAGCAGCGGCGCCGACGCACCTCCAGCTTGGTCAGCGTCCCCACCTCCAGCAGAGCGGCCCCCGGCAGCACGACCACTGCGCCTCGGGGACCGGGCAGTCCCCCCGAACAGGCCAGGCCTGCTAGGGCCACCTCGGCCCCTCCGAGGGTGACCCGAGCGTTCGCGCCTCCTCCCGCGAGGCTCATCAGCAAGGTCACGACGTAGATTCGCAAGCTGGTCTGCGACAGGAGCTGCCGCAGCCGCATCGCGGGAGGGAGATCCCTCTGGCTGCCGCTGCTGCCGCGGCTGCTCGACAAGCTCTGCGTCGAAGAACTCGCCGCGGTCTCCGCCTGCGGGGACTCCCCCAGGCGGGTAAGCCTCCCGGCGCCCCCCATCAAGGTTGCCGAGGTACTCCTCCACACGCTCGGCGGCAACACCCCTACCAGCCCAACCGATCGCACCCGTGGCCAGCGCCGCCCTGGGGACCGCCCTGACACGGGCGAAATGCAGAGCGTAATCGGCACCAGCCTTGACGCTCTGGCAGGTGGCCGCCTCACCTCGGCAGAGGTGGTACCAGGCTGGGCTGGGCGGCTTGTCCGCCGACTCCCGCATGTACCAGTCGTAGTACTCGTCGCTCGCGGCAATGTACACGGCCTCGAGCCATCGACCCCTCGCCGAGGCGGTAGCCGTGCTAGTCACCGCGAGCAGCATCGTGCCCTGCTCGTCGCCCGCGTCGTCCGAGCACTGGACCTCCACGATCTGGCCGGAGCGGAGCTCGAAGTGATCGAAGAAGTCTGGGTCGGCCACGGCGTCGAACCATGGCCCGACTGGGGGCGGCATCCCGCAGAGCAGCCACGGGCTCAGCGGGAGTGCGGGCCGCCCCACGAAACTCGGCCCACGGGCCGGTAACCGGGATAGCTCGGCTCAGGAGGCCGGTAGGTATTTGGGCTCCCAGGCGAGATTGCCTAGGGGCCACAGCTGGCGTGGGACCCCCGCGCCCGCGCCCCGCGCGCGCGCAGCGGGCAAGGCAGTGAGCCTGGCTCGCACCTGAAAAGGCTGTGGAATCACCGGCGCCGTGATAGGCCCGCTCCTACCTCCTACCGTCGGGGCGGTGCTGACTCCAATACACACACATATTTACATACATACATACATACATACATACATACATACATACATACATACATACATACATACATGCATGCATGCATGCATGCATGCATGCATGCATGCATGCATGCATACATACATACATACATACACATACATACATACGTACATACACACATACAGACAGACAGACAGACAGACAGACAGGCAGACAGACAGACAGACAGACAGACAGACAGACAGACAGACAGACAGGCAGACATATATAAATTCATGCATACATCCGTGCACACATACATACATACATACGTACATACATGCATACTTACATGCATACATCCATACATACATACATACATACATACATACATACATACATTAATACATACATACATACATACATACATACATACATACATACATACATACATACATACACACACACATACATACATACATACATACATGCATACATACATACATGCATGCATGCATGCATACATACATACATACATACATACATACATACATACATACAAACATACATACCTACCTACCTACCTACCTACAGGCAGGCAGGCAGGCAGGCAGGCAGGCAGGCAGGCAGGCAGGCAGACAGACAGACAGACAGGCAGACAGACAGACAGACAGACAGACATACACACATGCATGCACGCATGCATGCATGCATACGTACATACAGAGAGACAGACAGACAGACAGACAGACAGACAGACAGACAGACAGACAGACAGGCAGGCAGGCAGGCAGGCAGGCAGGCAGGCAGGCAGACATACAGACAGACATTTACATAAACAGGCTAGGCGGGGGGAAAAAAGAAAGCATCAGGGGAGAGGAGAGAAGAGATAAGTTTAGTACTTTTGCGAATGAGGAAAAAGAGGAAAGGGGGGGAGGAGAAGGCACTGCCGCCCCCATTTCGGCACACACCCCACGAGGATCGTGGCCTCACATCGGCGCACTCCTCTCGCGCTTCGTGGCCCCATGGGGGAGCTCCACCGTCGGCCCCAGCGAGAGGGTCCGCATGGCGGCGCCGCCCACTTCGGGCACTCGCAAGGAGCGTGCCCCCACAGAGAGCTCCACCTACGAACCCGGTCTAAGGGTCCGCGTGGCGGCGTCGCCCAGTTCAACACACCTCCCACAAGGACCGTGCCCCTAGCTATAGTGAAATCCACCTGCAGCTTCAATGAGGGAACCTTGCATGCGTACCTACGCCAGTCTCGGCACACCCCTAACACGAGCCCCACCTACTGGACTGGAAAAATTTGCATGAGATGCGTTTCCCCGAGCATTTCGGCGTACTCCTCACACGTGTCGTGCCCCCTAGGGAGCTCCACCTACGGCCCCCTTGGGAAAGCTCGTGTGCGCCTCCCCCCACCGACTTCGGCACGTCCCTCACACGGACTGTGCACCGCACCAGCGTTGCATGAGGCTGCTAAGGGTTGGGCCCCCCGTCGGGCCCATTTGCCTCCGGGGAGCATCTGGGCGCCCTTCTCGCAGCCACGGGCCCGCCTGCAAGACTCGGCCGGGAGCTCCGGGAGGCCCGGGGGAGCACTCCGAGCGCAGGCCGGCAGGCGAGCGGGCGAGCGGGCAAGAAGGCGGGGCCGGGAAGCCCCAAAGCAACCAAAAGCATCCCTTAGCGTGGATCCTCCTCCGTCGTCGCCGCCGCCGCCAGCGGCAGCTGCCAGCATCGTCGACAGGCGAGGGCGAGACGACTGCAGGGGGCAAGCGAACGGGCGAGCGGGCGGGAGCGGGCAAGAAGGCGGGGCCAGGAGCCCCAAGAGCCACCAAAAACATCCCACATCGTGGATCCTCCGCCATGGTCGGCACACGGGCCCGCCGTCGCCGCCGTGGTCGTCGTCGTCGTCGTCGTCGTCGCCGCCGCCGTCGTCGTCGTCGTCGTCGTCGTCGTCGTCGTCGTCGTCGTCGTCGTCGTCGTCGTCGTCGTCGTCGTCGTCGTCGTCGTCGTCGTCGTCGTCGTCGTCGTCCTCGTCGTCGTCGCCGTCGCCGTCGCCGTCGTCACGGCTGCCGTCCGCCGTCGTCGCCGTCGCCGCAGCATCGTCCACACGGAAATCCCATGCGACCAGTCTGGGCCAGCAGGGGCTGCCTTGGGACCACCTGTTGCTGTCAGCCTCGTCGGCACGTCGGCAGCGCGGGGCCGAGGCGGGAGGAGGGCCAGCTGTGACAACGGCGGCTCCCCAGCCTGGCCCAAATGTGCTCTCAGAGGCTCCAGGGAGTCTGAAAGGTGGTCCGGGGCGCCCGGCAAAGTCCCACGGCAGAGTCCCAGGGCTTCGAGTGTGTTGTGGAAAGGAGGGGGGAGGCATTGGGAGAGCGCTCTGGAAGTGCTCGGGGGTCGTTTGGGAGGCTGGTGGGAATCCTTTGCCATCTTTGCAAGGTTTGAAGGGGCCCAGGGACGCACAAATCCGCCGGCCCCCTTGTGGGGCCACCAGGCTGTAGGGCCAAGCTTCGCAGGTCCCTGTACCAGTTGCAGCTTCCAGTTTCCACTGTTACAATTCTGCTTCTTTCTGCTTACTGTTCCTTGTTGACTTCTTGCTGCTTACTGCTCCTTGTTGATGGACCGCGCGAAGGGGGGAGGCCCAAAACGGACATTTTACCACGCCCTGGGAGGGTTCTCAGAATTTCTGGGGGTAAAAATTGACACCCCTCACGCAGATCGGCGGGATCAGGGTCCAAAAACACATAGGATTTGCTACATTTCTGACGTTCGGCGGCACCCCTCACGCAGATCGCCGGTGTTAGGGTGCAAAAACACATAGGATTTGCCACATTTCTGAAATTCGGTGGCACCACTCACGCAGATCGGCGGGGTCAGGGTCCAAAAACATAAGGGATTTGCTACATTTCTGAAATTCGGTGGCACCCCTCATGCAGATCGACGGGGTCAAGGCCCAAAACACCAAGGATTTGTTATATTTCTAAAATTCGGTGGCACCCCTCACGCAGATCGGCGAGGTCAGGGTCCAAAAACATATGGGATATGCCACATGTTCAAAAATTGGTTCACCTCTCACGCAGATCGGCGGGGTTGGGGCCCAAAAACATATGGGATTTGCTACATTTCTGACATTCGGCGGCCACTCACGCATATCGGCGGCGTCAGGATCCAAAAACACATAGGATTTGCCACATTTCTGATATTCGGTGGCACCACTCACGCAGATCGACGGAATCAGGGTGCAAAAACACATAGGATTTGCCACATTTCTGACATTCGGTGGCACCCTCATGCAGATCGGCGGGATCAGGGTCCAAAAACAAATTGGATTTGCCACATTTCTGACATTCGGTGGCACCCCTCACGCAGATCGGCGGGGTCAGGGTCCAAAAACACAGGAGATTTGCCACATTTCTGAAATTCGGCGGCACCCCTCATGCAGATCGGCAGGGTCACGACGTCTTACCAATCGCCAGGTGTGGTAACCCCTCTGGTCATCTATTGGTTTTGCTCATGACGAGTCGGCCTCGCATGAAGTTCCGATACTGCTTCACGACAGCGCCCAGGCCTCAGGACATAGCTCTTGCATAGCGCATTATCCGAGAGAGGGGGCCGGCGGCAGGGGGCGAAGCCCTTACGGAGAAATGCACACGAATCCCAGGATTCCCCATACTGTTCAATGTTTGGAGGATTCTCGTCTGTCCCCCGCTTCCCATATTTTCCGATTTTCCTGGGAATCGACGACTACTTGTGCCTGTGTGTGTTTTCCCTCCTGAAGGTTGGGAGACGCTTTCGCGGGATCCCTGGCGGCGGGAAGCCCCCAGGAGAGGCCCCGAAAAGGAACGGAGAGCGCCGGGGAGGGCCGCCGTTGCCTCGACGGGGCCCTCCTCCGAGACACCATCCCCCCGGCCAGCCCCGCTGCCCTGTGGTGCCGACGACGTCGGTGACTGCCAGTTGGCCCCATCCTCCCTCCTCCTCCTCCTCCCTCCCTCCTCCTCCCCTCCTCCTCCCTCCCTCCCCTCCTCCCTCCTCCCTCCCTCCTCCTCCTCCCTCCTCCTCCCCCTCCTCCTCCACCTCCTCCTCCTCCTCCTCTCCTCCTCCTCCTCCTCCTCCTCCTCCTCCTCCTCCTCCTCCTTCCTCCTCTCCTCCTCTCCTCCTCCTCCTCCCTCCTCCCTCCTCCTCCTCCTCCTCCTCCTCCTCCTCCTCCTCCTCCTCCTTCTCCTCCTCCTCCTCCTCTGCGCTGGAGCGCCAGGGACGCTTCCTCGCGCGGCACCCATGCGCAGCTTTGGCGACGGCTGCGCTGCGCCATCGCGCGGCGCGCCGACGCCGCGGCGCCCGACTTTCGCCGGGTCCCCTCTCACCTCACAGCCGAGGAGGCGCTCCACCGTGGAGTGCCGCTCATAGACTGGATCGGCAATGCTTGGGCAGACTGGTTCGCGTCGGTGGCCATGTGGCAGGTCCGGCTGGCCCCAGGGCTCGCGCGGAACCTCGAGCTCAGGCTCCAGCACGTTCTCAGCGTCGTGGAGTTTCACGTGTGGGCCTGCGTGCAGGTGTACTCATCGGGCCTCTGGGACTCGAACGAGGCGGCGATGCCCAGGCCGCCCCCAGCCCCGCCCAAGCTGACCATCATCCAGCACGACTTGCACTGGTGCCCCCACCCTCGGTCCCAGGACAGCCAAGGCCTTGTCTGCCTTGCTTGCGGGCGCACGGCCTACACCGAAGGCACCCAACGGGCGTTGGCGGGGTCCGCGTGCACGCCGACCACCTTGGGCCACGAGCGGGCGCTCTCTGTCCTCGGGGCCGCGCCCACAGCAGCAGGCCCTTCGCCGGCGGTGCCCCCCCCGGCCACCTGCTGCGCCGACGCCAGCGTGGCCAACGGGAGCCAGCGAGACGCCAGCCTCCAGGCCATGGTGGATTATCTCCTACACGCCGCACGCGCTGCCGCCCCCGCCGCGCGGGCCGCCGGCGCGCTGCTGCCACAGCCCGCGGCCGGTGGAGATTTTGGCCTGGATCGGGCGCTCGCGCCGCCCGTGCCGCAGCCCGCGGCCGCTGGAGATTCTGGCCTGGATCGGGCGCCGGCGCCGCCCGTGCCGCAGCCCGCGGCCAGTGGAGATTTTGGCCTGGATCGGGCGCCGGCGCCGCCCGCGCCGCAGCCCGCGGCCGCGTCAGGGAGGCCGCCGCCGCCGTGCAAGGCCGCGGACGCAGCTGGTGGAGATTTTGGCTTGGATGGGCGCGAGGGTCCTCCGGCCGCGGCCCCGCTCTGGCAGGGCGCCGCGCGGGCCCGGTGGGGGCCACTGCGCTCGGCTGGGCCCAAATCAGGGCGAGGTCCTCCGGCCGCGGCCCCGCTCGGGCAGGGCGCCGCGCGGGCCTGGTGGGGGCCACCGCGCTCGGCTGGGCCCAAATCAGGGCGAGGTCCTCCGGCCGAGCCCGCTGCTGGGGCCGCTGGGGACGCGGGGCGGCCCGCCGGCGCGCTGCCGGGCGCCGCCGACCCAGGCGAACCCGACTCGCGAGACGGCGCGGCGCATGGCGCAGGTGACGTGGCGAGCCACTCTGCCTGGCAGGCGGGCTCGGCGCCGCGCTGCCGGCGACCGGATCCGGCGCCTGACCCCTGGCTGGATCAGGCTTCCCTCAGCGTCGAGCTCTTGGAAGGGCGGCTAACAGAGATCGCCAAGGCGTGGGTGCCTGAGGGACAGCTCTCGCAGGAGGGGGGGTTGGCCGGCTGGAACGAAGTTTGCGTGCCGTACGTGACGCATGCCTTGGCCCAGCCGCATGCGGCGCCTCTGCTGGGCGGGATGGCAGGGGCGGACCTCGCCCGACGGCGACGCCAGCTGGCCGAGGAGATTTGCCACAGAGCTTGGCTGCGCTCGACCTCCAGCCGTCGGCGTGCGCGGCGTGAGAGTCCAGAGGTGATAGCGGCGCGGTTCCGCATTGCGCGCAGCTTCCTGGTCAGCCGGGACGGGGAGCGAGTTGGGCCGCTGCCGCGCCGCTGGCTGGTGGACCCACTGGTGGAGCGGTGGCAGAGGCTGGCGGACCGCCGTGGCAGGCCGCGCGATGATGGTCCAGCGGGCGGCCGCAGCTCGGAACCCGAGGATGATGACTCCGCGCCGCACCCCGAGGCAGGCCCCTCTCAGCCGGCTGGTCAGGGCCCCGTGCCTGGCCGTGCTGCGCGCGAGGGGCAGGGGCGTGGTCGGTCCCGCTCACCGGCTCGCGAGCTCGAATCAGGGCCGCACCCCGACGCTGGCCCCTCGGCGCTGCCGCCCGCCAATAATGGAGATCCTGACGCAGGGGACGCGGGCGTGCCGTCCGCTCCCAGCCCGGCGCCGGGGGCTGCGGTCTCGCCCCTTGTGGGGGCCCTCGTGGTGGGGGCGATCTCGGCCGCAGCCGCGACCAGTGGGACCGAGGGCGCCGAGGCGGACCCGCAGCCGGACGCGGCGCCTGGCGCAGGAGAGGAGGCGACTCCCCCCCCGATGCCCTCGCGGCGCGCGACGGCGGGGAGCAGGCCGCCGACGGCGCTGACGCGCTCCGCCCGGCGCCCAAGCGCCCCGAGCGGGCTCCACGGCCGCCGCGCGCCGGCCCGATCCTGGCGGCGCTCGGCCCGATGAAGGAGAGGCTCGAGGCGCGCGCCCGCGGTGCGGAGGCACCCGCGCCTTCGGCTGCCTCCGCTGGGTGCGAAGCTCGCCCCTGCTGCGCGGCCTGCCTCGGACACGAGCGGTGGCGCGGCGCCCGAGGGGGCAGGGCCCCCCTCCCGCCCACCTGCTCCTCCCGCCGCTGCTCTCGCCCGCGGGGAGGGGGAGTCGTCGTCGGGTGGATCGTCGGGTGGAGCGGGCCTCGGGTAGGAAGGCACCAACTATACACCAACACCGATCCTGGCCAGGATCACCCTGGGCCCAGGATCGGTGTATACGCCCTCCTGCCTTGCGCAAGAAGGCATATACACCGATCCTGGGCCCAGGGTGAACGTGGGCCAGGATCGGTGTTGGTGTATAGTTGGTGCCCTCCGATCGGGTTGGGAGAGAATGCGAGCGGCCCCGCCGGCGCGGGTGGTCCGCCCGCGTATGTGCAGGACCGTGGCCACGAGCTCGTCACGTGTTCGACGTTTGTGGTCTGCCGTCGCTGCGGGGCCTGCGTGCCCCGCGGGGCCAGGCGGCTCCAGAACGACTGCGCTGGAGCTCTCCCCCCGCTCAGGGAGCGCGACCCTGCCGAGAGAGAGCGGCGCCGACGACGCGATCGCCTCCTGGCAGGGCTGCACCCCCGCACGGGTGCCAGCCTGAGCGGTGCCCCTCGCGGCCTAGGGGCCCTGGGGCGGGGTCCCTCTGGTCCTGCTCGGTCTGGGCGGCCCGTGTAGCTGGGGGGGTCCTGGGGTCCCGTCGCCTGGGCTGGCTCCTGTGCTTGCGTAGGGCTTGGGGCCTAAGCTGCCCGTGTTGGCCCCCGCGGCCAACGCGCCTGGGAGTTATCCATCCTAGGCTTTTCGGGAGGCCCCTGTGGCCTGCCACTCGGCCCAAGTGCTGAGTGGCCCTGGCGCCCAAGCGGTGTCGCACGGTGACGCGGGGACACGTTGCCAACTGGCCGAGTCGGCGGGTAGGCCCCACGGGGTCCCCCCTGCCGTCCTCTTATGGCGTTCCAACACACACAGAGACACACACACACACACACCACCACCACCACCACCACCACCGCCGCCACCACCACCACCACCAACAACAACAACAACAACCACAACAACAACGACAACAACAACGACAACAACAACGACAACAACCACAACAACCACAACAACCACAACCACAACAACAACAACAACAACAACAACAACAACAACAACAACAATCATTTTACCCGAACGCTCAGTGTTCTCACCAGTGCCAGGGTTTTCATACGACGCCCGCCAATACCCCCACTTTGTGGGGGGGCCGGTTCAAGCTCTACCACATTTCCAAACGACTCTTCGCCACCACCCACACCCAGCTTCCCGCCCTATGACGTTCGGACACTTCACTTCGTGGCATGCGGACGACCGTGGCTACTACACTGGCGCATGGTTTCAATGACTTCTTGTGGTAACATCTTGTGGAAACTAGCTTAGTATACGACGACGACGATTTGAAGGGCCTACGGTGCGAAAAATGATTTTATGTTGCGCGGTGCTAAAATTCCTACGAAACCCAATGGTTTTTGAAGATTTCGGCGTGCGCACGGAAAGAAAAAACGAATGTGTCCCGCATGGTATTATTTGACAGGGATGATGGCCCTGGCAGGTGCGCAACCGTTGTTGGAGAAGTTCGAAGCACGTGAAGAAGTTGATCGCAAAAGCCCGTTTGACAGAAATGTTTAAAAAAGTTGGGTTTCCTGCAAATCCGCAAGAGCGCGCGGGATGAAATTGTGACACTTTTTTTTTTAAAACCATTGGTTTTTTGATGTTTTTATGTTGAAATCGCTACGAACACTAAGGTTTTGGAAGGATTTCGTCTTGCGCGCGCGAATGTCCACTTTACCTTATTTTTTGCAAGGGATTCTTGAAGTTTGGTTATTTTAGAACAAGAAATTTCATTTTATAGTGTTTTTTGCAAGGGACAGCGGGGGGGAACAAAACAACCGGATCTTGATGACATCGTATTACCTGAGGCTTCCTCACGAAAATGATGAAAATGTAGCTGCGGCCTAGGCGCGGCGAGGGGGTCGCGCACCAGGGGCCCCAACAATAATTATTCTTTAGAATAAATAATGTTCAACGACGACGACGACGACGACGACGACGACAACAACAACAACAACAACAACAAAACAAAATAACAAACGATGGAAAGGTAGCGATATCGGTACTTCTTCCTCCGCCGACGGCACAGGGCGAGAAAACGCCCGTGGCGAAGCAACTGCGGCGCCGGGACCTCCGGCGGCCGGCCGGGCGAGGCGAGCCGAGCGCGCGAGGTCGGCCCGGCGGGACCGGCCCTCAGAGGGCAGCGCGGGGGGCCAGAGTCGGGCCGGGCGAAAGGGAGGGATAGCAAAGGGGGGGGTTGGGGAATCAGCTCACGTATTGGGCGCCCGAGTTATCCGGGGTATAACTCGGGTCCGGGGTAACTCGGGTTCGGAATCCCGAAAAGCGAACCCGAGTTAGCCCTGACCCGAGTTACCCCTGATGATTCGGGGCTCTGAACGTAGCTGATTCTACCGGCGCCTCCTGGCGCCAGGAGGCGCCCATGTATCGAGGAATGGGCCCGGCGGCGGGGCAGAAACCAGCTGCATGCAGCAGATTTCGTAACCCCCCCTTTCCCAAACCCCCCCTTTCGCCCGACCCGACAGAGCACTCGGGAGACCCATGGGGGGCCGGAGCCGGAGAGGTGGGGGCCGGAGTCGGAGAGGTGCGAGCCGGGGGGCGGGGGGGCGGGGAAGGCTGGCCCCGAGCGCCCGCCTGATGCACCAGTCGAAGAACTGGCCCTCCACGATGCGCCCGGGCGAGACTTCCATGGCGCCGCGCACGTTCTCGGGGGCGCGGCGCGGCCAGCCCGAGAGCGCGCGCATGGGGGCCACGAGAGCGGCGGGGCGGCGCAGGCGTAAGACGAAGCCCGGACGACCCAGAGACCCGACGCCCCGACAAGATTGGAGCGGCGGGTTTGGTCCTATTTCGGGCCTCCGGGGGCCATCGCCAGGCCTCGGGACCATCGAGAAACAGCTCAGAACGAAAAATTTGCCATAGGGAAGTGGTCCAGATCTCCAGGGCCCGCGCATCGAAAAAATTTGAGCGGCCGGATGTCTGGGGAGGACAAATGCGGGAAAGGATAAGTGGAGAATCTCTCAGATCCGGCGGTTCCGGCGACTGCATCAGGCGCCGCGGCCTTCTCAGAGCGTTCCGGAACGCTCTGGGGACTGATCCTCGTCCCAGCCCCGTCCGAAGGCGTGCGTGTCAAACCCTGCCCGTTGGATGCCATGGATGTGTGGGCCTCCCTCCAAGGAGGGAGGAGGCAAGAAAGAAAATCGGGAAGGAAGGGGGGAAGGAAGGGAGGAGGAGCAGGAAGTCCCTGGAAGGTTGTCGGCACTTCCCCCCCATCCGTTTGGCGTAAGCCGGTTGAAACAAAAAAAGATTGCCGAAGATTCAGCTTTTCGGCGGTTTTGGCCCTTCTCAGGCCCCAGGAGGCCACCGGAGGCCTCCTGGTACAGCTGCTGGTCTTATGGTAACACGGCTTAGCCGAAGCCTAGCATTGTCGCGTGTGAATGTGTATATACACACACCCACACCACAACCATCGCGAGCTTCGCGCGCGCTCAGATTCTAGCACAGGCAGAGCGGGTCGCTGGAAGAGTTTGGACAACGCTGTCATCCAAAAGCGCGTGCCGTCGTCGTACCCGTCCTCGCTCTCATCCTCGTTCCTATCCTCATCATCATGTTCTTTATCATCATGCTCTTTATCCTCATCATCAGCATCAGTATAATCATCATCAGCATTAGCATCGCCACCAGTATCACCACCACTATCATCATCTCCAACATCATCTACAGCAGCAACAACAACATCATCAGCATCATCATCATCACCATCATCTTTCAGCATCATCATCAGAATCGTAATCATAGGCATCATCATCAGCATCAGCATCAGCATCAGCATCAGCATCAGCATCAGCATCAGCATCAGCATCATCATCATCATCATCATCATCATCATCATCATCATCATCATCATCATCATCATCTAATTCACCATCAACAACATCATGGGGGGCATCCTTGGCCTAGTGCTGCTAGCCATGCCGTCACGTCAAACTCGCGTATCGTTTGAAGGTTCTTTCGGGAACATCTTCTTTCGTTCTGGGAGCCCCTTGGGCCGTCTGGGGGGCATCTGGAGGCCTGAGAGGCCAGCTCAGCGACACGGCAAGTTCTTCAGAACCTGTAGTTCCCCATTTGTTGTTGAACAAATTAAGCGTCCTGTTGGACTCTTGGAGGCCTCTTGGGAACATCTTGGAAACTTCTTGGGGCATCTTGGGGCATCTTGGGGCTCGTTGGGACCAAGAAGGTGCTTCGCAAGCTGTCTTAGGGCGCTCCTGGTCCGTCTGACGCCGTCGTACACCGTCAGACTGGACTCTTCGAGATCGTTCGGGTCGTTTTGGAAGGCTCCAGAACGATATTGGAATCGTCTTGGTGGCCTCTGCGGCTTCTCTTGGGGCTCTCTCGGGCAAATTGGGGGCCATCTGGCAGCCTCACGGGAGACCACCAGATTGAGAAGAAGAAATCAGAAGCATCATCATTGTCATGATGCTGATCGTCACCATCATCGTCACCGTCACCATCCCCAGCAGCATCCGCATCCTTATCATCGTTACCACCACATTATTCAACACCGAAATCATCCTCAACATCAGCATCACCACCGTCATGGACATCATGAGCCAGCTCGTCATCATCGTCATCAACACATCATCATGATCATCATCATCGTCATCAGCATCAGCATCATCATCATCAGCATCATCATCACCATCATCATCATCAGTATCACTATCACCATCACCATCACCGTCATCAGCATCACCGCCATCAGCAATACCATCATCATAACATTAACAAGCATCGTGATGCTCATTATGAACATCATCATGGTCATAATCTTCATACGCATCATCAAAAACACCAGTCCAGAAACCGTATTGACTACCATGATCATTATCTTCGCCGTGCCCTCGGTCAGATGTTTCGGGAGGGGCCTCCAGGAGCATCAAGCCAGTTGCGCGCCTCGGGGGGGCATATTGGACATGAGGGGGGCTTGGACGGGCCGTTGGGAATGAAGGATGTTGGCCTCTCAAAACCCAATTAGCTCTTGGAAGCCTCTTGGAAGCCTCTTAAGGGCCTGTTGTGGCCTTATTTTACCTCGTCCTCCGTCCCGTTAACCCTCTGCCCTGTCCTCGATTTCTCAATTTCCTCTCCATTCTCCTCTGCATACCCCACACACACGTCCTCTTCCCTCCCCCCCTCCTCCTCCAAGCCCTCCAAGTCCTCCTCCTCCTCCTCCTCCACCTCCTCCTCCTCCTCCTCCTCCTCCTCCTCATCATCATCATCATCATCAGCATCAGCATCATCATCCTCATCCTCATCCTCATCCTCATCCTCATCATCATCCTCATCATCATCATCCTCATCATCATCATCATCCTCATCATCATCATCATCATCATCACCATCATCATCATCATCATCATCATCAGCATCATCATCCTCATCCTCATCCTCATCCTCTTCCTCGTCCTCTTCCTCCTCCTCCTCCTCCTCCTCCTCCTCCTCCTCCTCCTCCTCCTCCTCCTCCCTCCTCCTGTCTGTGCATCCCCATCTCCCCCCCTCGCCCCCGAGGTCCCTGGGCATCTCTCAGGAGATGCCGGGTGGCGGGGGGAGCTGCACCCCTCGGCGACGAGGGCCAGGTGACTCCCGCCGCGCGGTCTGGGGGGCCCTCTTGGGAGCCTCTTGGGAGCTCCTTGGGGGAGGAGGAGGAGGAGGAGGAGGAGGAGGAGGAGGAGGATAAGGATAAGGCCCTTGGGGGTCTGTCAACTTCGCCTACCGACAGGCATGCCGACCCCTGGGGGGGAAATGGATGCGAGCCCACCCTTTGCTTTGGGGGGGGCCGCCTGAGGCGACGGGGCCCGCCCCTCTGGAGGGCGTGGTCCCCGAGCCTCGCTAGCAGGGAGACCCTGCCTCGGTATCGGCCTTTGAACTGCTGCAGGCGGAGGGGAGCTGCCTCTCTTTGGGCGCACCCCCCGCCGCTGAGAGCCCACCCACCTCCGCTCCCCAAACTCCCCCCACTCCCCCACTCCCCAGACGACAGAGAGAGGCAAACAAAGGAGAAAGGGCGGCCTGGTACGTCTCCCTGACGTCTCTCGGCTGGTATGAATGCATGGCCGCACTGGCCCACGCGGTGAGTGCTTTGCTGCCAAGCCCCCGCTGCAGGAGTGGGGGGAAAAAAAAAGGGAGAGCCAGGCCTAATGCATTCCGCTCTCTACTGCCCTATGCCCCAGCCTGCCGCTGCTGCTGCCCTTGGCGATGAGAGCCTCACGTCCCTGCTCTGAGCAGCGCCGTCGGCCTTAGTGGCCGCTGTGGCGGCGGCTGGGGAGCTGGAGCTGGCCTCACTGCACAACACCTTGCCGCGGTTCTCCCAGCCCTCCACGCTCTTGCTCGGGCTGGTGCACGGCGGCCTGCGAGCGGGCTGGAGAAAGTCCTTGATCTCCATCTGCGGCTCCACCACCGTCTCCGTCTGTGTGTCGAAGGAGGCCTCGCCGTAGGCGTAGCCGTGCGGGCCCTTGGTCCAGCGCGTGTAAATGTGGTCGATCTCGTCGACCTGGCGCCTCGTGTAGTCCAGCTCCCATGGCATCGGGCCGTGCATCATTTTGCCGAGCTTGTCGTCAGTGATGCCGATAGCGCTCCTCACCGCACTGATGGCGCCGTTGATGTCGTGGAGCTGTTCCTTGAGGTAGTGCTTCGCTTGGCTACGCTCTGCTTCTTCATGTGGATTGAGGCTCCTTGCGTTCATGCGGCCTAGGGTGGTCACCACCTTCTCTCTCTGCTTGTGGAGAGCGTGGAGGGCCTTCTCGCCGTGCTCGGTCGCCACCTTGAACGCGACGGCGGTGCTCTGGAGTGTGTTGTGCGCGATCTCCAGTCTGTACGCCGCCGTGCCCACGACCTGATCAGCCACTCCTCCCGAGCCTCCTCTGTCGTGCGGCTTCTGCACTATCGTTGGCTGCAGGAGCTCGGCTTCGTCTGCAACTGGCTGCTGCGCCATCTCCCCCTTCCCCATGTTCGCCTGCGTCGCCATCGCAGCTCTGGTCGTGCGCCCTCGGGGCGCAAGCTCTGAACGTGGGCGGAGTATCCGCCAGCAGTGGATAGAGAGGCCGCGAAGATGCTCGAGTCGCAAATGTCCTCTGGTAGTATGTCGGGCTGTGTACTGATCCTCGTTTACCTTAGTGGTTCCAGCCTACTGTTGTTCACCTTAGATATTGTAGTCGTTTCCTTAGTTCCCAGTAGTTGGGGCCGTAAGGAACCGTAGTAGGACCTTGGTGTGAGAGTAGGCGTAGGCTCGGTCGTTCGCTGCAGTCAGAATCCTGTGCCTGTCCTTAGCGTGCAATTCTTACTCACTCTATCCTCAGAAGGTCGAGAAAGGTAGCAGCTGTAATAACTAAGGCGGACTAAGGCTGGATGTAACTGAGCGGGAGAGGGGAGGTCGAACCGTGGTCGGATCACAATCGCATGGCTGTGCTGGATGTTGTGGTGTGATAGTTCCCTGTGTATGCTGTCATAGTACGCGGTGTGTACCCTGTAGCATGTTCTGTCGTTCTGTATACTGTCCGGTACGAGGTCGCAGATACGTCGGCTCCGAGCGTGCATCCGCGATACTGTATGACAGACAAGCCCCGACTGCGAGTGGAACTAGTAGAGAGCTGATTGCCTGAGAGAAAGATGGTAGGTTGGAAGTGGGAGTTGGTGGGAGGAGGGGGCGTAGGTGGTGGGAGCCCGTGTAATAGTAGGGTGACGGCTGGATAAGTAGAAGGCCCGCCATCCCCCCCATTTTTTTGCCATAGGCTGGTAATAGTCCCTTGGTCGTAGGTCCCGATAGTATGTAGCCATCCGATACAGGTAGGCCATCTGGCCTCCGTGTTGTTCGGCCTGGCTCCTGAGACTCGTCATACGAACAAGGTCTGCACTGATCTGCTGTGCAATTTTTTCCTCTCGAGTCACTGGCGGCGATGATGGTGGCCAGGCACGAGGGCGCCCCGTGGAGTTGAGGCGTGACTCGAAAGCGCTGCTCGACAACGAGCTGCTGGCTCCGCTGGGCTGCGGGCCTGGTAGGGACTGGCCCGCGGGGCTCTCTCGCTCGCGGCGGGGCGAGCTGCTGGGCTCAGGCTGGGGCGTGCCTTGGCTCACCTCCTGTTGAGCTGCGCCTCCACGGCCCTCTCCAGGCCCGTCTTCGGGCCCCCTGAACGGCTCTTCGTGGCCCCGAGGTGCGCCAGCGCGTGGCCCAGTGCCTGCTTGCATATGTCCCCCTTGAAGCCCGAGATCTTGTCGTACTGTTCCTGCTCGAGCTTCTGGTCGTACAGCACCGCCCTGAAGCTCGGCGCCGTGTTGATCGTGTAGATGAGCTTGGCCTTGCACTGCTTGGTGTCCATCTCCACGTCTTCGCCCGTCTTGTTGTACGCCTCCTGGATCTTGCACTGCAAGAAGACCTCCGTGATGAAGATTGGTCCCCAGGGTTCGTCGAGCTGGCTCATGAACTCTTTCAGGAGCTGCCTCACGTGGAGGAGGGGCGCGTCGAGCTTCTGCTCCTCTGAGTCGAGCACCGCCACGATCTCCTCGACCAGGCTCGCCGCCACCTGGCCGTGCGGTGGGCCGAGGCCGTGCCCCCTTGCCCAGCTGCTTCACCTTCCGCCCGTACCCTCTGCCTGTCTCCATCGGCGCCTGCACCCGTTCTGGCTCGAGCGGCGTCAGCCAGAACTCTCCCGTGAGATGCAAGAAATTGTGGATCTCGTTCGAGCTCTGGAGGGTGAGCCTCTGGAGCGATCTCAGCTGGTCCCGAAGCTCCACCTGGCCGCCTCCTCCACCACCACGGCATCCTCCTGGGGGTCCTCGACCGCCTCCTCCTCGGCGCTGTGTGGGGGGCGGCTGCTGCGGCGTCTGCTGCGACTGCTGTGTGTCTGACGAGCCGACTCCGCCTCCGCCGAGGTGTGGGCGCTGTGCTGGCCGCCGCCCTTCGGCTGCGCCCCCACCTCTCTCCGTGCTGGCCCTGATGCGCCAGTCGCCGTGGCCCCCGTGCGACAGGTGCTCCTTCTCCCCGCGCTGCTCTGATCGACTCTGGCCCTGCTATGTGCTCTCGTATGTGTGCGTGATACTCCTCAAGAGTTTGAGCCTCGTGGCTACAGATCTGGCAGGTAAGAGAGCTGGGGTCGGAAATGGGGTGGGACCACATCGACCTATCTTGGTGGCAAATACCGTGGCCGTGTACAGCCCTGACCGCGTGGTCGACACATACCTTACGATTAATAAATGTGCTCTTGCACCAGGGGCACTGGTTGTTGACGATTACGGACGCCACCACTGGTCGAATGTTGTGGGTCTCTCGGCGATGCCCAGCTAGTGCTGCGTATGTCGCAAAGCGCATGCCACACCTCTGTTCCGTGTCGTTTTCGCCCTTCGTCGTACGATCGCACCAATAAGGTTTTAATGTCTCCTCCTCCCTGCCCTCCTCCTCCTGTAGCGTCGTATCTCGTGTCGTAAGCACATCCCAATTTCGCTCGTAACTGTACAATATTGATGGGTCTGTTTGTAACCAGTTTTTTTGTGCCGCACTCCCCTGTTCGAATATGGCGAGGTCGGATTCCCTGTCTGCATACCATCCCATGCTCTCGTCCACATTTGCTATCACCTGCATGTCGGCTGCAAACTGCTGTGCCCACGGGGTGGAGGAGGGCCCCACGAATCCCTGCCCTTCTAGTCGCTGTATGCCCTGAGCCGCGTCTAGTCTGGATGTTTCAAAAACCGCTGCGACGACTGCTCCGCGCTCCCAAGGGTGCCTTGACCAGTTCTGGTACCATCGTAAGCGTCGCACAAGCAAAGATACGGATGTGCGCTCGAGTCTCCAGTATCTAAACACCTGTCGCAAATTGTTGCACCTCACTGTACCATCTGCTCTGGTCCACGACATTGCTCCTCCCGCTAGCGTCCGTAGGTACTTGCCTAGTACGCTGTCGATTGCTGTTGTGTGGGTATCTGTCAGAACTAGCGCAGGCAATCCGCTAAGGGCCGCACCTACAACGAAAGCCATGAACATCATGCGTTTTATCTGTCGGGGTACCTTAGAGGTCCAGAAGATCCCGCACTGTCGCCATGCAACGCGGATGGCTGCGATGCGCCGCACCACCTCGCCTGTGATGCCCTGGCCAGCTGGTAGGTAGGGGCCAAGTACACGCATCTCCCTTAGCGCCTGACCCTGCAGTGTTTTGCTGCGTCTGAGTTGTCTGGTTTTCCCGTAGCAGCCTTGCCCAACTAGGTATAATAAGTGGTTGGTCTTGGCATTGTTAAGTCCCCATCCTCCTGCTGCAATTGTTTGGGAAAGGCGTTCAGTGTTGTTGTTGAGTTGTTGTTCGATATCTCCAGCCGTCGCTGCGGGTAGGATTGTCTGCACATAAGTGATGTCGTCCATGAACGTGTTGAGAGCTAAGTCGTGAGTGTTGCCTGCGACTGGGTTGGTCGTGTCGTGGATGATCTGGTCTGGGTCCGTGCGGCCTTGTTCCCACCATTTTGTGACGTACAGGCTGTATGCATCGTTAAATTGCCTTGGGCAGAGGGTGAAGCCCATTTGGGCGCCTGTGGTGCTCTCAGCTTCGACGGTGCCGTCGGCAGCTTCGAGCGTCGGGGTAGAGTGGTCAATTGCTGCCATGGCGAAGCGCTGGTCGTGCTCGTGTGCTTGCCTGAAGGCAACCGCTCTGAGTAAAGCTCGGTTGGTGGCTGCAAACGCGCTGGTGCCGTCGTAGTTGGTTGTGATTGTGCTCACCCCCCCTTGGGCAGCTCTCCATTGAGCCGCTTGTACGCAGAGGATGGCGTTTTCCCGACAGCGGTGTGGGAGGCCTCCTTGGGCCCAGGGTGCCTGCGATGTGGGTGAGCCACGTAGGTGGATGCCTGAGTGCCAAGCCATCCCAAAAGAATCGTAGACGTGTAGTATACGCTTCCCTAGTATCCCTTCTTTGTTGTTGTGTTTTTCTGCTGGAAATGCTTGTGATCGGTGCCAGTCCAGCGGGGTGACCTGACAGCTTCGGCATTGTGCAAGGAATTGGTCGAGGTACTTCATGTACCCTTTGCTGTGATCTGCAATCGTGTCAGCACCTAGCCCTGCGTACCTGCCCCTCCCCACTGCATAGAATTGCTGCTCCCAGGCGGCTCCTTCTGTCCCATCCGTCGCCGTCGGCACACGGCCCAACCTGGTACCTTCCGTCCACCCCATCCGTCGAAGCAGTTCCCCCCCCTTCTTGCATCGCCCCAGTGTCGTGTAGTGTGCAAGCTCATCTTCGTCCCCCTTCTTTTCTGCAGCTGCAACTCGCTTTTCTTCTAGGCGCCTGCTGAGCTCTGCTGGGTCCTGAAGATGGAGGGTGGGATCGATCATCAACCATGTCATTTCGATCGGAATGCCCCAAGGTGGCCAGGCCCGTCGTTTACTGGCTCGCTGGCAATACCTACGCATCGCTCGCTTGTCGGCCTCGACCTGAAAAAGTAAGTCGTGGTCGGTCGGCAGTCGGTCGATGTGCTCCTGGACGAAAGCCTCGTGATCTGCTCTCTCTGCCTTTCTATCGATAGGCCGTGCTCCTAGTCCCCCTTCCAAAGCTGGGTGGGCAAGCTCCTGATACCAGTAGTCGCGAGGCCAGTGGGTTCGAGCTGATCGGTAGTACCTTTTCTTTGGCCCGCGTCCGTTCCTCTGGTACTGTATGCGTAGTCGGTGCATCTCGGCGAGGTTCCGTTTTTCGTAGGCCTCCCATATGCGTTCGACCAGGAGCGCCCGTCTTTGTTTCTCTACACCTTCTCGGGCCTGCTTCAGCGCCGCTGTGACTTCTTTCAGCTCGTTTTGTACCCAGTCGTAGTCGTCGGCACACTGTTCTGGTGTTAGGCTCTGTCGCAGTGTTCGTCGCTGCCTGAGGAGCTCGAGTCGGTATTGCTTGGCTCGCTTCGTAAGCTGGTCGATCTCGTCGGGCGAGCCGCTTTTTCCGAAAGTCGTGAGCATGGCCGATCGCGCTGCTCCTCCCAAAAGGTCCCAGGTCTCGTCTGGCGTCGCCGCCCCCAGTGCTCTCTCCCACTGCTCCCCGCCCACCTCCTCCACCTCCTTGTCGAGTTCGGTGAGCAGCATCTCCCTCTTGTGGCCGCTGCGCAGACAGTCCATGAGTCCGTCCCTGCACAGCCCCTGTTGTAGGCGGGCGCGCGTGGGGAAGGAGGTGGTGGAAGTAGAGGCGAGGAGGGTGAGGCCGATGGGGAGGTGGTCCCTGTGCCCTCGTACTTTTACCTTTTGGAGCCTTTTGCCTGACCGATGGAGGACCTCACACCTTTTTACGAGTCCCAGGGCCCCTGTAGGTACTACAATGTGGCCAATACGACTGTTGCAACCTGAATGTCCGTAGAATGTGGGTTCGGCGATGTGATAAGTGGTGGCTATACTGAGGTCGCTGGTCTGACACAGGGTCCTAAGGCTCGTGCCGTTGGAGTTCTCTATTTTGGGTTCCCTGTCTCCTACCGTCGGTCCTCTGCTCCGCACAATGGTCCCGTCGGTATCTCGCTGGCAACCAAAGTCGCTGTTCACATCCCCGCCCATCACTATCGTCGTACGGCTGCCTACTCGATCAACACACTGCTCCAACCATTTGGTTATCGCGTCTGCTAATGGCGCGTAGTACGAGAGGTGGGTTGGGGCGTAGTAGTAGACAAAGAGTGCATAGTCGTGTTGGCCAGTCGAGAGGCGAATTCCTGCAACCCGTCCCTGGAGGCTGGTTGGTGGGATGTAGGTCCCTCGTAAGCTGCGCTCATCGATTCTCTGGCTGATGAGGATCGTTAAGCCACAGCTTTTGTTGATCCACTTCCCTTTGCGAGCACCAAATTGTAACACGTAGTGATTAGGGAGGTAGTGTCTCTGTACTGCTTCTGCTCCCGCCCATCTGCATGTGCCGCTGAGGAGAATGACGTCCCAACTGTGTAGTTCCGCGCTGATGTCCTCAAGTCGTTCTATGCTCGCTGCCTCTTGGGGGTTGTAGTAGCAGGTTCTCATGCCTAGGCGCACGGGCTCGCCATGCGGGCCCCCCAGTCCCCCCTGCCCCCGAGGCCTGCGGGTGTGGGCGCAGAATCGCTGATGTACGATTGTACTTGAGGTGCGGTCGGTCGACTCTTGGGCACCTCAAACAGCGACTAGGAGGAGGAGGAGGAGGAGGAGGAGGAGGAGGAGGAGGAGGAGGAGGAGGAGGATCGATCGATCGATCGAGCTGTCGGGCCGATGTCTGGGTGACTGACGCTCTGGCTAGCTCTGAGTAGCTGCGTAATCTAAGCACGGCCTAGCTGTGTTCTCTGAGTATACTGGTAGAGCTGACGTCAGTGGACGCTCGGGCCCGACCTGCGCCGACCTCCCCCACGCAGGGGTCTGCGGGCAGGGTAGCACCCGCATTCACGGAGGTCGTTCGCTCTGCTGCTGCTGTTGGCTTCGCTGGCTCCGCTTACCCTTACCTCGTCCCTTACGCTTCGGTTCGGGAGTGGGGGGAGGTCGGTGCATTAGTAAATACTGAGGAAAACGTGGGCCATCGAATTGAAAGATTTCGGGCACAGCATTCTGAGAAGGAGGAGGTGGGAGACGTCCAGACCTAACTATCTCACGGAACCTGGCGCTATTCTCAAAAACTCGTGGGATGGTCTGGGGAAGCTGCGGGGGGAGGACTGGGCGAATTCGAACACTGTTTTCCTCCTCCTCATCTCTCAGGTGTCGATCTCGAGCGGTCATATCCTCTCGGTTCTCATCCTCTATGTCGACTATCCATTCACTAGGCGGCCAAGCTCCCTCTCCAAGGCGCCCCTCGGTGCCGACCCGATCTTGCGAGTGGCGCCCGGAGGAGGAGGAGGAGGAGGAGGAGGAGGAGCAGGAGGAGGCCGTCTTGGGGCCATCTGGAGCTGCCTGGGGCCGTCTGGAGGCCGTCTGGGGCCGCCTCGGCGGGCTCGAGGGCTGCCTCGAAGCTGTCCTGGGCCGTCTCGTAGCCATCCTGCAGGGTCTTGGGGGCCCCAGTCGACCGTCTGGGGCCTCCCTGGGGCTCCTCTGCAGCCATTGTTGGACCATCCTGGCCTCAGAAACCCCTTGGAAGCGAAAAGGCGAGATCTTGAAAAACCGATGGTTGTCCACTTGCTTTTCTGAAGGGCTTTCGGTCTCCTGGGGGGCCTCTTGGAGGCCTCTTGGGAAACTCTTTGGACCTTCAGGGGGCCTGTTGGGGGCATCTTGGGGCCGTCTTGAGGCCACCTATAGCTGTCTGTGGCCGCCTCGAGGCCATCCGCGTCTCGGCGGGTTTGAGGGCTGTCTCGAAACCATCTTCGGCCGTCTCGGAGCCACCTTGAAGGGGGCCTTGGGGCCCTAGTCGACCGTCTTGGGCCTCTCTGGTCTCTGGGGCTCCTCTGGGGCCATTTTCGAACTCTCCTGAAGCCTCAGAAGCCCCTTGGAAACGAAAAGGCAAAATCTCTTTTAACAGTGGTTTTCCTCCGGTCTTCCTTGAAGGATGTTGGCCTCCTGGAGGGCTCTTGGAAGGCCCTTGCGAGCCTCTTGGGGGGCTCTTGGGGCCGTCTTTGGAAACCTTCTGGAGCGTCTGGAAGCCATCTGGGGACATCTTGGCGGGCTCGAGGGCCGCCTTGAGGCCCTCTGAGACCGTATTGGGGCCATAGTCCCAAGCCCCCGGTCCAGCCATGGAGGTTTGAGGCAGCCTGTCTTGGCCCCCACAACGCCCACGCCGTGTTATGTATGCGTACATCTACGTGCGTGATGATGTGTGATTGCGTGTAGGTGTGTTCTGTGTGTTGTTGTGTGTTGTTGTGTGTTGTGTGTGTTTTGTGTGTTGTGTTGTGTGTGTTGTGTATGGTGAGTGTGTGTGTGTGCGGAGCGTGCGTGCGTGCGTGCGTGCGTGCGGGTGGGTCGGTGGGTGGGTGGGTGGGTGGGTGTGTGGGTGGGTGGGTTCGCGTGTGCGTGCGTGCGAACGTACGAGCGTGCGTGCGTGCGTGCGTGCGCGCGCGCGCCAGTGAGTCTTGTGCTGTGCTGTGCGATACTATACTGTGTTGTTTTGTGGTGTGTTGTGTTGTTGTGTGTTGTGTTGTGTTGTGTTGTGCTGTGCTGTGCTGTGCTGTGTTGTGTTGTGTTGGGTTGTGTTGTGTTGTGTTGTGTTGTGTTGTGTTGTGTTGTGTTGTGTGTTGTGTTGTGTTGTGTTGTCTTGTGTGTTGTGTGTTGTGTGTTGTGCGTTGTGTGTTGTGTGTTGTGTGTTGTGTGCTGTGTGTTGTGTGTTGTGTGTTGTGTGTTGTGTGGTGTGTGTTGTGTGTTGTGTGTTTTGAGCGTGCGTGTGTGATCACGTGTGTACGTGTGTGAATGTGTGTTGTGTGTTGTGTGTTGTGTTGTGTGTCGTGTGTTGGTTGTGTGGTGTGTGTTGTGTGTTGTGTGGTGTGCGCGTGTGTGCGCGTGTGTGCGTGTGTGCGTGTTGTTGCGTGTTGTGTGTGTGTTGTGTTATGGTATGTTGTGTCGTGTTGTGTGTTGTGTTGTGGTGTGTTGTGTTGTGTTACGCAATGTTGTGTTGTGGTGTGTGTGTTGTATGTGTTGTATACTGTGTGTTGTGTGTCTCGTGTGTTGTGTGTGTGCGTGTGTGTGTGCGCGCGTGTGTGCGTGTGTGTGTGTGTGTGTGCGTGCGTGCGTGGGTGTGGGTGTGAGTGTGGGTGTGGGTGTGGGTGTGGGTGTGCGTGTGTGGGTGTGTGGGTGTGTGGATGTTTGGGTGTGTGGGTGTCTGGGTGTCTAGTTGTGTGGGTGTGTGGGTGTGTGCGTGTGTGGTTGCTGATTTTCTGACCGTCGCCGTACTAATTGTTCCTCGGTTCGGTATATGATCGGGTTGGGACGGCTACGGCGCGCGGTCGTTTGTGAGTCTGGAGGACAGCTACTGGGACCTGTCAGGAGGCTGCATGGGGCTTCTTGGGGGCTGATTGGGAGCCCTTGGGCGGGGGCTCTTGGGCAGAGGGCTCGAAATCTCAAATCGAGGTTCCCCTCTTGTGCTCCTCTAGGGACCCTCTTGGGTCGTCTTGGGCGCTTCTCGGGCCGTCGTGGGGCCCTCTTGGGGCGTCTCGGGGCCCTCTTCGAGGCCTCGTGGGTCGTTGTGGGGTGATCGGCCGTCTTCGACGCCGTGGAGGCCGAAAAGTCGCACATGCTAAAAATGTAGGTTATCTGACGGAAATGGGACGATGTTCACCTCTTGGAGCTTTGTTGGGAGGGCTATTGAAGGCCTCTTGAGATGTCTTGGAGGCCTCTTGAGCCGTCTGGAGGCCATCTGCAGTGTCTTGGACAGATCGCTCGGCGACTCGGAGCCCTCTCCAGAAAGGCCTCTTAGAGCCCTCCTGGCCCATGTCTCCACACACCTTATGAAATAGCTCTTTCCAGCCCATGTTGGCAAAGAATCGGTTTGAGTTGCTCAGATTCGCACGCACACCTAGCGCTAACGTTGAACCTGTCGAGACTTACGTCTGTCTAGATTGGCTAGCCGGGGCTTGTAGCTCAGATGATCCGGTCGATGCGTAGCCCATCCTGTACTGGATTACCTGGTATGGCTTGTCTCGGATCAGCACTGGGCAATCGAGCTTGAATCATTTGTCGGGCTTGGATGCGGAAGTCGGTGAGCCTCGATCTCCTTCTCCCCCCCATCCATCCTCCTCCCCCGCACAATCACAACTACCACCAGTCACCCGCCATGGCATTCAGCACCTGCTTCTGCTCCGCCTCGTCTGTATCATCGCACTTCTCATCATCAGCCTACGCCTCATCATGTTTCCTTCGTAGCTCGTCCTCCTCCGCTTATTCCCCTTCCTCCTGCTAATATGCTTCTATCCTTCTCATCCCCCTCCCCCACTACCGCCCACCCCCTCCTCCATTTCCCGTTCCCCCCTTTTCTTCATCCTCCTCCCAAGCCCATGAATCTCAGTAAAATGCTCGGGCTTGTGACACGTACAACACCACATGTTCTCGGCCTACAACACTTCGCATGCGTGAGAGGGCCCTTTCGTCGGTGTGGGTGATGTCCGAATGGATTCGCAGAGCTCTCGCCTACAAGCCCGTGGCCCGTGCCAGCGACTGGGGATCGCCCCCAAGAAATCTTGAACGAAAGGCGGGACTATGACCTCGCCCTTCTGGCTGGCACGGCGTCGGGCACGCTCCTCGGCAGCTCCCTGGCACTCCGGCGGCGCGCGGGCGGGTGTAATTCGCGGCACCCTGCGGCTAAGCTGCGCTCCCCAAGAGGTGCTGTGGTGTAGACATGTCGCCGCGCCGTTTGTTCTGAACGCGCCCAATGGACGACGCCGACACCAGGGCAGAGCCACGGCAAACCCTGCGCCCCGCACCCCAAGTAGACGAGGCCACCGCGCGGCAAACCCCACGGCGAGCCCATCGCGCCCGAGGCGGCGTTTGCCCTGGTGGCCGAGGCGCCTTCCCCAACACGAAAAGCCGCGCGTCGGAACAAACGGCGCGGCGACATATGTCGCTGGGACCTCATGATGTGGAGTCCGACGTGCGAAGCAAGTCCGGGAAAGGCATGGTCGGGCCACTGGTCGGGCACTGGCTATTCGAGTCACACACGGAACCGCCGATGCTTGTGCTGCATGCATGCATTACCCACCGATCCCCTCCAAGTCCCGTTACAATGAGCGTGCGGGATAGCAACTGTGGAAATACAAATCACGAGCCCTCAGGCGAGCGCCTCATTTTTTAAACGGGCCAGCCTCCAAGCGCTTACGACGGGTAACTGTTGCAAACGTTTACGACGAATGTGCGCTGCGCTGGGGCGAGCCGCATGTTGACAACAGTCGGCCCTCCATCCGTGTAACTGTCTGAGTTTTCTCCGTTTCAGGATAATACGTTATAAAAAGGCCCAGCCTGCGGACACGTCTGGTGGCACGACAGGGAAGGGTTGTTTTTCTAAGGAGACGAGGAGGAGGAGGAGGAGGAGGAGGAGGAGGAGGAGGAGGAGGAGGAGGAGGAGGGAGGAGGAGGAGGAGGAGGAGGAGGAGGAGGAGGAGGAGGAGGAGGAGGAGAGGAGGAGGAGGAGGAGGAGGAGGAGGAGGAGGAGGAGGAGGGAGGAGGAGGAGGAGGAGGAAGGGAGGAGGAAGGGGAGGAGGGGGCGACGATGGGGAGGAAGACGAAGAGAGAAGCATAAAGAGGCGAAGGTCGGTGAGGAGCAGGAGGAAGAGTACCGACGACGCCTGCGGGAGTCACCGCCACAAGGCTGCTTTTTTGACAGGGACTGATGTGGCGAACTGGTGTGGAACCGCAACGCCCCTGTATCCAAATATGGTAGGAGCTCGACCACAAGAAACCTCCCACAAGAAACCCATCCCTGAGACCCCAGGCCGTCCATGGATTCTTTGTGTGGGAGCGCCACGCTTTCCATCGCAAGAGCATCGAAACCCAAGAGAAACCCAAGGCACCTGGTGGCCGAATTCGAAAAGACTCTTCTTTTCTTTGCGACGCGCGCGCGCAGAGCGAGCGGTCAAGCGCCTCGGCGGCGCCGTGCCTAGCTCAGGCGCGTGCACCTAATTAGGGGTGGAAGGGGGGGGGGGGACCGCCACGCACGACCCGCACAGGGGAGCGCAGGGGACTGCGCGTGTGGCGAGCAGCTGCCCCCGCGATCTGAAAGGGGCTCTGGAGGCCTCTCCTGGGGCGCCCTCTCGAGCTGCCTGGGGGCGCCCTTTGATGGGGCTCCCCGCCGTGCCCTCTCGGGGCCCTCTCCGACTGCCCCCGGGGCCCTCACGGGCCGGCCGCACCCCTCTGGGCCGTCTCGGGGGTCTCTCGGAGGCCGTCTCTGGGAGCCTTCGTGGCGTCCTCCTGGGACGTCCCGTGCCTCTCGAGGGCCGTCTGGGGCCCAGCCTGGGGAGCAGCTGGGGCCAGCTGGGGGAGCCCCCGCGGGGCTCTCTCAGGCGTGCTCCTTGGACCGCCCTGGACGCTTGCTTGAAAGAATCCATTAGGTCGCGAATGTAAAGCGAAGCCCGAAGGAGCATCAATGATGCTTGCCTCCTGGGGGACTCTTGGAACGTCTCTGGCACCGCTCGTGGAGCATCTTGGGATCTTCCCAGGGCAATCTTGGGCCTCTCTTTTTTCCCCAAACAGCTTGCTGAACGGGGTGCTGTTGTAGTAAAAACTAACTCCGGCCGAGGGAACGCGGAGCAGAGACACATCCTCACAAACATTTTATGGTTTTGGCCGTTTCGCTTGAGACATCCTCACAACTCTCGTTTCTGAGTTGGCCGGGATTGGCCGTTTCGCCTGAGACATCCTCAAAAAATTGCGCTCCGGGACGCCGCACCTGAGGTGGTCCGGGCCGTTTCGCTTGAGACATCCTCGAAACTCTGAGCCCCGAGGTGCTGTGCGAGAGGTGGTCCGGGCCGTTTCGCCTGAGACATCCTCGAAACTCTGAGCTCTGCGATGCCTTGCGCGAGGTGGTCCGGCCCGTTTCGCCTGAGACATCCTCGAAACTCTGACTTCGGAGATGCCACGCGAGAGGTGGTCCGGGCCGTTTCGCCTGAGACATCCTCGAAACTCTGAGCTCTGCGATGCCTTGCGCGAGGTGGTCCGGCCCGTTTCGCCTGAGACATCCTCGAAACTCTGACTTCGGAGATGCCACGCGAGAGGTGGTCCGGCCCGTTTCGCCTGAGACATCCTCGAACTTCTGAGCTCTGAGATGCCCTGCGCGAGGTGGTCTGGCCCGTCTCGCCTGAGACATCCTGGCAACTCTGAGCTCTGAGATGCCGTGCGCAAGGTGGTCTCGCCTGTTTCGCACAAGACAGTCTCGCAACTCTGAGCTCCCAGATGCCACGCAAGAGGTGGTCCAGCCTGGGCGCCCAGAAGACCACATGTTACATATCCTCCAAGGAACCCTGCGAGCCTCAGGAGGCCCCAGAGAGGTCCAGGAGGCCGCAGGACGCCCAGGACAGGCCGCAGGGGCCCCCAGGAGATTCCCAGGAGGCTCCCAGGAGGCCCCAGGAGGCCCTCTATCAGAACGTGTCCACTTAATACACATCCGGTGTCGATTCGTTGATTTTTCCTGCTCTTGTGCCCATTTTGAGGGGCCCAAGCGGCCACAGGTTAGATATCCCCTCTGGGAGCCCCAAGAGGCTTCAGGAAACCTCAGGTGGAGTTCAGGAGGCCACAGGAGGCCCAGGAGGAAGCTCCAGGAGGTCCCCAGGAGGCCCCAGGAGGCACCAGGAGGCCGCAGGACGCCCAGGACAGGCCCCAGGGGTCTCCAGGAGATTCCCAGGAGGCTCCCAGGAGGCCCCAGGAGGCCCCCTATCAGAACGTGTCAAGTTAATACACATCCGGTGTCGATTCGTTGATTTTTCCTGCTCTTGTGCCCCCCCCCTCCATTTGGAGAGGCCCAAATGGCCACAGGTTAGATATCCCGGCTGGGAGCCCCAAGAGGCTTCAGGAAGCCCCAGGTGGGGTCCAGGAGGCCACAGGAGGCCCAGGAGGAAGCCCCAGGAGGTCACCAGGAGGTCCCAGGAGGCCCCAGGAGGCCCCCGCAACTCGGAGCTCTGAGACGCCGCGCTCGAGGTGGTCCGGCCCGTTTCGCCTGAGACTTCCTCGCAGCACGTTTCGCCCGAGACATCGTCGCAACTCTGGGGTCCGAGATGCCGCGCGCGAGGTGGTCCAGCCCGTTACGCTGGACACATCCTCGCAACTCTAAGCTCCGAGATGCCGTTCGGGATGAAGAGGAGGTGGAGGAGGAGGAGGAGGAGGAGGAGGAGGAGGAGGAGGAGGAGGAGGAGGAGGAGGAGATGGAAGGGAGAAGGAGGAGGCGGATGATGTGCATGAGGGAGCAGGCAGGAGGAGGGGGAGGCCCCAGAGAGCTCCAGGAGGCCGCAGGACGCCAAGGACAGGCCCCAGGGGTCCCCAGGAGATTCCTGGGAGGATCCCAGGAGGCCCCAGGAGGCCGCCTATCACAACGTGTGAAGTTAACACACATCCGGTGTCGATTCGTTGATGTTTCCTGCTCTTGTGCCCCCCCTCTCCATTTGGAGAGGCCCAAATGGCCACCGGTTTGATATCCACCCTGGGAGCCCCAAGAAGCGTCAGGAAACCCCAGGTGGAGTTCAGGAGGCCACAGGAGGCCCAGGAGGAAGCCCCAGGAGGTCCCCAGGAGGCCCCAGGAGGCACCAGGAGGCCCCCGCAACTCGGAGCTCTGAGACGCCGCGCTCGAGGTGGTCCGGCCCGTTTCGCCTGAGACTTCCTCGCAGCACGTTTCGCCCGAGACATCGTCGCAACTCTGGGGTCCGAGATGCCGCGCGCGAGGTGGTCCAGCCCGTTACGCTGGAGACATCCTCGCAACTCTAGGCTCCGAGATGCCGTTCGGGATGAAGAGGAGGTCGAGGAGGAGGAGGAGGAGGAGGAGGAGGAGGAGGAGGAGGAGGAGGAGAAGGGAGAAGGCGGGAGCATGGAAGTTGCAGGAGAGGACCTAACGGGAAGCGAGTGCGATGTGGACTTGTCAAAACGTGTGCGAAAGATTGTCCGGCCCGTTTCGTTTGAGACATCCTTCCAATACTGAGCTCCAAGATGTCGCTCGCGAGGTGGTCCGGCCCGTTTCGATTGAGCCATCCTCGCAATGCGAGGCTCGAAGATGTTGCGCGCGAGATGGTCTGGCCCATTCTGCCTGAGACGTTTCGTAGCACAGGAGCTCCAATCACAACCTCTCTCATTCCTTCTCCCGCCTCCCTCTTCCCACTTCCCGCCTGGTTCCTCTTCCCTCCTCCCTCCTCCCGCCTCCCGCCTCCCGCTGCTGCGCCTCTGCCTCCGCCTCCCCGTCCCCGCCGTCGTCGTTTCTGCCGCCTCCGCATCCGTCATGCGCGCACTGCCTTCCGCCCTCCCCAGACATCCGACGTCACGATTTTTCTTTTGAGACGCGCGCCGCGTACCTCTCGATATCATCCCCGAGGGAACCATCACGACATGCCCCCCCGCTTCCGCGCCCTCCCCCGCTTCCTCTTAAAGTTGCTTCTGAGTTCACAGCATGGCGGTGGAGCCTCTCACTGTGCCGACCCGACAGCTTACTCGTCGACCAGGTGCGACCTGCGACATCCTCGCAACTCTGGGCTCCGAGACAGGGTTCCCCAAACAGGATTTGTATATACCTGTTAGCGACGTCTCAAAACGTGCGAAGGAGGAGGAGGAGGAGGAGGAGGAGGAGAGGGCTTAACGGGAGTCGAGAGGTAGAACGGCCGGTTTCGCTTGGGGCATCCTTCCAATACTGAGCTCCGAAATGCCGCACGCGAGGTGGTCCAGTCCGTTTCTCCCGAGCCATCCTCACAATGCGAAGCTCCGAAATGCCGCCATGCGCGCCCTGCCTTCCGCCCTCCGCAGACATCCGACGTCACGATTTTTGTTTCGAGACGTGCGCCCGCGGACCTCTCGATCTCGTCCCCGGGACCGGTTCTTCGTCAGGGTTCTTCGAGATGCTGCGCACGAGATGGTGTGCCCCGTTCTGCCTGGAACCTCTCTCATTTCTCCCACCTCCCTCCTCTTGCCTCCCGCCTGCCTCCTCTTCCCTCCTTCCTCCTCGCGCCTCTCGCCTTTCGCTGCTGTGCCTCTGCCTCCGCCTCCCCGTCGCCGTCTCCGTCACTTTGCTGCCTCAGCATCCGCCATGCGCGCCTTGCCTCCCGCCATCCCCAGACATCCGACGTCCAAATGTTTGTTTCGAGACGTGCGTCCGCGGACCTCTCGATCTTGTCCCAGGGATTGCTTTTTCCCCAAACAGCTTGCTGAACGGGGTGCTGTTGTGATAGAAGCTCACTCCGGCCGAGGGAAGTCGGAGCAGAGACATCCTCACCAAAATTTGATGGTCCCGGCCGTTTCGCTTGAGACATCCTCACAACTCTCGTTTCTGAGTTGGCCGGGATTGGCCGTTTCGCCTGAGACATCCTCGAAAAGTTGCGCTCCGGGACGCCGCGCGAGAGGTGGTCCAGGCCGTTTCGCTTGAGACATCCTCGAAACTCTGAGCCCCGAGGTGCCGTGCGAGAGGTGGTCCGGGCCGTTTCACCTGAGACATCCTCGAAACTCTGAGCTCTGAGAGGCCCTGCGCGAGGTGGTCTGGCCCGTTTCGCCTGAGATATCCTCGAAACTCTGACCTCGGAGATGCCGCGCGAGAGGTGGTCCGGCCCGTTTCGTCTGAGACATCCTCGAACTTCTGAGCTCTGAGATGCACTGCGCGAGGTGGTCCGGCCCGTCTCGCCTGAGACATCCTCGCAACTCTGAGCTCTGAGATGCCGTGCGCAAGGTGGTCCAGCCTGTTTCGCACAAGACATTCTCGCAACTCTGAGCTCCCAGATGCCGCGCAAGAGGTGGTCCAGCCTGGGGGCCCAGGAGACCACATGTTACATATCCTCCCTGGGACCCTGGGAGCCCGCCTGAGACATCCTCGAACTTCTGAGCTCTGAGATGCCCTGCGCGAGGTGGTCCGGCCCGTCTCGCCTGAGACATCCTCGCAACTCTGAGCTCTGAGATGCCGTGCGCAAGGTGGTCCGGCCTGTTTCGCACAAGACAGTCTCGCAACTCTGAGCTCCCAGATGCCGCGCAAGAGGTGTTCCAGCCTGGGGGCCCAGAAGACCACATGTTACATATCCTCCCTGGGACCCTGGGAGCCCCAGGAGGCCCAAGAGAGCTCCAGGAGGCCGCAGGACGCCCAGGACAGGCCCCAGGGGTCCCCAGGAGATTCCCAGGAGGCTCCCAGGAGGCCCCAGGAGGCCCCCTATCAGAACGTGTCAAGTTAATACACATCCGGTGCCGATTCGTTGATTTTTCCTGCTCTTGTGCCCCGCCCTTCATTTTGAGGGGCCCAAGCGGCCACAGGTTAGACATCCCCCCTGGGAGCCCCAAGAGGCTTCAGGAAACCCCAGGTGGAGTTCAGGAGGCCACAGGAGGCCCAGGAGGAAGCCCCAGGAGGTCCCCAGGAGGCGCCAGGAGGCACCAGGAGGCCCCCGCAACTCGGAGCTCTGAGACGCCGCGCTCGAGGTGGTCCGGCCCGTTTCGCCTGAGACTTCCTCGCGGCACATTTCGCCCGAGACACCGGCCCGTCTCGCCTGAGACATCCTTGCAACTCTGAGCTCTGAGATGCCGTGCGCAAGTTGGTCCGGCCCGTTTCGCACAAGACATTCTCGCAACTCTGAGCTCCCAGATGCCGCGCAAGAGGTGGTCCAGCCTGGGGGCCCAGAAGACCACATGTTACATATCCCCCCTGAGACCCTGGGAGCCCCAGGAGGCCCCAGAGAGCTTCAGGAAGCCGCAGCCCCCTATCAGAACGTGTCAAATTAATACAAATCCGGTGTCGATTCGTTGATTTTTCCTGCTCTTGTGGCCCCCCCCCATTTTGGGAGGGCCCGACGGCCACATGTTAGATATCCCCCCCTGGGAGCCCCAAGAGGCTTCAGGAAGCCCCAGGTGGGGTCCAGGAGGCCACAGGAAGCCAAGGAGGAAGCCCCAGGAGGTCACCAGGAGGCCCCAGGAGGCCCCCGCAACTCGGAGCTCTGAGACGCCGCGCTCGAGGTGGTCCGGCCCGTTTCGCCTGAGACTTCCTCGCAGCACGTTTCGCCCGAGACATCGTCTCAACTCTGGGGTCCGAAATGCCGCGCGCGAGGTGGTCCAGCCCGTCACGTTGGAGACATCCTCGCAACTCTGGACTCCGAGATGCCCTGCGCGAGGTGGTCCGGCCCGTCTCGCCTGAGACATCCTCGCAACTCTGAGCTCTGAGATGCCGTGCGCAAGGTGGTCCGGCCCGTTTCGCACAAGACATTCTCGCAACTCTGAGCTCTCAGATGCTGCGCAAGAGGTGGTCCAGCCTGGGGCCAGGAGGCTCCCAGGAGGCCCCAGGAGGCCCCCTATCAGAACGTGTCAAGTTAGTATACATCCGGTGCCGATTAGTTGATTTTTCCTGCTCGTGTGCCCCCTTTTGGGGGGCCCCGACGGCCACATTTTAGATATCCCCCCTTGGAGCCCCAAGAGGCTTCAGGAAGCCCCAGGTGGGGTCCAGGAGGCCACAGGAGGCCCAGGAGGAAGCCCCAGGAAGTCCCCAGGAGGCGCCAGGAGGCACCAGGAGGCCCCCGCAACTCGGAGCTCTGAGACGCCGCGCTCGAGGTGGTCCGGCCCGTTTCGCCTGAGACTTCCTCGCAGCACGTTTCGCCCGAGACATCGTGGCAACTCTGGGGTCCGAAATGCCGCGCGCGAGGTGGTCCAGCCCGTTACGCTGGAGACATCCTTGCAACTCTGGGCTCCGAGATGCCGTTCGGGATGAAGAGGAGGTGGAGGAGGAGGTGGAGGAGGAGGAGGAGGAGGAGGAGGAGGAGGCATGTTTTAACATGCCATACACGCAATCGACCTTGAAAACCGCGGTGGGTCTAAAAACCCTGTTTGGGGATACTGCACTCCGGCTATAATCTCACGCAAGCATCGCCCTGCCGTTCGCAGAACTTTCGCGCTGCACGTGGGTCACACAATCAGCGCATGCGGAGATGCAGTGGTAAGATAAGGTGCTCTCTATTAGTAAATCAGAAAAGGAATCTGACGATCAGTGCGGGATAGAGAGTGACAGTGCCTGAGGGAGGACCGCGCAGAACCTCACCTGAAAAAGGTTGGAAGTTCGAACATGCCAAGTGGCGGAGTTCTCGAAATTACCATATGTTCCTAACGAGTTGGAGCATCGCATGCAGAAAGGTGGATTTTCAGCTGCTAGTGCGCCAGGGCCCGAGATGCCACTGTGCCACTGCGACGTGTTCATCCCCACCACAATAAACTGGCAGCTCTGTCGTAGCATCCGAGACCTGGCGTGAGACGTCGGCAAGGAGCGGGCACCTAAAGACCCGTACAGCACGCTCTTGCTGCGAGCCTGAGCGTGGAGAAACGCAGCGTCGACGCTCCTGCTGCGAGCCTGAGCGTGGAGGAAGGAGCTGTTTGTATGGAGAAGGGATGGGCGAGGAGGGGGGGGAGGGGGGAGGAGGAGGAGGAGGAGGAGGAGTTGAGGAGGAGGAGGAGGAGGAGGAGGAGGAGGAGGAGGAGCAGCAGGAGGACGAGGACGTCGCACGCAGAGCCGAGCACGGCGGGCGAAGAACGGGCGCTCCTTCGAGAAGTCGCCGAGTCCCGAGAACAAGGACGGGGTCCTGCAGCCTACACCCTGCGAAATGCTTAAGAAATCATGGGTTAAGAAATTCATAGTCTCAGAAATTGAATAAAACCCAGAACTTCTATCAACATCTTGGGATTTACATTGAAACGTTAAGAATAATCGAGACTCTGGCCGAAAACTTAGGTTTTCTTCAGCATCGCCTAAGGTGTAAGGTCTCAAGGCGTGCAAACATGCCGACCCAATAAAAAGCATCCTGGCGTAAAATCCAACCACGTGCAGCTGTGAGTACCGCATTGTGGGTGCCAGCTTCGGTGGAGCTCCTTGCGGTGATACGAAGCGCATGAGGTGCCAACATGGGCGGGGAGACGCATGTTGTGGACTGTGCCACTGGGGCCTTCAGTGGAGCTCCCCGTGGGGCCACGAACCGTGTGAGGGGTGCGCCGAAACGGGTGCGGAACCGCATGTGGTCTGTGCCACTGAGGCCTTCGCGCCGACATGGGTGGGGAACTGCATGTGGACCCTGCCGCTGGAGCCTCTGGTGGAGCTCCCTGGGGGGCCACGAAACGTGTGATGGGTGTTCCGAAATGGGCGGAAAATGCATGTGGACACTGCCGCTGGTGCCTCTGGTAGAGCTCCCTGGGGGGGCACGAAGCGTGTGAGGGGTGTTCCGAAATGGGCGGAAAACGCATGTGGACCCTGCCACTGGGGCCTTTGGTGGAGCTCCCTGGGCCACGACTTCGGTGGGGCTCCCTATGAGGCCACGAAGCGTGTGATGGGTGTGCCGAAAGAGGCGGGGAACCGCATGCGAACTTTGCCATTGTGACCGTCGGCGCAGCTCCCTATGAGGCCACGAGACGTGTGAGGGGTGTGCCGAAATGGGAGGGGAACCGCATGCGGATTTTGCCACTGGGGCCTCCGGTGGAGCCCCCTATGAGCACGCGAAACGTCTGAAGGGTGTGCCAAAGTGAGCGGGGAACCGCATGTGGACCTTGCCACTGGGGCCTTCGGTGGAGCTCCCTTTGGGCCCGCGAAACGTGTGACGGGTGCGCTGAAATTGACGGGGAGCCACATGTGGACTGTGGCACTGAGACCTTCGGTGGGGCTCCCTGTGGGCCCGCGAAACGTATGAAGGGCGTGCCGAAATGGGAGGGAAACCGCATGTGGATTTTGCCACTGGGGCCTTCGGTGGAGCTGCGTATGGGGCCTCGAACTGTGTGAGGGATGTGCCGAAATGGGAGGAGAACCGCATGTGGACTTTGCCACTGGGGCCTTCGGTGGAGCTCCCTATGGGGCCTCGAACTGTGTGAGGGGTGTGCCGAATTTGGCGGGGAACTGCATGTGGTCTTTGGCCACTGGGGCCTTCGTTGGAGCTCCTCATGGAGCCACGAAGCGTGTGAGGGGTGTGCCGAACAGGTTGACATTCAGAGGACAGAGGCAAGAGATGGGAGGAGGGAGGGAGGAGGGGGAGAAGGAAGGAAGGAAGGAAGGAAGGAAGGAAGGAGACGCGCGGACTGTCCCTTCAACACGAGGGCCCAACTCCACAGGGTGCTTGGGAACAACAACAAAAAAAAGATGCGCTCATGTAATTTGGCCTCACGTGCGAGGGCACGTGCACCACGCGCCTCGCAGAGTGGCGAGCGCGTCTTCGCGCGCGCTGTATGCGCTCGGCTCACGAGGAGAAACTGATCGCGAGAAGTCGGAACTCGCGCGGATGCGGGGACTTGAGGCGGCGCCTGGCGGCGAGCTGGCCAACCCCGAGGTGCCCCCCTACATCGCGCGGCGTTTCGCGGCCACGCGCGCCCGCGGCGCCCTCGCCTCCCCTCCTCCCTCCAGCCATGGCCCTGCTCCCAAGTCGAAGCCAAACTCCTGCCAGCGGAGTTCAGTTCTGGCTACTCCAGCGGAACTCGAGGGATCAGCATCTGACGCGGCCTCAGCTGCCACGGGTTCCCCAGCCCTCCAGTCCACAGAGGAGAAGGAGAAAGGAGGAGGAAGCAAAGAAGAGCGGAAGTGCTCAAATCTCGCCTGAAAAGGTGGGCGGCCGCTTACCAAAGCTCAAGCGTCTACATGTCGCTGCTGAGGCCTGCGAGGCCGTTGATTGTCCCTCCTCGCCCGAGCCCTTGATAAGGTCGCAGCCCAGGGCGGCTGACAACCAGGCCACCCGCAAGCTCTCGCCCTCCTCAGCTCAGTGAGCGCGCAGGGAGGTGCCGCGGGTGCTCTCCGATTGCCGCCACGGGGGGGGACGCACACGTCCATGACGCGCCTCGCCACCAGAACAAAGCGCCCGTCGGGGTGCCGCACCACCAGGTGGGCCCGCCCGCGTGCCCCCCGCGCCTCCGCCTGCCGCGCCACCTCGTGCACGACCACGCTGTCTTTCCCCAGGGACAGGTCCGCAGCCTGGACCACCTCTCTCTGGCTTGGCAGCTGCACGGGCTGGTCCGCCGTCATCCCCAGCTGCGTCCTGTCGCCGAGGCCGCCGCCGACGCAGGGGACCTCTCCGAAGTCGGCCCGCTTCTCGAGCACCTCGACGTACCTGATCGACCGCCCCAGCGAGTCGTAGCACAGCACGCGCTGACCGCGCTCGAGGTCCCGCAGGGCGCAGGTGCTGGCACGGCCCTCGACCCACACGCCGGCGTCCAGCGGCAGGCAGAACGAGCACTGGTGCGTGGCCTCGTCGCGGGCCTCGGCCACGCACCACGCGGCGGCCGGGCCGAACCAGGCGGGCGCGCTCGGGGCGGCAGGCAGCATGCACTGCGAGCCCCCCGCGCACCGCGAGCCCCCCGCGAGCAGCACGCCGCCGCAGTCGGGGCGAACGTCGTCCAAGAGCTGCTGGAAGTACGACGAGCCTCCCATGTGGCTTCCTGGCTCCACGGCGACGTCCGTACGGTCCTGCAGGCATGCCGAAGAAAACTCTGCCTGGAAGCGCATCTCCTCATCTCTCAGGTACGACAGGTGAAGCAAGCGGGCCTGAATCTCAGAGCTCCGCTTCCCGGAGTACGCCACCAGCACAATCAAGGCGAAGAGGAGCAGATTGGTCGAGGCTAGTCTCATGTATGGACCGCCGAGGAGGTAAGCAGCGGCACTGCATCTGAACACGACAACCAGAGTGAGCATCAACAAGAAGGGAGTGTCTGAGCCAGAAAGGTCCATCACCCAGACTTTGCTTGGATCTTTGAAGCCAAGTGCCTGGGCAATCGAGTGATAGGTGTTGAAGCAGGCATGAGCGTTTGACACTATGGCAACGACAATTGCTGCACCCTCCATCTCACGTGTGCCCATCAAGCCGGAACCCGACAATACGACTGCTGCGAGTAACACTGGCAACTCTTCGCTGCCACACGCGACTTGGATGGCGAGCTACCACCGCCTCATACTGATGCATCCTGCGTCAGGAACTCGACATCCTCCACGTGCATCTGCAGGAGAGCCAACCCACAAAAGAAGGCAAAGATAACCAAAACGCGCCTGCAAGGACGACCGCAGCTGCTCGCGGTGAGTATAGATGTGTTCAGGAATCCCTTCTCCACCTGAGGATCAGCGAACGAGATCGTCCAACCGTCGATCTCGCCGTCAGGCCCCAGCCTCTTCGGCGCCACCTGCGCGAACCCATCCTGCAGCCTGCGGCCGATGCCCTGCAAGAGCGCCAGGCTCGTGAGCGGGGCCACCTGGTGCCTCGGCAGTGGCGCCTGCTCGGAGCAAAAGCGCCCCTTCGAAGGCTGGTCCCCTCCGTGAGCCGGTGGCTGCGGAGGCAATATTGGGCCCCGTGTGCGGGGTCTTTCACTCAACTAGGGGCATGTTCCGGGTATCTCGGGGCGCCTTGCCATGGGGCGATCTCGGTCTGCCTTGGGGGCCATCTTGCCGCACTGGGAAGAGGGGCTTGGAGTCCAAAATGGAGGGTCTCGGGGTCCCAAATGGTAGGCAAGGTAATTGCCAGGGGGGGCCTGGGCCCAGTCCCTTTTTTATACATAGTCCGATATATATATATATATATATATACATATATATATATATGTGCGCATATACATATACACACATATGTGTGTATGTGTGTATGTATGTATACATGTATAAATGTATATACGTATGTGTGGATGCATGCATGTATGTATGAATGCATGTATGTATGAGTGTGTATGTATGTATGGATCGATGTGTGTATGCATGTACCCAAATATGTATGTGTGTATCAGGGTATACAAGTGTGTGTGTGTATGGATGTATGTATGTGTGTATGTATGTATGTGCACATGTATGTGTGTGCACATGTATGTGTGTATTTGTATGTGTATGTGTATGTGTATGTGCATGTGTATGTGGATGTGGGGGTGTATGTGTGCATGTGGATTCATGTGTATGTGTATGAGTGTGTGTCTTCGTCTGTGTAGGCATGTGTGTACGTATGTAACCATGTATGCATGCATGTGTGCATGTATGTGTATGCGTGTATGTCCATCTGCCTGTCTGTCCGTATGTATGCATGCATGTGTGCATGTATATATGCATGTATGTATCGATGGATGGATGCATATATGCATGTATACATGCGAATATGTATGTATGTATGTATGTATGTATGTATGTATGTATGTATGTATATGTATATATATATGTATATATATATATACATGTGTGTATGTACGTTTGTTGGTGTGCATGCATGCCTGCATGCATGCATGCATACATACATGCATACAAGTATATGTGTGTGCATGCATGTATGCATGTTTGTGTGCATGTATGTATGGATGTAGGTCAGTTGATTGGTAGGTAGGTAAGTAAGGAGGGAATTAGGTAGGTAGGTAGGTCGATGTGTTTTTACTTATCTATGTGCATATACATATATATGTATACACGTGTGAAGGTTCATACTTACCTACATGCATGCATGCACCAGATATGCATGAGCATGGACACATGCATACAAGTGTTCATAGACATAAACATTGATGTGTATATGTGGCCCCACCCACCCAAGGCTCATCAACCTGTTTCTCATCTCACCTCCTGGGCGGATGTAAGCCTGGGTGGTGTTAGCGTGTTCCAGCTTTGCGCCGGCGACCGTTAGAGAGCGTTCACACACGCATAGTGTGCAAGTATCTGTGTAGTGCTCAACGCTGCTATCCAACAACCCCACTGATGAAAAGCATCGTAAAATCCAACTAGCTAGTGTTTCCCATTCTCTGGCGCCGAACCGCCAGCAGCATCGAAGACTGCCTGGCGCCAAAGAATTGGACCAAGTTGGGAAACAATTATGTGACAGCACTTTCCACCTGCCGCAGCGACTTGTGCAGCATCGAAGGGAGGGTTCGGCGCCAGAGCCAGAAGCATAACCAGAACCAGAAGCAACACCAGAACCAGCCCAGAAGCAGCCTAAAATACGGATTCCTTAATACGGATTCTGTAGCAAGGAATCCGTACTATCAATATCTTTAGTGGAAGATCCGTTGCAACACATCCTTGAATCAGGGTTCCTTGGCAAGTATGCCTTTCGTAAGGATTCCTTAATAACGATGCCTTTCGCAAGGTTTCCTTAGTAAGGACGCCTTTCGCATGGAATCCCACGTAAAGAATATTTAGTAGCGTTCCGCTGAGAACTGATTCTTGAACAAGGGTTAATTCAGCAAGGCTTCCGCAGTAATGATGCAATGAATGAGCATGTGTCAATAAGGGGTGCCTTGCGTAAAGACTGCCGCAAAAAGAGTTCTGAAGACAGGAGTCCTTTTTTCCCCAATCAGAGCTTGCCTCTGTAGGGGTCCTAGCGGATTCATATGAGTAGGTTAGGCTCGTCGCCGATTTTCGCGGCACGCCCGGGTGCCCGGGTGCCCGGGGGTGCCCGGGTGCCCGGGGGTGCCCGGGGGTGCCCGGGTGCCCGGGTGCCCGCGGGTGCCCGGGCGTGCCTGGGGGTGCCCCAGAGGTTGCATGCATCCCAAATCGGGATGCATGCATTAGCGCGTGTTGTACGCATCCCAAATCCATCACAAAGTTAGCTTCGCATCCCGTTCGCCAACATGATGTTGATGAAGCTAAACTTATGTTCAAACAATGTGAGGATGTATCAAGCGAGAGCTAGAATTGTACACTCTGCACGAGCAGCGTGGCGTTGTTGGTGTCGCAGTGCGTGATCATTACTACATGCTATGCGATGATTGCGGCGATTGCGAAATTTGCGCTGATGATGCAGATGGTCAGGGCGAGGCGCGGAGAAGAAGGAGGAATAGTGCTTTCCAATTGGACCCATCGATCATAGCGCGGGCGTTACTTTCAGTCGGTGCAGCACCGCGGTGCGATTCTGTGAGCCCAATGATTCGAAACGAACCGTAGGCTAGAACACTACGTTACACACAGCACGTCACGTATAGCTCGTGATCATTATAGCCACGTACAATACTCGTGAACAAAAACAATTAGGACGCGTTTTACCTTGGCAGGCCAAGGATATCGACAGGCGGAGGAGGAGGAGGAGGAGGAGGAGAGAGGCGAAACAGAGAAACTCTTGCGCGCCAAACCAGCTGCACACAGGAACCAAGCGTGCCAAAGGGCCCTTCCTCGTGTTGTTCCTCCTCTCCTCCTCCTTTTCCTTCTCCTCCACTCCACCGTCTCCTCCTTTTCCTCTCTCTCCCCCTTTTCATCCTCCTCCTCCTCCTCCTCCTCCTCCTCCTCCTCCTCCTCCTCCTCCTCCTCCTCCTCCTCGCACTCCTCCTCGCACTCCTCCTTCTCCTCCCTCCTCATGTCGCCCCTCACCTCCTCCTTGTTTCCATCTCGCACATCCATGTCGACACTCCCGTGCTACGTTCGTGGTCATCAGACTCCTCCTCCTCCTCCTCCCTCCTCCTCTTCCTCCTCCTCCTCCTGTTCCTCCTCCCCTCTTCCTCCTCCTCCTCTCCTCCCTCCTCCTCCTCCCTCCTCCTCCTCCTCCCCATCCCTCCCTCTCTCCCTCCCTATCTCCCTCCCTCCTCCCTCCCTCCTCCTTCACCCCCGTCCCCCTCCCTCCTCCCTTCCTCCCTCCCTCCCCTTCCTTCCTTCCTCCCTTCCTCCTTCCTCCCTTCCTCCCTTCTCCTTTCCTCCCTCCTCCCTCCCCCCTCCCTCCTCCATCCTCCTCTTCATCATCCGTTTTCCTCTCCTCCTCCTCCTCCTCCTCCTCCTCCTCCTCTCCTCCTCCTCCTCCTCCTCCTCCTCCTCCCTCCTCCTCCTCCTCCTCCTGAGCCCCCTGGCTGCTTGCGTTGCTGAGCCGCTGCTGCCCCCCCCCCCCCTCCCCCCCCCCTGCAGCACGAGGGGGAGCGGGAAGGGAAAGAGAAGGCGAGTGAGGAAGGCTGGAGGTGGAGGGGGAAGGATGAGGAGGAGGAGGAGGAGGAGGAGGAGGAGGAGGAGGAGGAGGAGGAGGAGGAGGCGGAGGAGAAAGAGCGCGAGGAGACGGATGAAGGCGAGAAAGGAAGATGACATCGAGTTGACGTCATCGCCAACGTCACCGCAGCGACACTGGCGATGACACCGGCGTCGGCCTCGAGCTGGAACCGACGAGAACCGCCCCCCCGTGGAGCTGATCCGCAACATTCGGTGGGAGGGGATTCGTTTAGTGAGCTTTCTTCGCTGCCCTCGTGCAGCTTGCTTCTAAAGAGGGCACGCCATGCAGCAGAACAGCAGCGCGGACATTGCACTCCGAATTGAAACCTGTACTCGCCAAGGCTATCCATTATTGCCAACTTTCACGATGTCGTACTCTGCGCATGCGATGTTCATCTTTCCACCCTCCTCCAGTGCGCTTCGATAGTATGTGCGACCACATCCTCCTTCTCCTTCTCCTCCTCCTCACCTTCCCCCTACTCTTGCTGTCCTCGTTTCTCTCATACTCGTCCTCCCCCCAGCCGTTGTTATCTCAAAATCACTGGATGGCGGTGGCTGCGGCCGCCTCGTTGCTCAAGCACGAGATCGCGGCCGACGCCACGAGCTGGCAAAATTGTTCGGGGTACGCTTGAGACTTCTTGAGCGAACCCTTCTGGCCGTTAAACCAATGGCCAGCATACCAGCTTGCGGCTGACGACGACAACTTCTGCCGCTTGACGGCCAGCTGCTCGGCGTCGGGTGTTCTCTCCCGCGCCTGTTGTTTTGTCCTGGCAAGCCTATCACATTCGCTGACCCGCATGGTACCCCAGAGCCCCAGAGGTTCGACAGACGAGGCTCCCAGCGCACCAGAGCATGAAACAATGCGGACAGCTTTGGTTTGCGACAGAGCGGACCTGACATGGTCAACAAAAAACAAGTTGCTGTTCAACGGCTGCTCAATAACGAATGCCACGTCACGCGGTTCCGCGATGGTGAGCATCACAGACCTCGGGCTACGAAACTTGAGGAGGCGCGCGTTCCCCCCCCCCCCCGCCTCCTAGGACCAACGCAGAACGAGGTTATCAAATGTCGGGGCCCCTCCCGCGTTGACCATTCATTAAACGCAAACCGTGCTTCTCCCGCCCGCGTGCTGCAGAGATGCCATGGGGCAGCGAGCGGTCGAGAGCGCGGCTCGAATTTAATGTTGGCCGACGTTGTTGCCGTTTCGTCGTCATCTCTATAGTTCGGGTGCTCTCTTCCTCTCAACTATCTGTCTGTGCGGGTCTTTATCGTTCTATGTCTCTCTCTCGCTCTCTCTCTCTCTCTCTCTCTCTCTCTCTCTCTCTCTCTCTCTCTCCGTCGCTCGCTCTCCCTATCTCCGTCTCTCTCTCTCTCTCTCTCTCGCTCTCGTTCTCTCTCCCTCTCTCTCTCTCTCTCTCTCTCTCTCTCTCTGGTTGACCCGCTCCACTCTACGCCATGCCAGCGTCCCACTTCGCTGACTCGCGTTATCTCTCTGTTGCCACTCTTTTCGGTTTCTCTTTTCTCTCTCTCTCTCTCTCTCTCCCTCTTTCTCTCTCCCTCTCTCTCTCTCTCTCTCTCTCTGTCTCCCTCTCTTTGTTTATCGTTTCTCCCTTGCCCTTCCCTTTCAACCCTGGGCGCTTCTTCTCTCTCTCTCTCTCTCTCTCTCTCTCAACCCTGGGCGCTTCTTCTCTCTCTCTCTCTCTCTCTCCTTCCTATCGTCTCTCCTCTCGGTCTCGTCTCTCTCTCTCTCTCTCTCTCTACTATCCCTGTACTCTCTCTTCTCTCTCTCTCTCTCTGTCTCTCGTCTCGTCTCGATCCCCTTTCTGTTCAACCATCTGCTGTGCTCCCTGACAACCGCCCTCTTCCACGTCACGCCCCTCCCCCCCACCCCCCCCCCAACTGCTACCCCTTCCTTCACAGCCGCAGTCTCGACCCGCCCTCATAGCCGCCCCCCCCACTCCCTCCCCCACCCCCCCCCCCCCCCCCCCCCCCCCCCCCCCCCCCCCCCCCCCCGCCCCCCCCCCCACCCCGGCGCCCCCCCCCCCCCACCCCCCCCCCACCACCACCACCAACCACCACCACCACCCACCACCACCAACCACCACCACCATACCACACCACGCACGCACCACACACACACACACACACACACCCACACACACACACACCACAACCCACACAAATACACACACACACAACCGAGAGAGCGGTGGAAGGACGAGCACACACACACACACACCACCACACATACAAACACCCCACCCCCCACCCACCACACACCCCCCCCTCCCCCCAGCCACCACCACCGACCAACCACCAAACCACCACCACCTACCGACCATCACCCCACCACCATCCACCACCACACAACACAACAACCACCACCCCCCCCCCCCCCCACACCCATACACCACAACACCACACAAACACACACCACACACACACACACACACACACACACACACACACACACACACACACACACACACACACACACACACACACACACACACACGCCGCCCCCACGCGCTGGGACGGCGAGGTGGCGGGAGCGAGGGCGGCGGAATAGGGAAGGAGGAGGAGGCGCGCACTCAGGCCCAGTTAAATGAATCCTGCCAGTTTTCGGCACCCCACGGGACAATAGAAGCGCGCACCAGTTAGCCTCGGACACATCCTCGCGACTGTCCGTGCCCAGGCGGTTGTCGAGGCTGCGCCTGGCGCACCGACGAGTCATCGTGATCCGCGTCGAGCAATGCGGGGGCAGCCAGCACAGGCCCGACTCAACGACGCTCGCCAACATCCAGAGCATGTAGAGAGCGCCGACGAGCGCGCACCCTGGACTCATCGGGCAGATTTCGAACGACGCCAAGGGGGCCGAACTAGCAATGGATATTGACGTCGCGCCGAGGGTCAGCCCCTGGAGGCAAACGGCCCAACAACTTACGAAGGCGCCCCTGTATCCATTCGTTTTCCACCAGGGTGCCCGCCTACTCTTTATCCTCCTCCTCCTCCTCCGCCTCATCCTTCCTGCGATTCCTGCCGCGCCCCTCTCCGTCCCGCCCCCCTGTCTCCCTCCTCCTCCTCCCCTCATCCTCCTACAGTCCTCGGTCATCCCTCATTTTGCTAGCGCCCTTAGGGCACGCATTCTGCCAGCCAAAGTCGCTCTTCTCAAACGACGCAGCCCTGCGCCCGCGATGCCGGACAGCCTGGGCGACGCCAGCTGCGCCAGAGAAATAATAATAATTTAAATGAAATTTATGTTTTTTTCTCACATAAAAGAAAAACTGCAAGGCCCCGATGGATTCGGCCGAGCTGGCCATGGAACGCTGGCATCAACCAACTCATCGCTGCAACGCGGGAACTGCCAGGAAAATATGCTGGCGCGCCCTTGTCCATCAGCATGATCGCCGTGGACGAAGCCCACATGAACCCGTTCTGGTTGAACGCCACGGGCCCCTCGCGTTCGCCGCCAGCTGCTCGCGCGGGCGCGCGCGCGCACCAAACCATCAAAGAAGCGAATGCCCTGACAGTAGTGGGAGACATGACCCCTGTGGACGCGCGAGGAGAATGATCTGCGGCGGCAAAACTGCGCCACATATCTGAGTGAGCTGTTCAAGCCCTCATCCGCGAAGCAGCGGCACAACTTTGGCGACCCGTGAATCGGCATCCCCCGACGAAACCCGAAACTGGAGCCACCATTCTTCCCCTACCTCCTGTTGCTCCACCTCCTCCTCCTTCTCCTCCTCCTGCCCCCCATCCCTCCCCTCCCCCACTCCCTTCCAGTTCCCTGATCGCCGTTCCATCCCCCTCCCCTCGCCATCCCCCACTCTCGATCGGTCTTTGCCCCCCGCTCTCCCCTGTCTTCGCCGCCGCCCCCGTTTGGGAGACGGGAGGCCCACTTGCATGAAAACTGCCTGGACGCCGATCCGAAAGCCCCGAGCTAAAGAAGGAGAAAGAGAGAAAGAGAGAAAGAGAAAAAGAGAGAAAGAGAGAGAGAGAGAGAGAGAGAGAGAGAGAGAGAGAGAGAGAGAGAGAGAGAGAGAGAGAGAGAGAGAGCGAGAGAGAGAGAGAGAGAGAGAGAGAGAGAGAGTGGATACCGTGTCCCAAGCAGTGCTGTCTTAGCGTTAGCCCCCCCACCCCTCATCATAGTCATCGTTCACCGCCGTAGCATCGTTAGTGATAAGAGGGGCATGGCGAGGGGGTGATATTGGCAAAACGAACCAACAGGACGAGAGCAATTAGATAATAGATCGGGCGTTGACCCGTCTCACAGTCGGGGGTGGTGGATGATTGTTTACATGCCCAGTGTCCTCTGAACTAGATGGCAAAGCAAATGGTGCATTGGCGTCAGCTGAATGCCTGATACCCCGGCGCAGTGCGCGTGCATCTCCAGCTGACTCCGAAGGACCCTCATGTTTCCAATGGGCGGGATCGGACCAGTCTTCTTCAGCTCGGCCAAGAGACTGCTAAGGGAAACGCCTGCGCCAATGAAGGCGCCCCCGAACGTGCTGGCCCCGCCGTGCTCCTCCAAAAGGTGAAGTACGAACGGTAACATGACTGCGCACTCCGATGCTTTCAAGCTCACCTTCGCCCCTGGGTGCTGCGGGCCCTGCGATTGCATGGCACGCCGACGCCACTGCCAACGCCCCCGCGGCGACGTTGGCAGTGACGCGCGGTCGACGTACAAGTGGGAATGTAAACGCGCTTCTCCAAACTATCTGGCGCCCCCAGGGGCGGGGCAATGGCGGATCTAAGCCGCGACGCAGCCACGCTGGAAGGTCGGCTGGGGCAGGGTGTTCCATGAAGACAGGGTTGCGCCCCCCCGCCCCCGCCCCCCCCCCCCCCCCCCCCCCCCCCCTCACCCCTGCACCCCACCGCGTGCAGCAGCGGTCGTCTGGGGCCCTGGATTCCGGCAGCAGGCCGCCCTCACCTGTTACTCTTCCCCTCCAGGTTGCTTTTGCTTCCTCCTCCCGCCCTTCCCCTGACTCTCTCTCTCTCTCTCTCTCTCTCTCTCTCTCTCTCTCTCTCTCTCTCTCTCTCTCTCTCTCTCTCTCTCTCTCATCCTTTTCCCTCTCCCCTCTCCCTCTCACCCTGGCCGCTGCTGAACCGATGGAAGCACTCGGGTGATCTTCGCCAACTGCCTGCTCGCCCCCCCCCCCCCCTCCGAGGGTCGACGAGGGGCTGGAACCAGACAGAAGAGGAAGGCTGAGCGAAGGAAAAGAGAGAGAGAGAGAGAGAGAGAGAGAGAGAGAGAGAGAGAGAGAGAGAGAGAAAAGAGAAGAGAGAGAGAGAGAGAGAGAGGAAAAAACCAAAAAAAAAAAAAAAAAAAAAAAAAAAAAACGCCAGAGAGAAGGAGAGGAAGGGAAGCGGGGTCCTGATCGAGGATGGGCGACGAGCAGGAGGAGGGCCACTGAGCTATGACTGAGCGAGCCTTGGCCACTGGCACACAACAAGGAGGTGGAGTGGGAGGAGCAGGAGGAGGCGAAGGTTCAGGAAGAGGAGAAAGTGGATGCGATGTTTGATACGCCCCCTCTTGCATTTGGAGGCCAGTAGTCCTGGAAGTCATTCTTCTTACAAGGCCCCATCATCTTTAACGTGAGCCCGTTGATGCGCCTGTCGAGGGGGATGTTGCTGACCTCCTGCCAAGCATCTAGCTTGGCCTTTATGCTTGCAGCCCAGCTCAAGGACCGAATCGAGAGCGCCGCCGAGCCTGAGTGGATTGCGCAACTGCACGCGCCAAAGTGCAGAAGCGATGTATCTCAACATTGGTCCGAGAAAGAGTGCGTGGAGACTGTCAATCGCGAGCGCCTCGTGCGGCGACGTGTTGAGTCGCTGGCTGAACAGTGGGCAGCGGTGAACCACCCCATCGATCACGTTCCCCTTATCCGCTGTCCTCGGTCGCCAAAGAACTATGTCAATGGGGGGTTCCACTACCTCAAGGAAACCGATGTCCACCAACCGCCCCCGCGGTTCGAGTCGGTCGCCTGCTTGCAGCCTCACTCCGTTGACCACCGCATCTTTAGATATGAGGCGGCCGCCCACAGCCTTGCCGCCGTCCGTCCATTTCAATGCCTTCAAGAGGTCTGATCTGCGCGTCTCATCTTTCAGGTGAACATCTATCTCGCACCGCCTGCAATCGATGTTGTAGCTGTCGTGGCCTTTGATGGACCAGCGCGGACCGTCGACCTGACCGAGTTCGGAGTGGAGGCCGTGGCAATCTTCTTGACAACATCTGCAGAACTGGCACGGCGAATATTTGCTGGCCCAGCTGCTCAGGCCGAGCACGCTTGCGTGCTCAGCCCAGTCGCCCTTCACCCATAGAAGAATGGCTCTGTGCGACAGCGGCGCTCCGCTGCCTCGGCTGGGCTCATCGTCGACGCCGAACTCTTCGTAGTCGCGTCGTGCTCGTGGCGCCCCGCCTCGCTGGCGGCTTTCGAACTGCCACTCGATGGCGCGCAAGATGGGGTGGAAACTGCAGCGGCCACGACACCCGCAGGTGCATTCATCGGACGACCGAAGAGCAACTAAAAAATGCCGCCGGTTGGATACCAAATTGATGGCCCACAGACCTGTCACGGTCTCTTGTCGGCCTGCTGCGCTATTCGTGCATGCTACCCCGTCGAGGTACACGGCAAGCGGGGGCGGCGGGGGTCGCCCGTGCTCTCGGGCTTCTGCAACCTCAGGTCTGCTCTGGTAGATGGGCGCGTCCAAAACGCCCTGCTCCCTCTGGTCGGGCGCAGCCCGCAATGTTTCCCAGATGGCGGGGTCGCTGGAGCATTCCTCCTCCAAGCTTCCCCATACGCACCGCATTGGCACGGATATTATCTGGCGAGAACTGGAGGATCCAAGGGACAGCGGTGTGTCCACGAACATCATCTCACCAGCCATTGGTAATACTCTATCAAGGCGCTGCTGGAACGCGCCCGTCTGGGACTCGGGGTGCACCCCGTAGTTGTTGAAGGCGCCGCCTGGGACGCCAGCTGAATGACAATGCCAGCACGCGATGCAGAAGTCCTTCGCCGTCATTTTGCATTGGCCATACAGTGAAAGGAAATGACGCAGCAAACTAGCACCTGCCTCACGCTCAGCGTCTGAACTGACATGCCATGATCTCGGCCCCTCTGCGGTGGCCCTCGCTGAGCGCGATCGATCGCCAGCGTCGCGCTGTGGCCTGGGCGCCATCGCGCATGAACGCTCGGACGGCGCCGCCCGAATGGCCTGCAGCGAAAATGGCCTCACCGAAACAGACGATAAACCGTGATTGCGACCGTGATGCTGGCGACGACGGCGATGATGGCGGTGATCACGAGCGCTGCAGATGGGGGGGGAGGAGGAGGAGGACGAGGAGGAGGGGGAGGAGGAGGAGGAGGAGGAGGAGGAGGAAGAGGAGGGCGATAGTGGAGGAAGCGGTTTGGAAAGCACGTGGGGAGTTGCTCTGAAGCGCGCCCGCATTCACTGCCCTGACCACGCATGCACCGCCCAAAGGTCGGCGCGTTCCGAGCTTGCTGATCCTGCTCGTGGCAGCGAGGTCAACGCCTCTACCGTCAGACCCCAGCCCGCTTCTAAGATCAAGCCTCTCTCCCCTCGAAAGATACGCTTGGCCGTGGCCAGAAACAAGGTTGCGCACCCATATGTCTCAGACGAACAACGCGGCAACGCTTTGTTGTTCGAGCGCCGATCTCCCGCTGAGTACTTCGACCGCCATGAGCGACCACGCACGGCCGAAATGACGTTGCGAACGCCATGCGTCCAGGGGCAGCTCTGGAAGGCAGACTGGAGGAACAGGCAGAAGGCGTGACAGGGTAAGGAGATGAGGGGTAGAGAGGAGCGAGCAGGGGTTGAGGTTCGAGGTGGCGGGTTGGCAAGGGATGAGAGGAGCGCGCGCAGGTGCGGCATGGCAGAGACGAGAGGCTGGCCAGAGAGGACACAGTGGCGCACTGAGCACAGACGCGGGAGTGCAGCGTCTCAAATGCTATAAACTCGCTTCGCGACGGCCACAAACAACTTGCAGCGCTGAGTTAAGAGCTCTCGAAAGACTATTTGCAAGCCTACTGTATCGGCCGAGCCCCCATGGGCCCTCGCAGAGTTCATTATGCTCCGCCTATGTGTTCCAGTTGGCGCTTTCACAATTTACTCGAGCTCTTGCTGAGATGCTGCCGCGCACACTGCCGCCAATGCGCCTGCAGGCACCAGAGGACTCCCCCATGACGAACTCGCTCGAAGCTGTTGGACGTTTGGGAATTTCGCGCCCCGAAGGGCGCCTCAGAGGGTTCACCGAATGTCGCCGGAACTGGGCCGGCGATGACAGTTGCGATGACAATCGATGTCATCGCATTTCCCATATGTTTTCACTTGTAAAAGTGCCTGTCACCGCATCTATCACCGCCAACGTGTCACCGCCATTGCCACCGGAACTTTTGGGATGTTCAGCCGGCAATTCCACGCCTGAACCGCCTCCCCGCGGCAGTCGCGATAGCAACAACCAGAACCTGATTCCCCGAAAGGATCGGGGGGCGGATAAATGCAGGTCCCAAGAAAAAAACTAATCAGAATGGCTTCGTCGAGCCGACGCTTCACCCCACGAATCCCCATCAAGCTAGCTCATGTCAGGAAACCTCTGGCTGCCCCCAGCCTGGCCCCCGCCTGCGCGAAGTCGGAGAGCTACTTCTTGGCGTTCTTGGCGTTCCTGCGGCATTTGTAGCACCCCAGGAGGATCTCGGAGCACGCGTTGATCTCTTCGAGCAGCTTCGAGAGGCCCTTGAGCTTGACCAGCGCTGTCTGGTAATCGCTCTGGAGCGTGTTCTTCAGCGCGCTGAACTCAGTGGTGATCACAGCCGACATGATCGGGCAGTTCGCAATGGTTTTCATCAGATCTCCCATGAGGTCACTCATCTTCTTCACTTCGACATCGTTCTTGGCAAAGCTCCAATCTTCGTGGTCGGCATCGATGGAGTGCAGAATGTGAGAAACCGATGACGCGGTAGACGCGTACCTGGAGAAGTTCTCGCGGGCTGTCTTGACCAACTCTTTCTGATGATCTTTGGGGGTCTCCGATCTGGCATCCTGCTTCTCCTTCTTGAGGCGCGCACGCTTCTGGGCAGGGGTCTCCACGGCAGCATCACCATTTGCTTCGGGCTTTGCCTTCCCTCTCTTCTTGCCGCGACGATCCCCCTGGCCAGTTGGCGGCGTTGGAGCTGGCGGCAGAGCTGGAGTTGGCGGCTGAGCTGGAGTTGGCGGCTGAGCTGGAGTTGGTTGCTGAGCTGGTTGCTGGGCTGGAACTGGCTGCCCCTCGCTGCTGGCGCCGGCAAGGTTCTTGTCGCCCTGTGGGTGCATGCTTGCAATTGCTTTGCAAACTTATCCTTCCGCTCCTCCTCCTCCTCCTCCTCCTCCTCCCGCATCCACGTCCTCCTCTTCATCCTTCTCGTCTTCCCTTGCATCTTGCCCCGATCCCTGTGCTCGCCCCTGCTGCGGCTGCTCCTCCTCCTGGGTCTTCTCCTTCTCCTCGTCGCCATCCATATTTCTCCTCCTCCTCCTCCTCCTTCCCCCCCCCCCCCCCTCCTTGTCACCTCCTCCTCATCATCCCCCTTTCACCGCCTTATCTTCCCATCATCCTCCGATGTCCTACTGTCTCCTACCCCAGACCCCTGGGGTTTGCGGAGACGCGTGCACTCGGGGTCCGCGCTGTCGACCCCCTTGCTCCACAAGGCGCGCCGCGTCCACGAGCGCGCGAACGCACTGCTGAATCCCTGGCGGGCATCCGCTCCCGTATTCTGCACCCACGACATGCCGTATTCTCTCTCTCTCTCTCTCTCTCTCTCTCTCTCTCTCTCTCTCTCTCTCACTCTCTCTCTCCTCTCGCTCTCTCCCCTCTCTCTCCTCTCTCTCTCTCTCTCTCTCTCTCGCTCCTCTCTCTCTCTCCTCTCTCTCTCTCTCTCTCTCTCTCTCTCCTCTCTGGCCCCTTTACCTGCCCCCCGCCACCGCCCCTTCCCCGCCTGCGCGCACCCGCCCAGCCGCATCTTCCACCACCTTCCTCTTCTTCATCGCACCTCAAATAGTTACCGCGCTCCTCGCCCCACTCACCTCATCCCCCCACCAACGCACCCCCTCACGCACACACACATTCACACGCACACACACACACACACACACACACACACACACACACACACACACACACACACACACACACACACACACACACACACACGCACACACACGCACACACACCTTCCTACCTGCATGCCTCTTCATCTTCATCATCCTTCCACCCGCTCTCCCCCACCTCGGTTCTTCTCCCATATCGTTGCTCGGGATCCCACCTCCTCGGTTTGCCCCCGCCCCGCGGGATTCCATTGGGGGGCAGATGATGGTAGCGAGAGTTCGGCAAGCCAAAGAAGCCAAAGAGCCCAAGGGGGAAGAACGGAGGTCATGGATGGAGACGGGCTGCGTCGGGAGGAGGCGGATGAGAGCATAAGATCAAGCACGTGAAAAGCAGTGAAGAGGCAACGTGCGCCTGCGCCACGCATAGAATTCGAAGGCTCTCCGCCATGCTGCACCAGTAGCACCGCGGCGGCCCCATCAGCACGCACTTCATCGCATAACGCGCTGCCTGGGCTCCCACTCCTCCCCCTCCTCCTCCTCCTCCCCCTCCCCCTCCTCTTCCTCCTCCTCCTCCTGCTCCTCCTCCTCATCCTCCTGCGCCTGCTTTTCCTCCTCCCCCTCTTCTCCCTCCCCTCCTTCTCATCCTCCTCCCCTCCTCCCGCTCCTCCTCTCCTCCTCCTCCGCATCCTCCTCCTTCGCCTCAATCCCCCGCCCCCCCCCCGCCCCCCCCCCACTCCCACCTCCCTCTCGCATCCTCCTCCGCCTCACTCCACCCCTCACCCCCCCCCCCCCCCCCCCCCCCCCCCCCCCCCCCCCCCCTCGCCCTCTTCATCCCCCCACATCATCGCCTTGCGTTTTCCTCCCCCACATCACCCTTCCCCCCCCCCCCCCCCGGCCCCATATTCCCATCCTCGTCCACCTCCCCATCCTCACAACGCGCGTTTCGCCCCCTCCGCCATCGGGCGATGCCCAATGGGCCTCCCCCTCCATCCAGGCAGCGCGCCCAGAGGCTGATGAGACCGCGTTCGAGAAGTCCCGTCCTCTCCTCCTTCTCGATCTTCTCTCTCATTTCTCAGTGTGGGTTCGAAGGGTGGCGATGGCCTCCGCCCCCCCCCCCCCCCCCCCCTCGTCGCGCCCGCGCGCCCCCTCCTCACCACCCCCCCCCCCCCCCCCCCCCCCCCTCCCATCCCCTCGCGCTCCCCCCCCCCCCCCCCTCTCCTCCTCCCCCCCCCCCCCCTCATCCTCCGCCCGCCCCTCCACCCCGCTCCCCCCCCCTCCCTCCATCCCCTCCGCCTCCTCTCCTCTCATCATCCTCCTCCCTCACTTCCTCCTCCTCCACCCCCTCGCCCCCCCCCCCCCCCCCCCCCCCCCGCCTCTCCTCGCTGGCCTCCGTCCTGCCGTTTCTATTTCAAGGCCCAGTTTGGGCCTGGATCTCAAGCCGCCCAGCGGCCGCCCCGAGGCGTTCCGCTGCTGCCCCGAAAGTGGCACGCCCTGGAGTTCCCTCGGCGCCCCAGGACCCAACCCAAATCTTGTTTCGACTCGCCCTGATATGTAAGTTGGCGTTTCACTATAGGGATGCTCGACCTCGTCGCATTCGCTCTGCGCCCACTTGGCGCGGAAGGCCTGCTTCTGATTCCCGACTACGCTGTCGTAACCAAATGTCAACGAAGGTTTCTCGGCACAGGCGCGATTGAAACGGCTTGCAATTGGGCCGCCCCCCCCCCCCCCGCTTGTCGGGGCTACCCATCCCGACTGCTTGATTTTCTCAGAATTGCATCTCTTCTGCGATCGTGCCTTTGTTTTTGCCCGCCCTGATGGTGTTCAGCTTCTCCTCTACGCTCTGCGCCTTGCTGGGATCCGAACTGCCCTCCAGGCCCCAGCCTAACGGGTTCGTCGGCTCGCCGCTACTGTTGATGTCTTTGATCAGCCGTTCCGCGACGTGGCCCTTGTCCCCGCGCCCCTTCTGCTGCCTCAGCTGTTGCACCTCGTTGCTGCGGTAGACAGTCTGGAGAGCCTCATTGATCTTGATGGGGTCGCTGGCGTCGATCAAGTCCTGGCGGCGCGGGAGAGGCGCGAGATGGACAGCGGGAGAAGGCGATGAGCATCCTCTGCTCCTCCCCCTCCTCCTCCTCGTCCTCCTCCTCCTCCTCCTCCTCCTGCTTCCTCGCCTACCTCCACCCTCCACTGTAGTCCTTTCCCTTCCGTGCTATGCTAATCCCTTTCCCTGTCTGACGTTCCCCCCCCCCCATATCCCGTTCCTCCCCTCATCTTGTCCATGCTGTCTTCGCGTCTCTTCCTCCTGTGATCCCCCCGTTTTCTCGGTCTTAAGTTTCCTTCCCGACCTCTTCTTGTCAACGCTATTCCCCCCTTCATTCGCGCCCCCTTCTCCCCCCCCCCCATCCCCCAGACTTCTCAAGCACATTCCATCTGATCTGCCTCGCCTACTCAAGAGACTGCGGGACGATCGATGGAGAGCGAGATGACAGCTTACAAGGCTCAGCCGAAAATCTCATCATATGAGATCTGCTCGCCCATGTGCACTGGCGCCGCGGGGGGCAGCGAAACGGCTGGAACCTCTGGAACTGCTGGCGCCACTGGCGCCACTGCTGGCCCCGCTGAGGCTGGCTCAGCCAGGTCCGCGGGCTCAGCGTCTGCCCTCGGGCTCGCGGCAGGCCGCCGAAGAGCCCTGCGCCTGCGCTTTGGCTCGACCTCGGGCTGCTCGCCCTCCGCGGCCCCATCCGCCCCCATCAGGATCCTCGGCGCTCTCCTTCTTGTCGTCCAGGGGTTCCTCGCCCTCGTTGTCGTCGTCATCAGCCTTGAGCTCCTTCGCTCTGGGCGCTGCCACTGCCGCAGCAGACGGCCGCTTCATGCCCATCGCCACGGCAGCCGCCGACCTCCTCTTCGGGTGCACCGCGCCATCCGCCGATTCCTCCGCGGCGTCGGAGCTCTCCTTGCCCTCGTTCTCGTCCGCGGGTTCGCCCTCGTCCTCGTCCTTGCCCTCGTTCTCGCCATCCTTCACCGAGTCGATATATTTGGCTACAGCCTTACGATCTGACTTCGATGCCGCCGCTGGCCCCCTCATCTTAGTCTCGCCGTTCTCATGGAGCCACTCTGTCTTTTTCGCCTCGACCGTCGCTTTGCCGGACTCGCCCGAACAGAAGAGCTCGCACATGCTGGTGAAAAAATTATTGGCCTCGATGTCTTTGCACCCCTTAAGCTCCGACACCTGCTTCCTGTCCTTTTTGAGCATCTGCAGCCACTGCCCCCTGGACTTGTGGTTGACGATAACCACCTTCACCTCCTGCTCCCCATCGTTCCCTCTGTACACGAGCTGGGGACCCTTTGCCTCGGGGCCTTGCTCTTCTTGCGCGTCTGTACCTGGCACCTCCCACCGCGTGCCATCTGCCCAGTTGGCAACGAGCTCGTCAACGTCGGGCCCCTGTGAACATCTCGCGAACTCGGCGACCTTAACCTACCCTGTAACGCCAGGCGGCCTTTCGGAGCCAACCGAGAATGCCTGTGCATTTGGTTGCCCGACTCCGATGTTCACTTCGGCTCAAACCAAAAAATAACGGCTCAAACAAAAAAACTCGCCCCCGCCACCCCCCCCCCCCTTCCCCCCCCCCCCCCCAACCCCATCCCTCCCTTCCTGTCTTCGCCCAACTGCCCTCGGGGACCATCCTCGGCAAAACAATTATCGATTCGCCCCGCGGCCTGCATATTCTGTTGATAGCCCAAGTTCCAGCCGCGCTCAGTGGCCAGAACCTCCAGGTCACCTGTCGCCTCCTGCGATACCCTGCGCTTCTTCGGGGCGTCAACCAGCTCCTGGGAAGGAGGCGGCCCCCCGAGGCCTCGAAATTTCATCGCCATTGTCACCGCGGTGACGGTGGCGATGACGGTTGTCGTCGCCACTGTCACCGCGGTGACGGTGGCGATGACGGACGGGAGGTGCGTTTGTCATTGGCGCCCTTATCGCCTAGGAAACACTTCGCCCACGATGGCGCCCTGCATTGGTGGGGCTGGAGGATTTATCAACGATCCGGTTCGACTCGACTGAAACATCGTCACATCGAAAAAAATGGCGCTTCCCCTGGACCAGAAATCGAATCGGAATAATCGGCTACTTCGAAGATGGCGCCTATCGGGTCTGAGGATGGCCTGGCCGACGTGCCGCAGCACGTTGCGGATCTCCCTCGCTTTGTCGGTGCTCCACGAAGCAACTCGGTCCGCCATGTGCCAAGTTGATTCGTTCCTCATCGCCCCCCTGCGCAGCGCTGCCTTCGCCGTGCTCTGCGATATGCTGCCCACGTGCTCGAGCGTGGCCAAGATGAGATCCTTCTCGGCAGCGAGGATGGAAGCATCGACCGAAGAGGCGTGCAACTGCTTCGTGCTGCACGTGAATTGACGCGGCGTCTTGCAGGGGTCGGCAAGAAAGGCCCATGAAGATTTGATTGGTGGTGCTTCCCCCTCGTCGCCAACTCCCCCCCCCTCCCCCCCCGCCCCGTCTCGGGCAAATCATCGGAGAGCCGTTTATTGCCGACGCCTGATTAATGTGGAAGTTCCACGTCAAAGCAAGGGGCTCGATCATCTGTTCATCAGCGGCCATCGCTGATGGCTGAAAACACAGCTCGACCGAATCCTCGTTTGAGCCAATACCTTTACGGACATCCCAAATATCGTCTGTCGTGGCCCAAGATGTTCGCCAGACGCTGGGTTCCCTGATTTGTCTCCTCCTCCTTGTTTCGCTCCTCCTGCATCTAAGTAGCTTCCTCCTCTCCCTCATCCTCTTCCTCTCCCCCTCTCTTCTCCGGCACCTTCCTTCCTCGCCGTCGCCGTCGCTACTCGCCACCCTCACTCATCCCTTCGGTCTTCCTCTTTTTCTACCTCGCCATGCTCGCCACCTCCGTTGTTTCGTTATTGTTTATGTGTCTATCCCTCTCTCTCTCTCTCTCTCTATCTCTCTCTCTCTCTCTCTCTCTCTTTCTCTCTCTCTCTCTCTCTCTCTCTCTCTCTCTCTCTCTCTCTCTCTCTCTCTCTCTCTCTCTCTCTCTCGTCTCGGCTCGAGAGTGCCCTGCACTCAGACCGCAGCCGCGACGCGAAGCGCCCCGCCTCGGAGTCAGACTCCCAGGCCTCGCGAGACCGGAGGGGTCCCAGCAGGACCCTACTGATTCGCGCCACCTCTCTCCCCACCAGAGCGCCCGCCGCAATGGCCCCCGGCAAGCCGGAGCGCCGTCGCTCTTCCAAGCAGCCGCCGAGCTCACGTCCTGCAGCTGAAGGGTCTCCCCTCCAACGCAAGCAGGACTGCATTGCAGCTTTCAAGCAAGCGGGGTCTGACCGCCCCACGGCCGCATACAACGGGCTCGCCGAGCTGAACGCGGACGAGCTGCAGGCCACGTACGACATGCACAAGACCAACACAAAGCAGCTCGGCAGTGCCTTGATCCGCATGTGTGCCGCCAACCAGATCAGCTACACGCTGGATCACCACCAGCGCAGCAAGCCTAAGCGCATTGGTGGTGACACATCACACCCACCAGCTGCGTCCGCACGTCTTCAGGCTGCGGACGCCCAATTCATTGCCTTGGACCCGGCTTTCTGGAAGGTCCCAGTCCTCGCCGAACCCACATCACTTGACGACGGCAAGACGTACAAGCCCAGTATCAGCCTCCACGACTACGAGAGCGGAGAACGGCTGCTGCAACACCACCTCGTGCAGGGTAAGCGTACCACGGGTCAGCTTGCGATTGCTGTCATGGGCCAAAAAAACGATAACTACGTCGGTACCGAGCTCGCCGTCCCCGTGCTGAAGCGTCACCCAAAAAAAAAAAACAAAAAATAAGAAAAAACGGCGCCCAAAAGTGGTCCCACACGCACGTCCGCCGTGACCGTGTACCACAACCAAACCAACAGAAAAAAAAAACACAACCAAACCAAAATACCCAACAACAAACCAAAGTAACCATAAGCTGGGCACCCAGGAAGTCGCCTGCACGGAAAAAGTAGCCGTCGCCACCATCGATCCTGCCGACCACGTATGCTGGATTCGGGTGACCATACATGAAACCGAAGCCATCGCCGCAGTCCCCTCCATGCATCAGGCCTTCGAGGACCAGTTCTCGGGAGGTGCCCCCGTGAACGGTGGTCCACGCGCCAAGGGTCCTTTCCGAAGGGACTCCCCTCCACAGGACAAGGCGCGCCAAAAACCAAAAGCACAGGGAGTCCAAGAAAGACGCTCGCCGCCAGGTGCTCGATAGTCAGCTCCAGGACACCTTCAAGGCCCTCTTCCACGGCAACTTTAAAGCCGTCACCATCCTCGAACCCTGCAAAAGCCTAGGCAGGTATGGATCGGGCGTCGGAAAGAGGTCCCTGGCTGCCACCTTCGGCGTCAGTCTTCAAGCGGTCGACAAGGTCTTGGCGGGTTCAGGGCAACTCGGCGCCACCTACGACCTCAGCAACGTAAAAAAATAATAAAAAAGGTGCAGGAGAAAAAAAAAAAAAAAAAAAAAAGACAAGCGAAAAAAATATAAAAGAAAGAAAAAAAAACAAAAATAAAATAAAAAAAAAAAAAAAAAAAAAAAAAAAAGAAAAAAAAAAAATAAAAAAAAAAAATAAAAAGATAAAAAAAAAATAAAATAGAGATATTAAACAAAAAACACAACCCACTGCAGACATGTACCAGACCGTGTGGTTCCCTGAGGACCAACCCATCACGATGGCAGATGCGTTCCAGAAGTCGGTGGACTTCAAGGCCCTAGGAGTCGTCAGGCACGGCAAGTCAGGCTTATTGGGGATCCGTGTTGCACGAGGGTCAGACGCCGCCAAGGCTGCTGCCGTCAGCATCCGTGGCTGAGAAGCCACCCTCGCCAAGACGCGATACCGCATCACTGGCATTGCGGCACGCCACGCCACGCTGACCCAGCTTGCTAAGACTCTCACGGGCCCGTCCGTCAAATGGGACTGTGAGGTCTACCACACCGCTTGGGACCCAGCCACTTCGGCTCAGTTTGCCTTAGTGCGCGCACATCGTCCCCCACCCACATATACGGTACAGGTCGCAGGGTGCCCCATCCCGTGGAGCATCACCGAGGCCCCGTTGGCTGAGGTGGTGCCGAAGAGGGACAACGTTACCATTGTCACCCCTACCACTATCACAGAGCCTGTGACGCCGCCAGCCCGTGGTGGCGGCTTCAGCCCCGCCACGGGCACACTTCTAACCAAAGCGGCCCAGAGCCCTTACCTCCACGACCTCATGACTGCCACGCCCAAAGGCAAGGGCGTCGCACCGCTCCTGATCCCCAAGGAGGAGCCTCTTGCCAAGCGCCACCGATCCTCCAGTGGGAAACGCGACGCCACGCCGCACGCAAGATCACACGGCGCCCCAGGCCGCAGCTCCTCTGCACCCCCGCACGGCACGGATGGAGCTGCCGAGCAGACGTCCGTCCAAGGACCAGGTGGTCATGACCCGCAACTTGGCACGGTGGCGGCTGAAGGCGGGGGCCACACGGAAGGGGACGCTGCCACAGCCGCCGAGGTACCAGGCGACGCTGACGACGTCGAGATCCTTTCATCAGGTGATGAATTCAGCGTGGCATCTCACGAACTTAACACCCTCGGCGAACGCTTCGCAACGGCCCCTAAACTGTCCGATGCCGCCACGACCCGCATCCAACACATGGAACAACAGCACGAGCTGCTTGCCAACACGGTGGATAACAAGCAGGTTCAGCTTGCGGGCGTTCTCTCATCCCAGGCCACACTCACGGAGCACGTTTCAGGTTTGGAACGAGGGCTTGCCACCGTCGTCACTCAGCAACAGACGGCAACTACCGAAGCTGCTGCACTGCGTGGCGACATCCAGGCCCTCCTCGGGCACCTCACGGGGGGCACCATCCACCTGCCACAAATGGCCACCCTCGAAACAAAAAAAGAAGAAGCTACATCAGTTGCCGATCCCGTGGCTGTCTGCGGGTGGATTGACCAGCCAGGCCAGGTCACCCCAGGGACGGGGCCCCCAGGGGCTGACAAAGGCAAAGACAAGGGTCGGGCCACTCAGGAACCCTATTGAAGGTGCCTCAGAGAGCCTGCCTCAGCCCTCCGAGGAAGCGCCTTCAGAGGCATCTTTTCTCTCTTCGCGTCGTATCTCTTTCTTGTCATATCATGTCAGTTTTGGCAGCAGCACGAGCAAGCTATCTGGTGTAGGGACACCTGTCATCTTGCTGTGGGGGTGTTTGTTGCAATGTACATGAGCATGCAGGGGTATCTGAGGATGCGTGCTGACATGCAGCTTTTGGCTCATCGCTCGCGCCGCCCGCCAGGCCTCGCCATCCTGTGGCGCCTTGCCTGCAGCCTGGCCCTCCCCTCGCTCGCTGGAGCACACCCGTCTTCAGGCGGTGCGCCCCAGCATGGAGGTAAGGTTTTCCTGCGACACGCTGAACGTGGGACCCTTTTCTACCTCTACGATGACAGCATCTACAAGTACGATCACTGCACCATTTTGGACCCGATCGTGAACGGCACCGTTGCCGCGGGTCCGTGCGGCATAGGCCAGGCACACAGTGGCGGCTTCAGCCCCGCTGTTGTGCCCCGCTATTGCCCTACGGGTCTCACCACTCCCCTGTGCGATAGGGGCGAACCAGAGGAGGACCCTGCTTTCTGGCACCTGATGATGATCCGCGCCCGGCTCATACCGTGTGCAGCGGCGTGGGCACCAGGTGAGGACAACCAGGACATGTTCTGGGCATGGCTCGAGGACTGCGTCCCGTACATCCTGGCGACGCTTCATCTGCCACAGTACGATCACCTCTTCCAGGAGGATTCTGAGGACACAACCGACGCCCTGCGTCAGCGCACCGCGGTCGACATGTGCGAGGACATCTGGCACAGAGCGGGCCCCGACAGGCAGCGCATCAACCGCAACCTCACTCGTATCCAGAGCAGCCGCGAGTACACCACCCGCTACTTTGGCCTCCTTCTGGAATACCAGGGCGCTCGTGCCACGCTCGTCGGTCCTGAGGCTTTCATGGCACCTTTGCCGCCATACCTCTCACGGGCCCATGCTTTGCTGCCAAGAGGCCTCCCTCCACCCGACCAAGACGCCATGGCGTACCTCGCCGACGTGATCCTGCACCAACCGCCAGACATGCTGCCGCTCGTCGAGGCGGAGCTCGCCGCGGCGCCGATGGACGGCACAGATCAGGCCGCAGATGATCCCGTATCATGGCTGCTACAGCACATCGCGGCCAGCGATATCGGCAACATATCCATGGACTCGTTCCACGCGTCGGACGATAGCCAGGACGGCATCGATACCCAAGATCGAGACGGCACGACACCACCAGGCGACTCGGCCCAGCGTGACCGCGACAGTGAACCCTACTTTGGGCACACCTCGTTGCACAGCAGTCCGCCCCACAACTCAGCTCAGGCCGACCCCGGCGCACAGCTCAACGACGCTGAAGGCGTCGCTGCCGCTGACGCGACAAGCCATTCCACTGCATCGCCAGCTCATGCCAGCCCGTGCAGTGGCGGCTTCAGCCCCGCTGCACCACTGGCTAGACCTGGACATCCCCAGACCGCAGGTGGCAGCACCACGCCCTTCACCTCCGTACACCGTGACAACGTGACTGACTCCAACCCCAGTGCCATTGACCACTGGCTGGCCGACATCGACAACGACCCCATCGATGATGAGTACCCAGATGCCAGCGGTCCCCACGAGCCCCAGCACAGCGCAGCGGCATCACGACATTGTGGCTGCCTCATCTGCCTCTTGGTGGCCACGTACGCCATCGCGATAGCAATGCCGTACAAGGACCAGATCGATGGGTACTTGCCGACACCGAGCCGAGACCCCAGCTACCGACAACGACGACGACGCAAAGCGACGGCACCAGGCACATCGGTGCCCACCACATCCCGACGCAAAACGACATACAATGTCACGTCCACTTTGTGGGCCACTCTCAAATGGACCAGCGTCAAACTCAGAGATAGCGTCTCGGGCGGAGCCACTGCAGTCGGGGTCGGTCTCGGGGGTGTCCTGAAATGGGCCAGCGGCAAGCTAGGGGCTATTGCCACGGGTGGAGTCGCGTGTGGTCTTCTACTCGTCGGCGCCAAACTTCTTGCCCAGGGAGCTGTCGGACACGTAGGAGCCCGCATCTGTGCGCGGGCCCTGGACTCATCCACAGCCCAGTGGTGCCTCCGCTGTTGCCAACCGAGCAGAAGGCCGCGGGACGAGGCCACATACAAAATGCCGTGCACGCTCGCCGACCAACACGACGACCAGCATGTGCACGCACTCCGACATCCGCTGCTACAGGAACACTACGCCGCAGCAGTTGCCGCCGCAGTCGCCGATGTCACTACCGCCACCACCGCCGCCATCGTCGAAGTCACTGCCGCCGTATCGCGAGCCACGTCTGTCACACCAAGATCGACCAGCCCGTCTCCACGAGACGGCTCCAAGAGCGGCGCGGCATTCGGTAACCTACCGACTAACGAGGATGCCACAGCACACGGCAGCGACACCGAGGCAAGGGAAACGCGTGAGTGCACCCACGATAGCCCGTGGTCCATCTTCCGACATGCTGATGCTCGTGGTTCCTCCCCCGACGCGGACACCCAACCACCACGGCGGCGAGCGCGCTATGCATCGCCCAACAGGCCCCAGGCGCCTTCAGGCCCTGGTATGCCTTACACAGCCCTCAAGCCACCGACACGAAACTTACGCAACACTATCCAGCGCGACCCAGCGGTCCCCGTGCCGCCGAAGAGCACACTTAACGCCCTGTATCAAAACGGCTTTGCGCTAGGTAACAGTGGCGTGTCTACAGAGGACATCAAAGACGCTCTGCGACTCCACGACCATCCTCGATTTACTCATGATCCAACACTCCAAGCGCTGGGGCCGTGGAAGGACATCATGCAGAGGCCACCGAACCGCCTCACTTGGGTGCTGGAAGACTCGGGCGGGAACTCAGGCGAGACAATCTTCCCATACCTCACGTGGGACCTCCGCCAACCCACCACCGACGCGCCCACTGTCTTCTGGCATGGGACCCGCGGCGACCTTGCGGCCCGTCTTGCTGCCAGTGTAGGGCACCTCTTGCCAGGTCCCCGCCGTGAAGCGAAGGGCCGAACTGGCACCAACGTTGGCCGCACGTACGCGAGCGTGCACCCTTCGCTGGCCGCGTGGTACGCAATGCCGCCCCACCCGCCCTACAGTCTTGAAGACGACACCCTCGCGTGGGACCCATCGCACTCTGGATGTGCGAGGCCACCCAACCACCGCGCGGGGAAAACAGGCACAACTACGTGAAAGGGGAGGCCCACGGAGCGCGCCTCATTTACCCTCGGGTCCTGAGCCTCCTCATCCGCATGGACTGGTGTGCCCCCACAGAAGCTGCTTCCAGGTGCCGTGCCCTTCCACACGCCTAAGGCATGGGCGACTGCGCGCACGCCCTCCACATCGCTGGCTACGATCATCCAGATCTCCGTGAGGCGGCTGAAGCTCACGACCAGGAAGCTAGCACCAGGCGCAGACCAGCCATCGCGGCAGCATGGCCACCGCCGCAGGCACTATACTCGCCAGAGGCAGCGCGAGTATGGGCCAAACAGCACTACGACACGGAAGCAGCCACCAGGGATGACCCTAACCAGCCCCGCCCACGCGTCTCGCTTCACATGCTCCAGCTGGACCCGAAACCACTCATCGACCTGGTGTACACTGGCTTACAAGCTGTCCCCGTGCGGGGGCACCCTGACGCACGCGGGTCGCGCCCCAGCGGCTCCAGCCCTGGGGCGGCGTCGGGCCCACCACGCACGTACAAGTCAGGCACAGCCCTGGCGCACAGTCCAGACCGCTCATCGACGTCATCTGGAGCCGACGAACGCCGTACGCCTTCCCTCATCAGCGCGGCCGCCGCCCTCGCCCGAGGCCGTGCCCGCCCACGACGATCTGCCTCTCGCTCGTCGCGACAGAGTGGCGGGAACTCCACCTCAGACAACAGTGGCATCGAGACGTGGGAGCACATTGTGACGGAAGAGGAGCCGACTGCCTACCACGTCCTCGCCTACCACGTCCGTGATGTGCGGACCCGTGTCAATGCCCCTGGCATCGAGGTCTGGCTTGACCCTGGTGATCAACACGATGGTGCCTACTTACCGTGGGGGACGACAGTCATGGGCCACCGCGTTATTGACCCTGCGGTGGCGGGGCGGGACGGCTGGTCATCCTCCACCACGACCACGGCGACACCACTACTAAGCTCTGGGCACCGACCCAAGTCCACGTCAAAGCGGACGACACCTGGCGCACCGTCATGGTACCAGCGGTCATGGGGCCCCAGTGGATCAGGTGCCATGCCGAGGACGCTCGCCTCCCCGCCGAGGTTGTCCGCACTACAGGCCAATCCTGGTTTGCTGACGTCTGGCCCTTGTGGGATCGCCCTCGACCCCACCCAGACGACCCAGGCACAAACGAGCATGCGCTCCCGCCTCTACCAGGACGCTGGCCTTGCCTACAGTGTCGATTCCAATGCTGTCAGTACTGTGCGGCTCGCCGCAACACGCAGCTCGGCACCTCGGGCCAACCAACGTGCCCAGACTGTGCCCGCAGCGGACTGCGTACACTTATGGACCGGTCCACGGACTACTCTTGCAACAGTTGGACGTGTGCATACAGCACCGACAACAGGGACTCCGACACATGCTGCCTGTCCAGCAGGTGCCCCCATCCCCCCAGTCCACACAGCCTGCTCGACGTCCGTGCCACAGGGATGCCGCCGCACTTCCTTGCCCGCCAATTCGGCAACGCGCCAGCCCTCCACGACCTTAAGGAACCCCCCCGAGCGCCTTCAGGCCCCGGGGGGGAACCTCCACAACCAGGGCAAGCAGGTTTCCAGGGTCAATGGTACTTCCCACCGCAGCCGCGGCGCGTCCCCAGGCAGGGACTGCCTGACGGCACAAGGCGGCCACCTGGATTCACAGGAACGGGGAGGCCCGAAGAACCTTCCCCCGACCAACCGCTTTGGAGGGAAGGCTACGTGCTCTTCAGTCCCCACCAGGCCCTCAAGGAGGAATTCACCTTCAACAAGACGGTCCGCCGACCCTACTCCCTAGCCATTACCAACATGTACAGGGATCGTGTCACGGTCAGGACCGTCTGCGAGTCGATCGCCGAGCGCATCCACACTACCCGCACCCGATGGCGAGATGTGGTACTGTACTGGGACGCCGAGGGTGGTCCTGGGCCTCAAGCTCTCGACTATGACATGCGACTCTGCGACGCCATGGTGAGCCGTGCCACGACCGAAGCCGAGCTAAACCACGACCGCAACCACCGTGGTAGTTTCTGCCTCTATGGTCCAGCGCACCAGCGAGCCGTCAACATCACGGCGATCTCCGAGCCGCAGAATATCGACTACATGGAGCATGTGCGGCGATACTCACCCGTAGGGGGGACCTACCCTGACCACGCCTTCGAGCACGTCTATCGGGGCTGGCAGCGGCCCGACGTGCCCACCATTCTCCCCGACACCCGTCCCCTCTCGAGAGCTGACTGGCAGCGTCACCAACAGCACCAGCAGCGCATCCAGCAGCGGGACCAACGTGACGCAGGACAGCAGGGCACGCCACGCTACCGCTCCCCCGCGCGAGTCCCGACAGGCGGTAACACGGCCTACGACGGGGTTGCCGCCTACTACCGTGGCCCCATAGGCGCAAGGCCCGCGGCTGCTGGAGCAGCCGCCTCCAGCTACGGCCACGCCCCCCACGCCAGGGTACACCCAGCGGTCATCGGCGACCCGCGTGCACCCGTGCAGGCCCTAAGGGCCACCTCGCCAGTGCCAGGGTCCACGCGCGCCTGGGGCCTTTACTCAGGCCGACATGATGGCACCTCCAGCAACCAGCCCGCAGTGATAACCCCTGCGGCTTCAGCCCAGGGGGCTGCAACAAACCGTGGCAGGGCTGGGCGCCCCGAAGGATGGCGTGATGCGAACGTGCGCGCTTGGCAACCGCGCCAGCACACGCCCCCGCCAAACGTGGCTGCAGCACTGCGCCCTGCCCAGGCAAAACCTGCCCCACCTGAGCGGGAGAGGCAGCCGCTTACCCCGCTCGTCCTCACGCACATCCAGGCGCATCACAGCGCCTCCCCGCGGCACAGCGAGGGAAGCGCCCACCTCGTCAGCCCCCGCCCCGACGCGGTCGACCCCGACCAGGCCACAGCCACGGCGGAAGGCGGCACAAGCGCCTCTCGCCAGCCCAGCCCATCACCCTGCGCGGCGCCGATCCGATCCCCGAGCAGGGCGGATTCCGAGCGCGCTAATGCCCAGGCGACCTCGCCACGCGACCGCCACACGGGCGGGCGCGCCCCGCGCAGCAGGACCTGCAGCCGCCACAGTTCACGCAAGGCCCCAGGGAGCTCCACGAGCTCGCCGCCTCGCGAGACTCAGGCTGATGGCCGAGCCCCCGAAGTGGTGCCACGCTTCGGTGCCAGCGTCATCGAACCTGGCCAGGTCGACCTCTCCCCGACGCCGTCCACGGACCACGAGCCGCCGCTGCCCACCCGCGTGATCGTCCCCATCGACGAGGCGCCAACCTTCGACCCGTTCAAGAACAAGTACCGAGTCAAGAACCTTGTGGCGGGTTTCGGCGGTGGCTCACCGCTCTCACCTCAGAGTCGGGGCGGAGCCCCCGCCACCTCAGCTGCTGCCGCGGCAGCGGCGGCCCCGCGGGGAATCAGCCCTGTCCGCAACGTGGGCCTCACGGCAGCGGGCATGGACGAGGCCCAGCGCCAGGCCTCCGACCGTGCTGCTGGAGCTGTCCACCAGATGCTGCTCATCAAGATACTGACGGGGCGGGCGCGCCACCGCAGGACGGACCAGCGGTGTCGCGTGCGCAGTATATGCGCGTGCGTTGTGCCGCTGCCGCGCCTAGCCGCCGCCGCTGGTTCGCTTTTGCTTTTGTGTTCGGCAGGACGGATCGAGGAGTCGCCTCCCTCTCCCTCTGCTGCCGTCTCACCTCTCCTCCCCTCGTCCCCTACGGTACTGGAGTGAGGAGGATTTTTCGTGACATTTTTACTGACGTTTATGAACCCCCCCTGGCGCAGTGCCGACCGTGTCCCGCCTATACTTCTGGCCTGACGGCGGCTTCAGCCCCGGTCAAGCTAATCCATAGGAACGCCATGAGCTCCTACTGTGGCCAAGCCTTCCTACCTGGGCGAGGGTCAGGCTGACCTTCACCGTGCGGGGCGTGCAAACCCCAGTTCCACCGATGGAGACGGGCCAGGTCGCTCCATACACCTCGTCAGCCTTAACATCACCAGTCTCTCAGCGAATTGGCCAACCATCACCGCCCTTGGTGTCGACCACAACGCCGCAGTCATAGCACTGCAGGAGACCCGACATGCCAAGCCGACTAGACAAGCCAGCGCTACCAGCGCCGCCAATCCACTCCACGGAGGATACCACGCCAGTCTTGGACCTGACCTAGATCTGGCGCGAGCCCAGCGCAGAGCTGCCCACGGCGGCACAGACCACACCGTCGTGGGCAACACTGGCGCCTCGGGAGGGGTCGCCATCCTCTCTAAGGATGCCATTGTCGACTCCACTGTCGACGACAATGCGCCCTGTATCGTCGCCCTCAAGGCCAAGAAAAGATGGCACGAGGTCTTTCTCCCGCTCTGCACTCAACACCGCCGCAGGCGGCGACGAAACAACCACGGGCCCGCGGGGATCTACATAGCGAGCCTCTACGGGATTGCTGGAGGAGACAGCACAGCTCTTTTTCGGCTCGCTGACTGCGCCGCCGCTAGGGTCGGCTCAGCCCCCTACTTCATCTGCATGGACGCCAATACGAACATCGACGACAATCCACACCTTCTGCACATGTTGCAGCACGGATGGTTCAACGTCGCTGAGGGCACACCAGACCACACCATGCACACATACGGCAATATCCCTGACTGGGACCGCGTCACCAAGTGCCCCCGCACTTCGCGCATCGATTATATCATTGCCAACCAAGCGGCGCGATCCCTTGTCACCGACTTCTGCTACCTTCGCGACTTGCCAGCGAAGTCTCATGTTGGCCTGCAGGTCACGCTTGACCTCAGTCGCCTCGACCATACGGCCCGACGTCTTCTTGCCCCCACGCCCTACCCTCCCGACGATGGAGCTCATGAGGGTCACGAGCTGCAGGCACTAGGGACCCTCATCGCTGGGCGATATCAGGACCGCATGGAACAGGCCGACACACGCGACGACGTGGAGCGCATGTTCGCCCTGGCTAACGAGGCCAGTCATGAGTACCATCTCACCCGTCTGCGCGACCTGCCACCTCCACCGCCCGACCACCCAAAAAAGAAGCCCCCCACCATGCACGGGCTCACGCCCACGTTCGAAGAGCGACCAGTTGTCCCCCGCGCCTTCCCCACCTACGGAGCTTCCACGATACACATGAACCGACTGCGCAAGCTCCATCGGCAACTCTGTGAGCTTCGTTTCATCGGACAGCACCATCATTTGGATTGCCGTGCTATCCCGCCGTACCTCGCGCAGCGCATCGACTGCACGTGGACCGCGGCCCGCCTCCTATGCCACAAGCTGCGCCCCACGGTTCTCCTAGACTTCCCCGAGGCCTGGACCCCCGACGAGCCAGCACCTCACGGAGAGCACCTTGACGTTTTGATCCAACACCTCGACTTGGAGCTGGCGCGACGTGCGAACCGCGCCAAAGCTGAACGCATCAAGATATGGGCTGAGGGCGTCCGCGAGCCAAGCGGGCGAAAGGCGGCCATATACGCACGGGCTGCTGACAGCTCGCCCACGGCGTATCTCCGCACGCCTACCACACCTGACGATACGCAACTCCACTGCGACACCAACGCCTTTAAACCTGACGAAGCTAGCACGGACGACAGCGACGCTGACACCGAAGCTGGCGGCTTCAGCCCCAGCGACGGTAGTTCGCCCGACACGGACAGCGACGAAGACCACACTCGTGAACCACCACCTGCGCAAGTCCCCGACATCCTCCCTGCCAACGCCATTGTTGCTAACACCAAGGACATGCTGAAGCTCATGGTCGACACCTGGGAGCCCATCTTGGGCAGGTACCGTGCACGTGCGGGACATGACGCCGAAGCCATGCCGACGTGGGCCGACTTCTACGACGAGTACCGACAGGAGCTGCCTACGCCATCACCAGCTACCCCTTTCCACCTCACCGACGACCAACTCATCCACTTCATTCGCACCCGTTCACCGCGCCGCGCGGGGGGACTGGACGGCTGGACTACTAAGGAGGCTAAGGAGTTACCCGACGACATTCTTCGCCTCTTCGCCAGCGTCCTACGCGCTATGCAACGCACTGGCACCATCCCAGAACCCCTCCTCCACGTGCCAAACCCGTGCCTCCGAAAAGGCCGAGGCGAACTCCCAACGGACCAACGACTTCTCTCGGTGCTTTCCGTTTGGATGTATGCGTGGGAAGCGCCAGCTTACCGCAGCCTCACGGACTGGCGGAAAGGATGGACCCACGCCACGAGTTTTGGCGCTGTCCCCAAAGCTACCATTGGGGACGTCAGCACCTCTCTTGCCCTGCGCATCGAACACGCCAGGGCCTTACTCCTTCCCTTAGCTGGAGCTGCCCTGGACCGACAGAAGTGTTTCGACTACCTCATCACGGACATCTGCCTTAACCTTGCGCTTCACGCGGGGTGTCCCCAAGACATCGTTACTGTCCGCAGAAACTTCTACAGTCGCCACAAACGCTACATCCGCATGAACGGTGCGTACTCTAAGGAACTGGCCAGGACAAACGGTCACCTCCAGGGAAGCTCTTGGTCCCTGGACGACATTAAGCTGCTCATGTGTGTGTGGACCAAGAGACAGCATCGATACGTTCCGCGATCACTCAGCACTACCTTTGTTGACGACAGCAACTCCACTACCCACACCGCGCCTGAGTTGCAGAAATCTCTTGATGAAACCGCCAAGTTTGATCGATTTTCAGGTCAACGCATTCACCCTGGCAAAGTGGCGGGGTGGGCGCTCACCGACGAGCTTCACACCGCCGTTACCCAGCTCACTCTGGCGGAACGGCCCTTACGCGTGGTCGACTCCTTCAAGCTCGTCGGGAGTTACATCAACGCCGAGGCAGCGCCGGCTCCAGCCGCGCTTAACCTCACGGCCACCGCTGACGCCCGTGTTCGCAGGGCGACTAGTCGCCTGCCGCGCATTGGCAAGCTCCCATCACCGATGCTTATTAAGGCGCGGCACGCCCGTTCCCTTGCTGCCAGCGTCTGTACCACGGGCACCGACATTCAAGCCCCATCAGGCCCCGTCAAAACTGCCTACAACCATGCCCTTAAGGCGGCTATCCGCCCCAAGGGAAACAGGTGGGTCGAGTTTTGGACTCTCATGGCCGTGTGCGTCCCAGGACACGCCCTGGAGATTGACGCCATTATGCAGCGTGAAGTCTTCCTGTGTCTGCGGCGACAGGTTAACCGCGACGCTACTCTCTGCGGTCTCGTCAGGGATCTCCAACACCATGTCCAGACCCTTTTCGGGGGAGGACCTGTCGGACGACTTGTCCAGACGCTTCAGCAGCTCCGTTGGACCTGGCCCACATTTGGCATCATGTACGACGACTGGGGCTGTCAGATCAGTTGGCTGAACTTACCCCAAAACGCCTTCCTTCACATGCTGCGAGCCTCACAACGCAGAGCCTTTCTGAGAAAAATCAAGCCACGGCGTCATGACCTTGGACACCTGGCCTCTGTCAGACAGGGCCTCGACCTCTTCGCCAGCACGTGGCTCGCCCGAACGAAAGGAGCAGCCAAATGCAACGCATGGCAGCTGGCGCTCCTCCTAAACTACCTGTCGGGCGGGGACCACACCCAACAGCGACGATCCCGATCAAACACGTCCGCTGACCCCAGCCCCATCTGCCGATACTGCGACGAGGAAGAGGAAACTCAGGAGCACACTGTTCGCGACTGCAAGTGCTGGGCCCGAGAAAGAGTCCCTCTCACCACCCTCATCAGTGACGAGCAGTGGGCCCGTCTTCCGCCGCACACAAGACACTGCGGGCTCTTCGATGAAGACCCAGCCCTCCTCGACCTGCAGGCCGACCTCGCGAGGGACCCGCTACCTCAGCCCATACCGCGGCCCCCACCTGAGGGAGATCCTGCGGCTTCAGCCCAGGACTCCTACACCACCTACCTTGACCACGACACTGGTTGGACATGGGTCTACGCTGCCACGGACGGTGCATGCACCAACCAAGCCATCCCATTGCTAGCACGAGCGGGCTACGGCGTCTACTACGGCATCGACCACCGCATGAACTACAGTGCACGCGTTCACGGCATTACGCAGAACGCACAGCTTGCGGAGACCCTCGCCATTGTCCACCTCACGGCATGTGCTGAACGGCCCGTACACGTTTTCGTGGACAACCAGGCGGTGGTTGATGGTTCCAAAGGATCATCGACGGACACTCACCACCGCAGGGCACGCACGTGGAGCTCTGGGAAAAGATCCACCGATGCGTCATGGCCAAGCCCAACATGTTCCGCGTCGAGAAAGTCGCTAGCCACCAGGGCGACATGGGCATCGACCTCGGGCTCATCGGGCCCATCGCGGAGGAGTTCAATCGTCAGGCTGACGCCCTCGCCACAACGGCGGCACGTACTCATAACCTTCCAGACGACATTGTCGAAGCTGCCAAAACACGACATCGCCAAGCGACCGTGCTTCATGGAGTCGCTGTCGCCATCTACGAGCGTAGACACCGTACACTCCCCCTCCCACACCGCAGGGCTGGGTTCACAGCTGCGGAACTCAACAAAATGGAACCAAATCCCCTGCTGTCTGACCAGGCACCACCCGCGGCTGGACCAGACATCCCACAGAACCCGGACGAGCTCTGGGCCGAGGCCCAACGGGCGATATTCGACGAACAGGAGGACGACCCGTTCGGCTTTGGTGGGGGCCTGGACTTCCTGGGCGACGGGCCAGCCAGCGCCAACCCTGCCCCGTCGGGCACCCGCACGGCGCCCCCGACTCCGCCATTGAGAGCGGCAGCGCACCCACATGACAACGCCGCTCATTTTCAAGACGCTGACGAACAGGAGGATGACCTGTTCAGCTTCGGTGGGGGATCGGACGCTTTGGACGACGGACCAGCCAGCGAAAACCCCGCCCGTCGGGAAACCTCTCGATCCCTACTGCGACTCCGTCCCCGAGAGCGACATCGCCCACATACGATGATATCGGCCACCGCCAAGACGCCGACCATGACCTGGGTGACCCCCGCGGACTGAGTGGCATGGAGGACGCACCGCCGATACCACACGCTGCCGACCATGCCGCCCTACCGAGACGCCAACCTTCTACGCGACCGACCTCAGAGCCCTTGCACGGCATCATGACTGGTCCCACCGCGCAAACCACTCCGCCCCCCCACCGCCGGCAGCCCGCGGGGGCGGCTTCAGCCCCCCCGCAGGGTACTAAACCAGACAGGCCCTCGTGCCCCATCCACGCTTCCATCGTTGCTGAGCGAGAGGAAGCGGCTCTCCCGACCTCTCGGGGCGTGGCCCTAGCGGCTCCAGCCCTGGGGTCGCGTGGGCCCCTCCAGTCACCCTTCAAGGGTGACGGACGACAGCGTACAGGGTGCCGCACTACGCTAGTCCACCATTTGGACAGGCGTACCGAGGACCTCGCCTCTGTCTCGAGGCTCTCGGCTGCTGGCACTGAGCAGCCACCCCTCACCGACCGCGAAACCGAGCTGTCACAGGCTATGGCTGCTCTCCAGCAGAGGTGCTTAGCTCTCGCCGCGGACCTCGCCGCCGCCCAAGCTCGTCAAGGCCCTCTACTCCAGCGCCTCCACAGCGCTGGGCGAGCCTTTGCCGAGCTGCTCACGGCCTCGCCCGATGGTGCCGTGCCGACGCTGTCATCGTTCCGCGGCGCTCCACCTGGTGCCCCGCGCTAATCTCCTCCTTTCTGCCTGCCCGTGTGTACGCGTGGCTCCGCGTCCACGGTGTCAGGGCGTGGGGGCGGGGGGTGCCCCGTCACTGCGCGCCGCTTTGCGGCCAAGCGCCCAACTGGCGGTCTGCCAAGCCGCCTAGCCACGTGTCAGCACGTCGCCTTTCTTGTTGGGGCCTATTTCCTCACGCGGTCTGACAGGTGAGATCATCATCGTCTGTCCGCCGTCTGTAGCGTCTGTCGCACTGCGCCGGGGGAGGGTTTTTTTTGGTTGCCCGCCCTCGTATCTAAAGGCTGCACCGCCGCAAATAGTGTATGCGAGTTGTCGCGCCGCAGTGCGCCTCGCGGACGGACCCTGGTCCGCCTACTTGTCCGATCTCTCTCTCTCTCTCTCTCGTTCCTTTGTTTGTTATCTCTCTCTTTCTCTCCCTCTCTCTATCCAGATTTCTCTTTCTCTCTTTCGCTCTCTCTCTCTCTCTCTCTCTCTCTCTCTCTCTCTCTCTCTCTCTCTCCCTCTCTCTCCCTCTCTCTCCCTCTCTCTTCTATAGATATAAATGTGTAGAAACACAATGCCGAGAAATGTATAAATCAATACATGAAGAAAGAGAGAGCGAGAGAGAGCGAGAGTGAGTGAGAGGGAGAGAGAGAGAGAGAGAGAGAGAGAGAGAGAGAGAGAGAGAGAGCGAGTGAGAGAAAGGGGGGAGGGACGAGCGGGGGGAAGGCGAATCAGAAACATGCGACACGTTGGCAGCACCCGCAGACCAGCAGATGGCGGGCACATGCGACGCCGACGTCGTGTCCAGCCCGATGCTCGCCAGCTGCTTGCGAAGCATGCTGAGAGCACCCCATCCGCTGCCGTGCACGTGCACCTGCAAGTCGGTCAGCAGCTTCCTGGTGTGCACGCGGGGCAGCACATCGACCACGTAGTCGTGGCGCGGCAATATCGGTGAGTTGACGAACGAGCATGTCACTTCCACTGCGTGGAGCTTCTGCTTCTGCCACACCTTGCATGATACCCACAGTCAGTCCTCATACTATGGAATCCATAGTCTGAGGACTGACTGTGGGTATCATGGGCCTTGGAGCGCAACGTAACGTTAACGGTTGTCAAACGGCAAACGGGGCTGGCCGACTCTGGCCGACGAAAGCCGCTGAGCCGAAGGGGCAAGGGTGCAAGGGCTTGCAGGGCAACCTTGGAAAGTTGGGAAGTTGTCCGTTAACGTTACTGTGCGGGTTGATTGCAATGGGCAGGCGGAGCCATCAGAGAGCCATCAAGGTGGATAGGGGGGAGCTGGCAAAGGAGAGGGGGCAAACGGAGGACGACAATGGGGACAGGGGAGGGGGAGACCAGCCCGAATAGGCTTGGCGGCACTCCGGGGAGCTCTCGTGCTCGAGCCAAGGGCATGTTCTGATTGATGGTCCCAGGGCCAACCTTGGCGTTAGTAGCGTCCCCTCTGATCGTGTGCAGGGCGTAGGACCACGCCTGCTCACCGCCAGCAACCGAGCTGATGCGGTAGCTAAGCTCCCGGTGGATTGCCAAGTAACTCTCTCTAGTCGGGAGTTGCTAAAATGTGCCCCTGGCCCAAGGTGCCGTCACTCAATTTGGGGGCTTCCGGGGAGAACCTTTGGGCCGAGTGAGGGGTGCGCTGGAGGCCGCGGGGGCCTTCTTGGAAATTCTGGGGGGGCAGCTCGGGCCAGGGGGACTTTAGCAACGCCCGATCTAATGTAAGCCCTCATGCTGGCCACGCGCGCGGCGCGCAACTTTATTTCCCATGGTGTTATTGTCTTGCTCATGATATCCATGCCTAAGGCAAAACCGAAACTCCTGGATGCGCCACCTGCCAAAATTCGACGCGCGGCCAGCATGAACCCACCCTGGACGGAGAAGTACCGTTGTGAAGGCCCCCGCCTGAGCTGTTCTGAGTGCAGCACCGTAATCTTATGAATATGTTCTTGCTCGCTGTGCTCAATCTTGTTCTGGAGGCGCTCGTTTTTGCGAGATTCGTTTTTCAGCTGAAGTTTCAATGACTTTTTGTCGGCCTGCAACGTCTCCACCCTAAGGGCATGGGGGCATGGGCGAAGGCACCCCGCCGACCGTCGACCCCCCCCCCCCACGGGGAGTTGGATTCGGGCGCTTTCTCTGGGGCTCGGGCAACAGGGCAAGGGGCGGGGGAGGGGCCGAAACAGATTCTGACCATTGAGCCCCGCCAGCGCGCCGAATCCGACCTGCGGCAACGAAAGGAACCGCAAACCTCAACAGGAGAAGCCTACGAGGGTTAGGTAGGAGGGTAGTAGGAGGGAGGGCCGTGGGCGACGGGCGACAAGCCATATTCCCCACTCCCTAGCTCCTGCGCTCCAGCACTGCAATCCGAGCAAGGGCTGCGTCCAGCAGGGACTGCGTGCCCGACGGGTCCGGGGCCAAGGCTGGCGATGCTGCTGGGGCCGCTGGGGCCGCTGGGGCCCTGTCATCAGGAGCAGGCACACCGAATTCACGGCACAAAGTCCTACATGCAGTCCTCCATGCATCTAGCACGACCGCTGGCACAGCACGAGCGTCGCAGAGTACGAACGCGATCGCGTCGATGTCGCACATGCCGCGCTCCGGGTACTGCATCAGCTCGGGCACGCGCCTCTGGAGCCTTGCCGACGTCGTCGTCGTCGTGTCGTCGTCGTCGTTGTCGTCGTCGTCGTCGTCTTCGTCGTGGTCTGTGGTTGTCGTCGTCGCGTCGTCGCGTCGCCGTCGTCGTCGTCGTCGTCGCGTCGTCGTCGTCGTCGATCGGTGTCGTCGTGGTCGTGGTCGTCGTCGTCGTCGTCGATCGGTGTCGGCCCAGGGCAACGGCGAAGGAAGGGTAGCACCGCAATCGATAGCCGAACGGATGGGGAGGGGCCCGGGAGGGGAGCAAGGAGACGGCGTGAGAGGAATCGTCGGGTAGGGAATCCATCCAGGGCCCCATCCAGAGCGTCCTCTTGCTTGCAATGCACTGCGCTGCAACCGCTGGATTGGCACGGCGAGCATACCCTGTCCGATGCCTTGCCCTCCCGCCCACCTCCCCCCACTTTGTCGCATCCGATGCCTGGACGGCGACCACTTCCCAAGGGCAGGGAAGGTAGTAGTGCTGAGCTCGTTCAGCATGGCCGCCACGCCGCCGTCCGGCATCGCGACGGCGTCGCCATGCGTAGTCGCGCCGTGCCTGCGCGCGAGGAAAATGAACCTCCGCGCCTCGCATGACATCGGCGTCGTTGCGGCAGCTGGGGCCCAGAGTGGCCCAGAGGGCGGGGCCGGAAGATGGGTAAGATGGGCGGAGCGGGGCCGAGATGGCAGCGGAGCGGCTGCAGATAGGACGTCAGCAGCGCAGCGCCAGCCATGTCTCTCCCCCCGCTCAGTTCCCTCCATTCCCCTCCCCTGTCCTGTCCTTCCAGGGCGCTGCCCATGTGAGATTGGGGGGCCCCTTATCGTGTTCCCTTGCCCCCTTCCGCCCCCGCCCCTGTGGTTGGTCGACCTCTGACTTTGCGAATGCCCCCTGCCTCAAGTCCCCCCGCCCCGCCGCCGCCGCCCTAACTTCGCCCCCCCTTTTCGGGCTGCCCGAAGAACCCAGGCGCTGTTGCTCGCGACCCCATTGCACATATCGGCACGCCCCTCACTCGGATCGCGCCCCACGGCAAAGCGGGAGGTGCAGTGCGCGCGCGGGCGGTGGACATGGCGAGCGGATTCGCGCGTGTTTGCGCGCGCACGCGTTGTCAGCGCGGGCGGTGTTCATTTTGGTCGTGGGCTGATTTCCCATCCGCTGTTCACCAAGAATGCCACGTCGCTCGGTCAACGCAATGAGGTGTGGGCAGTAGAATGGGCTGGTGAGCATTTGCTAATGTTTCGGGTATGGCGGGAACGGCTGTTTTTTTCTCCATTTAGCAGGTGCGCGAGCGATGCGACGTTCATGTCACGCAGAAAAGGCAGCCGCTGAACCGAGTCGCAGATTCGCGAGCGTGCGCTAGCACGACCCAGAGCACGCATGGATCGCAGCTAGAGCTAACCTACGTGAGTTTCGCGCCCACCATATTCGCAGACGCGCTCGCGCGTTTTAAATTTAATGCGAATGTTGCTGCCACTACTTCCGCATGCGCGCGCGGGGCGCGATAAAATACATGCGTGGCGCGACGGGGGTCAGTTTCGAATTGCGACCGACGGTTTCGTTGTGTTGTCTGAGTTGCGACTGGTGTTGTCGCTATTTCGGCCGATGTGTGACGGTCGCGCTCTGGGTGGTTGCCTCGATTTTCGAAGGACATTGCACTTGTTTTACACGTGCGCGCTGCGATTGAAAATGCAAGGCGTTGCGCGCGACGTTCGGCCGATCTGCGTCATTACGCGCGTTGGTGTTTGCGGGCGCGAGCGGGCGCTTGTAGACACAGGCGCGGGCGGCCCGCTGTTGTTCGCAGATGCGCGCGGGCATTTTACGCGCGAGCTGTCGTTGGTTTCGCGGCGCGGCGGTTCCCATATTTGCGCGCGAATTGTTGTTGGGGTCGCGACGGTCGAAGCCTTGCGCTTAACGCATGTGAGCAGGCGTTGTGAACGGAGCGCGCCGCACGCTTATTGTTTTCTCATCAGTCGATGTTTGACGCCCGACAGTATGTCATTGGTTGTCGCATGCATGGTCGGGAAATCCAACATATAACCGAGTCGCTTGTTGAATTTTGTGCGATTGCGGACGCGTATAGTCGTATAGTTGTGCAATTGCCAACCCGAAACACACAATATAAGCATGATGATTTTTGTCTGTGTGGCACGCGCAGATAATGCACAATCCACAACGCACACCAGGTTTTCTCAATTTGCGACGGGTCGCAACTTAAGAAAACGCGTAATCGCATTCACGTGTTCGATTACTGTTTGCGCGCAGTTGCTACGAAAAGTGCGCACACATGTGTGAAAAATGCCACGCGCGCGCGGTATTTTGTTCAATTGCGACGGTGGTCCTACTCAATTTCCACAGCTTGCGATGGTGTTTTTTCGATGGTTTGCGAACATCGGTGTTTGATTTCCCGACTTGCAACGCATGGTTTCTGATGCGGGAACAAGCCGAGGAGGGGTCAGGAGCTGACCCGTCGCGCGTCTGAGCGACGGCGGCCTGGGCCACGCTTCCCAGGGGGAGTACCCACCCCATCCATGACACCTTCAAATGGCGGCGCAACCCTTTCCATGGCGCGCCAGTGCGTGCCACGCCTTCCGCGGCCGCATCAGCTGCCGCAGGCGTAGTCGATGGGCTGGGGCTGGCGGGGGCGCGAAGCGTCAAGAATTTAGTTCATTGGTTTGCAAACGATACGGTGGACACGTGGAGCGGCTGGCGGGGAGGGAAGACGGGCAAAAGGATGATACGGGCGATATGTGGACGGAAAGGTGGAGTGAATGGCGGTGGGTCGTGGCTACCCGCGCATGCCGCCGCGCCTCCCCCCCTTCTGTTGTTCGGCCCTCCAGCCGACGCCCGCCGCCCCTAGTCCACATCCCCACCCCCGTGGCTGTGTGGCGAACTCCGAGAAGGGGTTCGGTTCGGTAGATTGCTTGAACCTGTGTCTCTCCATCAACGCGTTGACCCTGCAGCAAGACTTCGCAGCAATCCTACCAGCCCTCTGGGCGTGAGTGGTCTAGGTCGCCCGCCCTGTTCAACCCCTACTCCTCTCCTGTCGGGGCGGGGTGCGATCCCCCCTTCTACCCCCTTCTCCCTGGGCCTGGATGGCGCTCCATCGCGATGGATTGGGGCGACCTTTGGATCCAAGTATGGGTGCGTAAGAGTGCTCAAGATGCCGCAGCGACCGCCCAAGATAGCCATCCATGGCCCAATATCGCCCACGACATGTTTACAAGTGGCCCCCACCTCGCCTCAATGCGGCCCCAGGACGCAACGCGGCAACGATGTCTCCCAAGGACGCCCCCGAGAAGCCAACCTCGCACCACAACCTTAGGGGCAACCATGTGCGCGTGTGCTTCCTTTCTTGTCTGTTCGTCTCTTCTGACGCCTCCAGCTAGCACTAAGATGACACCAGCGAGGCAACGTGCGGGCCCGAAGAGAGGTCCGAGGCGGGCCCGAGTGCGCTCAAGGGCGCACCAAGAGCGGCCCATAGGGCCATATGGCACTATGCGGCGACGGTTCGGGCCTGCGGGGGGCGGGGAGGGATGAAACCAGATAAATGCTCGCAGCTTTGTTTGATCGAGGGTACCCCTCACACATACGTCCCATGCCCTCCCAGGGTGCCCCAAGACCCAAGATGGCCGTGCAGCGTACAGCGCCCCAATACGCCCCTAAGAGAGCCTTGGGGGGGGCCCAAGAGAGCACCGAGAAACCTGTACCCTGCAAACACCCTACGGGGAAACCACCAGAAAACATAGGAGGTGGAGGGAGGAGGCGGAGATGTGCGAGAGCAGGAGGCCGCGTGGGCCCGAGCACCACGACCGTCGGCTTTCGTCGCAAAGGTGGCTGGTTTGGGATGTGCTGGCGGTGACACGCGAAGCGTACAGACTTGAAAACACCCACGCCTCCCTCTCGCCAGTGCGACCAATGGACGGCATGTGCGACCACAGCGAATCATCCATCATTACCACGTGCATGTCACGAATGAACTCAGCATCGCGCCTCGCTCCGAAGACCTCAAGCATCCTATATGTGGGACGTGGGCCGCCGCCATCGCCCGCATCCAGTGCACGGGCGGCCTGTGTGCGGTCCCACTCTTCCGATGCCAATCTGAGCAATCCTAACATCGCCGCGCAGGGCGAGCATGGCTTACGACAGTTTCTTCCCCTGCGGGGATATGTAGAGACTTACATGCGCCAAACCTTGGCGCGCCTGGGCGCGGCGGGCGGAGGGCGGCAGGAGCGTCCAATATACCCCCTTATAGCTCCAAGACTTGCGTGGGAATGCACGCGACATCACCGCGCCACTTCAATCATGCCCAACGTGGCTCAAGATGGCCCCAAGCCCCAACGGCGCGGGCACAGACGATGCCGCGGCGCGCAAACGCACGCATAAGGTAACCAACGGTCGCATTGGCACGCGCAACTACACCCACCAACACTCACTATGCATGATGTGCTATTATGGTTGCTCCCCCTTCCCCCCCGCCGACCGTCCCCAAATTATCAAACTGCTGGCCAAGGCGATAACTCTAATTACACAGTGGGCCCCATGCCCTCGCAACCTTGGGCCCGACCAGGGGAACTCGTGGCCAGGACAACTCGAATGGGCCACGCATGGGCAATCTCATTAGCGAGCCTGGGCGCGCCGCGAAGCGTCACTGATTTGAACATGTACGCACGATGAGGCTCCATGAAGGATCTAATTGCAAAGACGCCTGCGAATGGACAGTCGTACTCCCTCGTGGCCCAAAGGAGCGCTTCTCGCCGATGCCCGTCGGCGGCCGCGCGAGCGGCAGCCACTGGATCAGCAGCGCCGCCAGAGCCAATCCCCAATTGCGACTCGCCTGAAAAAAAAAAAAAAAAAAAAAAAAAAAAAAAAAAAAAAAAAAAAAAAAAAAAAAAAAACGCAAAGAAGAGATGGGGGACGGAGATGAGGGGGGCGAAGAGGATGGCGGGTTTAGGGAGGCAGCCTGGTGCAGCATAATCACCAGTAGTACCAGCTCGCCTGCAGAACGCCACGAAGGCTTCAGCGAAAATATTGTGAACCGCCAACAAAACACCGATCCAGGACGGCGTGACCTCAGACCCAGCCCAATTCCGACTAGGGAACGATTTAGGACCATCTCCAACAAGCGCTTTCACGAACGTTGCGAAACAAGCGCTTGATGTACGCATCTGGCTTGTCAGATGTCGTGAAAAAGTGAACCCGTTCCGTATCATCCCAAGAACCATTGGCCAACGACAATATGACAGTCCTGCGCTTGACCGCACTGGTATCGTGGAGGCCTGGCAACAAACGATACAACACATCTGCGTTCTTGGCAACAACTCTGGGGTGCGGCAGCGTGTCCCTGACAATGTTGAGCCGCCTCATGACGATGTCTCCAACGATCTTGCGGAATTCCAGCATGCAACTGGGGCCCTTGAGTGCCAGCGCTGTGTGCGTGAGGGAGCTGATGAGGCCTGAACGAAGGGAACACGCATCATGTTTCGCAGTCGCTGCCCTGTGGACGTGGCACCTGTTGTGTAAAGCCAACTGCCCAGCATCCAGAACGCTGAAAAACCTCTCAGCCCTGGCGATCGCACCGTCGCCATCCGTGCACACAACCCTCTGCCTGTGCTTGAACAACCTCGACACTCCAGGCGTATCCAAGCCACTCGCCTCCACCGCGGCTGCGTAGTTCTCGCCTTTGCCAGCCGTCATAACCTGGATCGGCACGAGCACGTTGAAAGAAACCTCAGTGTATGATCCACCGATCTTGAACAACATAGTGTACAACCATTCTGTGTTCAACAATGGCAATTTTGACACATGAGTTGGTTCTCTGCCGCCGTCCATGTCGATCTGAGCTCTGGAAAGGTCGTGTCGCTCCAACGCGGTTCCAACTGCTAGTTCCAAGGATGCGTCGTCGTTGTCAAAACATGCGGCTGCCAGCTTCGTCCCATCAAACCTGCACTGTTGAGAAAACAACATGCACTCGCCACCTGCACTTGTAACCCTCCCAACGCAAGCATTCATCATGCTGATGGCCATTGCTCGTTCTGTCAACATTGCCAGCGCCACAAACCGTGACTTACATCTTGCGAACACCGACCTGCTAACTCCAGCAGCTTGGGCACTGACACTTTCACTCATCATATGGTTCGCCAGTTTGCCACGGATCGCATTGATCGTATATGTTGCCACTTTGTCGAACATACCTGGTCTGTCAGGGTCCTCTCTTATGACGCCAAGCGCAACCAACAATGGGTTATACAGGAGGCTACCGCGACGCTGCCGTTGAACATGCAGGAGGCCCCGTAAACGTTCGCAGTCCTGATCTAAGGCATCAGCTGGCGGCCCGACTGGACCAGCAACAACAATCTGCATCTCATCGGGCACGACGTCGCCAACGGCACCCTCGATGTCGGCTGGCTCGCCGTCGCCTTCAGAGGCGCCCTCGCCGTCGGCTGGCTCGACGTCGCCGCGCGGAGCTGCCAGCGGCGCGGCGACGTCCTTGGCCGCCAGAGCAGCACCAACGGGCCGCCACAGCTCCTGGGCGGTGGCGCGCCGCCGACGCCGCTTAGCCCCCCTGTCCAGCGGAGGCCCGTCCCGCGCGGGCTCCTCGGCGCCGTCCTCGACAGGGCTCAACGAGCCTGCTGCTCCCGCGAGAGCCTCCCAGCCGCCCGCGTCGCCATCCGCGAACGCAGCCCAGCCGCCGCTGGGCGGCGCATCGGCCTCGCTCGGCGATGGGCTGGACGGCCCGACGAAATGCGCCCACCCCCCCCAATGGCATGGAGGGGCTGACGCCTGAGCCAAAATGGCTACGGATGTGCCAAAACAACAGAACCTCTTGGAGAATTTGCAAGGCTTCTAATACCCCCGTTCAATGCAATCAGTCTTCGGAGGCTTCTATTCAATCAATACACGGGCGACTCTATCGTTATCCCACCAGCCTTTTGGCGACAGGTGGCCTAGATGCCTCTTCCCTCTTCCAACAACCCCTCTTCCCATTCAGGGACGGGTTTATCACTGCCCCCTTCCCCGTCCCACCTGGGCGGGCGATGGGGGCCGCGCGTAGTTAGTTAGAGCGCACCTTTTCGGACCATGGGAATGCTATTTTTGCCACCCTCACACGGGTCGTGGCCTCCGAGGGGAGGGGCATCGATCGGGGCGCCCCCTCTTTTCACCGACCGCTTCCAAGATGGCCCCAAAAATGCCTTCCACGGCTCGCAAGGGCCCCCAAAGAGAGATTAAGGACCGCTCCAAGAAGCCCAAACATGGCCCCATGACTGCCCCTGAGGCCCCCAAAACTGCCTTAAGAGGGCCCAAAGACAGTGCAAATTGCCTCCAAGACGCCCAAGGTGGCCTCCAATACGGCCAAGACGGCCCCAAGAGAGCCCAAAATGGCCCAATGTCTCCAAGACGGCCCAATATGCACCCAAGACGGCCCAATATAGCCCAAAGATGGCCCAAGACGGCCAGAGACGACCCCGACAGGCCTCCAAAACGGATGTGGTTCACTTTTGGATTGTTGCTCGCTGCTACAGCCCCTTCATCAAGGCAGCTCGCCTGGCGGCTGTTTTGGGGTGGGCTGGTGGGGATACGCGAAGCGTGAAGAGTTGTTTAGCCTCTGTTCAGTCTACGTGCGGCTTCTACTCGATTCATCGTGCTGCGAAGCAGCAAAAAGAACGCACAGCATGAGAGAGCTCTGGCCACAAGACGCGTGGATTCACCTGCCTCCAAGACTGTCCATCTACAGCATGAGCTCGGCCACAAGACGACTATGCCCCCCCCTCCCCCCGCCCCCAGTCCAACCCCCTCCTCTATCCCCTGGACTGGCCCACTAAGGGCCCGTGATCCCGATAAATTTGCAGGTGGCGTCTAGATGTCCGTCGCACCCCTCCCTCTGCCAAAGCTAACTGGTCGCGGAGGAGGGCGAGGGCCCTCTTCCTATGTATCAGGCCCTCCGTCGGAAGAGGGGTAGAACGACTAGGCAGAGGGCAGGCGATTGCGGGGAAGACAATGAGAAGGGGAGGAGGAGGAGGAGAAGAGCAACATGATGACGTAGAGGAGAGTGAAGAGCGATTTGAAGGAGAAGGTTTGGGTGCCCATTCACAATCGCGCATATAATCGCATCCTGTTAAAAAAAATCAGGCGCCCTCACAACGAACATGGTTCATTTTTTTCTATCGGCGGCCCTATCATTTTTCTATGTTTTGCCTATCGCGCTGTTTTCCTGGATTCTATCAACAAAGGGCGCGTGGGCATCACAATGCCAGCGCGCCCTCGGTCTTCTGGGGGTTTGGGCGACGGTCTCAAACTTGATGGGGCATGCGCCAGAATCGCCAGCAACTCCGTGGGAGGTCGTGGGCCGAGACCTGAGGCGCAAAGACTCGCATTTGAGGCGCTTCAGGAATTCGATCTTGCATGTCCGGCGGCCAGCCATCTTCGCCCCTTTTGGGTCGGGTTGTTGGCAGGGGGGTGAGCTCTGAGGCAATGGGGGGCCCATTGCGTCTGCCGCTCTCGTCGAAGAGGCCGTCGGAAGGGGGCTGGGCGGATCTCCCAGCTGGTCGGGCGGCGGCTTCTCGCTCCGAGCGTCGGGCCCAGGCACTGGGGCAGACGAGGGCCTCTCGGGAATGGGAGCTCGTGGCCCAGGTGGCTTGAGAGGCTGGTCGACGCGCGCTGCCGGAGGAGGGAGTTCATGACCCCCCCCGCCTGGACAGAGTGGCCCCACAAGTCAAACAGCGCATCCTAGGGCTGATCGGGCGGGGGGCGGCGAGGAAGGACGGGGTGGATCAGTGAGCAAGGGGCTGCGTTAGCAAGGCGAGGGGACGTACCAAAAGTCGCCATAAGCGGTGGAACTTGAAGTCTTGTAAGTCGGTAGTCGGTTTTGCCCTCTACTATCGACGGTGTTGCTGACTGCTGGTCCCAACCGTAATGGTTGGAGTGCTTGGTCGAGTCGGGCAAGTGTTCCAGGCGGCCCTGGATGAGCAGCTTCCCCAACCTGTACCCTGGTCGTTAATCGATGCGGGAGGCAGTGGGGCATGGTCGAAACGATGCGTTTATGAGCGCAGCGGCGCCGATCAATATAAAAAACGACAACTACGTCTTTCGACTCTGGCTGCGGCAACTTCAACTACGGTTCCACCCATGCCTACGCCGGTAACCGCGGTACGAAATAATAATGTGTTCCCTTGCCCTCGCCCAAACCCCTCCGTGCATGCTAGTGCTGGACCTTTTATCCCCTGGTTGTGCTGAGTGCGATCCTCCGCTTGGGCTCTTCCCCCGGCCGCTGCTTGATGCCGCGATTGCTACCCCCCTTCTGCCAGCCCCCCCGCCCACTTTTCCCCCGATTGACGCCCCTCTTCCGATTGCACCGCCGATGTAGAGTATGACTCGCGATGACGCTGTCTCAGCACTCCACTCGCTCGGGATCTCGTCCACGCCTGCAAGACTGCCCGGCGCTGGTCAAGTAGCACCGACAGCAAGCCCTACTCGAGAAGGTGCCCGACCAACCGACCACGATATGCTTCCAATCCTTTTTGCCGACCCTCCAAATCTCGCACCCCACGCTGCAATGCCGCCTGGACCCCCTGCCCCACCCCCCCGCCATGTCCTCTGTCTGACATCAAGGGGCTCTTACCGTAATTATCGCCGATGCTGGCGCTTACACTAACATGAATGGCGGCGCCTGCACCATCACCAACGCCACCTCCGACGACACTGGCATCCACGCCAATGCCGACGTCAGTGCCTACGCCTACGACGGCTCCGACGCGGCGTCTACGCCAGCACGAACGCCGGCACCTACGCCAATACCGGCGCCAGCTCCGACGACGCTGGCGCCCACGCAAGTGCCGACGTCAATGCCTACGCCTACGACGCCTCCGACGGCAGCGTCTACGCCAACACGAAAGCCAGCGCCTACGCCAATACCGGCGCCAGCTCTGACGACGCCGGCATTCATGCCAGTGCCGGCGCCAACGCCTACGCCGACGCCGGTACCTACACCAATACCAGCGATAGCTCCGACGACGACGGTATCCATGCGAATGCCGACACCAACGCCTGCGCCCACGACGGCCTCGATGATAGCGCCTATGCCAACACGAACGCTGGAGCCCACGATAATACCTGCGCCAGCTCCGACGAGACCGGCATCCGTGCGAGTACCTACGGCGGCTCCGACGATAACCCCTACGCCAGCATGGACGCCAGCGCCTACGCCAGCGCCTATACCATCGCCGACGCTATCTCCGACGACGCAGGCACCCACACCAACGCCGACACTAACGCTTACGCCTACGACGGCACCGACGATGGCGCCAGTGGGAACACGGAAGCCGGCGCCTACACCAACGTCGATGCTAGCTCCGATGACGCCGGCATCCACTCCAATGCCGACGCCCACGCCTGCGCCGACGCAAGCACCGACGATTGCGCTTACGCCAGCATGACCGCCGCCGCCTACACTAGCACCGACGCCAGCTCGGGCGACGCCAGCATCCACGCCAGCGCCGAAGCCAACGCTCGCGCCTACGATGGCACCAACGGCGGCGACTACGTCAGCACGGACGCTGGCGCCTACACCATCGCCGACGCCATCTCCGATGACGCCGGCATCCGCGCTAACGCCGACACCAACGACTTCACCTACGATGGCACCGACAACGGCGCCAACATGAGCATGAACGCCAGCGCCTATACCAACGTCGACGCTATCTCCGACGACGGCTTCCACGACAGCGCCGACGCCCACGCCTACGCCCACGAAAACACTGACGACCGCGCCTATGGCAGCACAAGCACCAGCGTCTACACCAGCACCGACATCAGCTCCGTCGACGCCGGCATCCGCGCCAGCGCCGAAACCAACGCCTACGCCTACGACGGCACCAACAGGCACCTACGCCAGCACAGACGCTGGCACCATCGCGGACGCTATCTCTGGTGACGCCGGCATCCGCGCCAATGCCGACACCAATGCTTGCGCCTACGACGGCACCGACGATGGCGCTAACGTGAGCACGAACGCCGGCGCCTACACAGCGCCAATGCTAGCTCCGACGACGACGGCATCCACGCCAGGGCCAACGCAAGCACGAACGCTGGCGCCTACACCAGCGCCGATGCTAGCTTGGACGACGCCAGCATCCACGCCAGCTCCGAAGCCAATGCTTACGCCTAAGACGGCAACGACGGCGGCGCCTACGCCAACAAAAAATGCCGGCGCCTGCACCATCACGGACGATATTTCTGACGACGCCGGCATCCGCGTTCATGCCGTTACCTATATAACATCCCACTCCGGTTGGAGCCGCGTAGTTGGAATACCCCGCTGTATTCTGCAAGCCACAAATGGCGGTATCGCACATAATACTCAAACTATTACACCACATGTTGCTTGATTTGGTGCTGGGCCCGTCCTTCCCAATGTCTGAGGTCTGAGTATGAGTGGGTCTGAATAATATTGAATGAGTCTAAGTGTGAGTGGGTCTGAGTGTGGAGATTAGCTGGGTACGAGTGGGTCTACGGAGTGGAGCGGAGGAGGAAAAGGGAGGAAGGAGTGGAAGGCGGAGGCATCGCAAACACAAAAAAACATCAGTAAATATGGAGGATGGACCTCTGGAAGGATGTAGAAGACAGGAGAGGAGAAGACGCGGGGAGGAGGAAACGGAGGGGAGAGGGGATGGGGGACAAGAATAAACACCAACGGACCTGGATGTAGTCGGTTTGCTGGGAGTTACAATTCTGAACACGTCCGGCAGTGATCCGCTTGAATGACGGGGCGGGTGCAAAATACACCTGCCCATGACAACCTACGCCCCAGACGATCAGGGAGATTACCGGCCTGCTCAGTTGCGCAACAGTGGAGCCTCACTGGGCGGGCTTCGCCTTGCTGACATTGTGGAACACTAGCTGGACGGGCACGTCGCTGGGCTTGGCCTGCGCGATCCGGGAGCGACCAGGGGCCAGAGGGGCGAACAGGAGTAAAGCAGGAGGTGTGGAGGGAACTATCCATGAGGAGTGGAGAGAGGAAGGGAGCCCGCAGGGTCGGCTCCAGGAGGAAGGGGAGAATCCAGGAGGCACGAAGGCAGGACAGGACAGGGGGAGGAGAGCTGACGGCGGAGGAGCGGCCGCGCAGGGCTTTCGCCACGACGACGACGAGACGAGAGGGGCAAAATAACGAGGCCACAAAAACGGAAATGCTGCTGTACGGTACTGCTGCTGTTGAATCTGGCGACTGCTCCGCAGAACCCAGGAACATGTACCGAAACAGTCACCTGGAGGTTGCGTTGTGGATATCGCTTCGATAGAGGTGGGCGTCCAAAAAGACATCCAAACAGTAGTTTTTTCCAGCAAAAGGGAGCCAAGTGGCAGTGTGCAGGGAGACGACACGACACGACGACGAAAACGACGGACGACGGACAAACGACAAGCGCGCGGGGCGGGGAGGGGGGGAGGGGGACATCCAAACAGCACACTGCCAACATTACACCCCCCCTTCATCGATGGCGAAAGAAACAACTACAGCCTAGAACCTGTCAGCTGCTCGACGCTCTCGAAGTCGTCAAACTCTCTCTCGAAATCCGTTTCCCGTCCTCGGCCGAAACGTCCTCGACACTATCCCCGATCTCGCTCTGCGGGCGGGGAAAAGTGATGGTAACCCTTTTGGTCTGCCGAGAGGCCTCTCGAGCTACAGATGGCAATGGTGTTTGCTGTCGTGACTGCTGCTCTGCACTGCGTGCTGTGCACATGCTCTGCCATGCCTGCTGGGGACGGTAGTATCTAACATCTTATGTCAGAAAACCTCTGAAATACACTCGCAACTGCATTGATTGCATGGAGTACAATTCACGCTGATGAAAAAAAGGAAAAGAAAACATATTAAACACTCACCTTTCTCTCATGAAAGAATAATCCTTCGCAGCTGCTCGTCGTTACATTGCCCGCTGTAAACGCACGCCCGAGAGAAATGCGCCGGCCGATCGTCGCAATCGACCTCTCAAAAGAATCGCTTCATTGCGAGGGGGGGGGAGGGGGGAAACTAAGAGACAAGAACAGGATGCAAAACGTGTTTTGCCGGGGCTCACTCACTTTGGCCCTTCAGGCCAGCACGGGATTCCACTATCTCTTTCGTCACTTCCCAGCCTCGGGAGAAACCCTGCGTAGCATGAACATATCGTCCGTAAACTCCGTCGGTCTGGCCCACAGATGAGTAGTGCACGGGCCCTTGAACTCCAACGTTCCACTTGATACTGCTGATCTTCACCTTCTGCTCACGCTTATGCTTTGTCTTTCCTTCTGCCTGCTCGGGTCTTGGCTCTGGATGGGTCGTGCTCGCCTCCTTCTCGGACCATTCGTTGTACGTCATATAACATACTGTGAATAGGCCCACGATCATCAGGATGGCCGTCACGACTCCTTTGATGAACGTGCCGAGGGGAATCCTGATCCCCACTTGCGGTGACATGGTCCACTCGAGCTCCATCACTGTCGTCGCCCTTGCGTCGTAGATCTCCACCTCGCTGCTGGCTGCTGTCGTCATGGATGCCATGGTCGCCATCGCCGTCATTGTGCTTACCTTCGGTCTTGGTGTGGCGAACCTCTTGGCTTCCTCCTGTTGGTCCTTGACGGTCTTCTTCTTGGCTGCCTGGAACTTCTCATCGAACTTCAGGCTGATCGCCCCAGTGCGCAGCCTGTCTGCCAGTAGTTGTCGCGCCGACAGCTTGGTGAAGCCGTCCGCGAACTGGCGCTCCGAGCTGACCCAGTGCCAGCCCGCAGCGCTTGCCGTCATACGCTCCTTGAGCACCTGCACCTCGATGCCCGTCCGCTTGTCGTCGAAGTTGTGCACGTGTGGCTTCTGGGCCGCGTCGCACAGCGCCTTGGCGCCCGCCACCAATGCACTCCTGCCCAGCACCGCCATGGTGCCGTTGAGCCTCGGGTCCCTCGTCGGGTCGAGCATCAGGCTGTAGTGCACCTTCACATGCTCGAGTGCGTCCACTCTTCCTGCTGCAGCTTGGGCTTCACTCGCCAATGAGGACCTGCTCACCCTTGGTAGTTTCCACGATCGCCAGTCGACCAAGGTGTACTTGACCGTCTCGCCGCTCAGCACACTCCTGTGCGCTGCCAGGATGAGGTAGCCTCCCTGCGAGCTTCCATCACGTCGTACTGCCCATGCTGCGTCCGTCATTCAAATGAACGCCACCTCGTTGGGGTCGTCGCATATCTTGGGAAACAACTGGCACACGTCGCTGTTGGCCTTGACGAACCTCAGCGTCTTGTTGGCCTCGACTAAGTCCTGCACGGTGGAGCTCTCGTTGATTGTACCTTGTCCGAGGCTCACGCTGCACTGCAAGTGGGGTGCCGCCTGGTTGCTGGGCCGCGCCAAACTGCCCATAAGTCCTCGTAGTTGTCGTCGCTCGCCCTCTGTGATGGCCAACTTGTGGTCGCTGGCCCTGCTCTTGGTCATCGTGATCGGCTTGAGTCCCTTGATGTAGGTCTCGCAGCTCATCTGATAATCTCCGTTTGTAGCCTTGGTGAGCTGGTTGCCGCAGAAATCCATGGACGAGTCACCGGCCGCGTTCAAAGTGCCAGTCTCGGTGTCCTCCCACGTCCGGAAGTTGAAAACCTTCTTGAGCTCCTGGACGCGCGCCGAAAAGCACGCCTGGCCCACCTGGTTGCTGCCGCCTCCTAGCATGTCGTCCACATGTAGGCCGATGGCGCCGTCGAACACCTTCACGTTCGTCTCGTCCAGCCGGTAGCTCAGGAACAGGCAGGGGTCCAGCGGGTGAACCACAAAGCCGCACCCGATCATGCGGTCTGTGGCCTCCTCCCACCAAAGTCTCGGCGCGTCGCTCAAGCCGTACATGCTCTTGAGCGACTTCATCCGTGTTCCAGGTTGGTACCCGAACATCTTGCAGGCCTCGGATGGCAAGAGTACAGAGATGCCACGATCCGAGCGCTTGCCCTGCAGAAATGCGGTGCTCACGTCCGCCGTGAACAGAAGCCAACCATGGATGCGACTCAGGAGCACGATGAACGTCCTGCTCAATCTCGTCATCGTCGGAGAAGACTTGGCCAGGGTCCCCGCGATGGCGTCTGGATCGCGAAACCCTTGGATCACAAGCCGCGCCTTGGCTCGGTGGCCTCCGTCAGCGTTCCTGGACCACTTCAGCAGGAACCTAGCACGCAGAACCTTCTTAGGGCCCTCTACCTCCTTCTTGTCCTGCTCCCAGACCTGGTTGTCAAAGAAGCTCTGGAGCTCCGCGCGCTTCGCCTCCGCTAACTTGGCCTTGTCCTCCGCGTTCATGTTCCTCTCGCTCAGCTCGCCAGCCGCGTAGCACTCCTCAAAGTCCAGGTTGAACGCCATGGTGGCTGCGTCGTAGTTCCAGCCCTTGGGTAGGACCTCCACGCTCATGAACATCACGTCCTCTGCGATCTCCACTTTGTCATGGGGGCCCGACCGACTGACGCTTCTCTGTCGGTCTCGCTGGGATGAGAACGTACGTAGTGGTGCCATCTCGGAGGCGTCCTGACTCCGTCGCATCTCCTTGAACCTTGCTCTCGCGTCGGTCACCTGTTGATCTGGTAGCTCAGCTGGCTGTGGTTGATCTGCTGGTGCTTCTTGCTGTTCTGGTCGTGGGAGTAGATCGGCCTCGTCGTCATCTGGAATGGCCTGGTTGGCGGCCGTCGTTGTAGGCTCCTCGTGGCTGGCAGGCCTGGGCTCCGCTTGGGGCTCTGAGCCCTGCGCCGATACCTGTCTGAGTTGATCCGCCATGGCCTGCTCCACCGTCGGCGCACTCCCAGTGGTTGGGGTTGGTTCGTCCTCCTCCATGGCTCGCTCGAGCGGTCCTCCTCGCTGGGACCAGGCAGCTGGCTGATGTCGAAGAACTGCACAATACCTCCACGTCGTAACCCTTGCAAGGCGGTCTGTGCTGCCTGTAGGTTTGCCGGTCGCTTCGGCTCGCCGATCCGCTCCACGATGGGTCTGATGCGGTCTGGGCCGCAGCGTAGAAGACCCCCGCCATGCGTAACCCAGTAGACCTTGGGTCGCGCAACGCCACGGTAGCCGGCCCCCTCCAGCGTGACTTCTGGAGCCTGCTGGCCCCGCGATCGCGCCAGTAGTAGCACTCCTCGCCCACGTTGACCGAGTCGTGTGTGTCACGTCGCTTCCGCAGGAAGGCCCTGCGAAGCCTCTCCGTCGAGTCCGCCTTGATGAATGCTGGAGCTGCGGCCACGCGCCGCTGCATCGCCTCCTGGAAGGTCTCCTCCTCCAAGTAGGCCTCCGCTGCTGGCGTGCGTAGAGTATCTGCGGACAGGGGGTCGTTCAGCTCGGGGTTGTAGCCCAGCCCGGGACCCACTGTGCTGGACTGTATCCCTTGTGGTGCATCATCCTGTTTATCTGGTTGGGCACGTAGTCCGGTGCTGTCTTCAGGTTCTCGATGGTGCGCTCTAGGCCGGTCTCCTCGAACCAGAGCTCCGTCGTCTCGCGCATGGCCTGGTGAGCTCGCTCCACGGGGCCCAGTACCTGATGAGCCTCGCCAGGGGCGACTCGCATCTTGACGTTGTGTTGGCTGGCCCAGTCAAGCATCTCCTGACTGCATGCTGCGCCGCACTCGTCCATTATGAGGTTGGTTGGGATCCCGTAGTGCCGAATCCACTCCTTCTCGATGGACTTGATGGCCTCGGCGGTCGTCTCACGGTTGACGATCCTGCACTTCTGGAACCGGCTAGCTCCGTCCAGCATGTGCGCAATCCTCGCCGAGACTGAGCGCAACTTGAACTCGAAGAAGTCCAGGTACAATGCCTGGTTGAACGTCGTCCAGGAAGTTGGTGCCGACTTCGGTGGCTGTGATGCTCGCTTGCGCTCCGCGCAACTGGCGCACTTGCACTGCTTGGCGCAGGTGGTGACTTCTTCTATGGCGCCCGCTGTCGTCAGCATCCCCAGGAACACCTCCGTGCCGGGGTGGCCCAGGTTCTTGTGGAGGCGCTCCACGTACCCGAACACGTTCTGGCCGAACTCGCTCTTGGGCATCTTGTTCTGTAGGGGTCGTGATTTCGGGGTTTTGGGCGGGCAACATAATGCAATTTGAAACGGAGGGTCGTCGCACATATTTGCCACGTTTGGGGGGTCTGGCACGAAAAATCACGATCACGTTTTCCTGGGACCACCCAACAAAATATGGCATTTGTTGGAAGCACGCTACTTTTTTCAAGTGGCCGCGCGCCTCGGGGCCTTGAGCGGGGCCGGCGGAGATTATAAGGTAGAGCTCATTTTTGTTGCCATTCACCGTTGAACTAGCATTGGTTGCAAGGCACATCGTTGGAAATCGCGTTGCCTCGAAGATTGCGCAGTCATGACACACCTTGTCCGTAGCCGTTTTGGCTCAGAATGGATCCTGCACTGATATGGAAACTTCGTTTCACTTTCAGCGCGTATGTTTCAGAGTCAAGAGGTTGCGCAGTCATCCCAGAGACAAACTTGACAGACGTTATATGGTGCTTCGAACATCTTGTAGGTGAGGCGGTGTGCAAAGACGCAGCATCGCAGAGTTGGGATAAATATTACCTGCCTGTTTCAGAAGGTTTCGAGCTCGACGTGGTCTCCGGGGCAATGCAAACACTGGGAGTGGCATGTACTTGGCAAAGCTGGAAAGACGGCTGGGAGGCCGTGCGACCACGACATATAGAGGGATCTTGTGTAGTTTTCGATCCTGGCAGCGCGGCGCGGCTGCAGCCGCTGTACCTCACGACGTCGGGGTCGGCACACAACGGATTGTTCGAAAGCAGTTCGAGCGAGCGAATACGTTGCAATGCCAGCTGCACGTCGAGAGAAAGGCCTACAAACGTTTGGAGACTAAGCTAGCCGTTGCGACGAATAAGATCGATATTCTACAACAACAAATCGTAGAGAGAAAATCTGGGCAACACTTATCATATCGTGCTGGGATGAAGGTTGCCCTGCGTCGCATCACATCGCGCGTCTCAGCCGCGCGGTGTGGCTTGTCAATGGGCATGGACATTAGTTCGACCACTGTCACAGCATGGGAGATCAAGGCGGACGCAGCCTTGGTCGCGTCCAGCAGGAGGTTTCACGCAACCACGGCCGATGAGCATGATTGTGCGATTTACTTTATTCGGAGCGATGCGACGAATGCCGAAGTCTGGCAAAGGTCGAAATTAATGACGGTTGTGACTTTTACAAACTACTTCAGTTGGGACAACGAGCAGGAGGAATCACGAAAAGATTTTGCTGACCTGCAAGTCGTCGAGGGATCGACTGGCAGGGATTGTTACGCGATGGTGCTGAAAGCTTTGGAGTCGATTGGGGTGCCAAGACCATCAGATCCGATAGCAAACGAAGTTTCCAGATTATGCATGGTAACTGACGCTGGTTCCGACGAGTCCAAGATGAGATGCCTTGCAAAGGAGTCCGTTCGGTTGAATGAGGCGCCAGGGGTATACTTATTCGACTGCGATTGCTTGCACCACCAGCACCAGCTCATCAAGGGTGCAATCCTGCAGTGAGGCTCAGAGCTCCTCAGGCTGTGGGAGTCGGCTAGTGTAAACTACCCTGCGACCGTCGCGAAGATCTTCAACGTATGGAGGGGGCACGCCAGGTCAATTCATTGCTTATGGATTCTCAAAGCGAGCGTCGCTTCAGCACAGAAGTTCACGTCTCGCAGGCCGCCGAAGTGCATCGCCAACAGGTGGGGATCGCTCTTTACGTGCGAGTCTGTTCTCGCTGCCATGCCGAGTAAAACCATGGCCGAAGCATTCATGGCCGCATCGGGCTCAAAGACGCGCAAGCTCGCCAAATAATGCAACGAAGAAACCGACGTAGAGAAAAACAATAGGAGCCATGATGTCGATAGGCGAGATCGGCAGGGAGGATCGAGACGACTACAAAGAGAAACTGTCCAAGTGGTTGTCAGGCGCCACCGCGGGCCTCAAGTGTGATATATGTTTGGGTGGTCTTGCGAATGTCACACCGCGCTGGCAACGCCATTGACGAATTCGGCAATTTCTGCAAAGTCACGACGAGAGAATCAAGGCGGGGAAGCCTGGATGCCTAGCGGCGCTGGCGGCGGGCAAAGCAGATTACTTCCATACCGAAGTATCTGAGCTTGCTGTTCGACGGTCGGCTTGGGGGGGCGCGCCACAGGGGGATGACGACTTACCCTGCGGCATTCGCGCCAAGGTTCTGATGGGCGCGACGCGGTGCGCAGCGTGCGCTGCCGCTGACTTTGATAACCGCATCTGTAGCAGATGCAACGTCTACCCAGTGCGACTGCTGGCGCTCGGGGTTGGTGACCCCGACGGCCCGAACGAACTGAGGAAGAACATCGCTCGCGACGTGTTCGCGTTTCGGCCTGGCGCCGACTTGAGCAGGTTGGGGGTGGGCTTCAATCTATTCAGGCTCCGCGCTCAGTTCCACGACGATTTCGCGCGAGCTGCGGTCGACGGCAACGTGAGTCAGAGCATGAAGGTGCACCGCGTCGCGCTCAGCATCGGGAGGTCCCTGAGGCCAGATGCGCAGGAGGTCGAGGGCATGAACTCGCCCATAGCAATTGAGTCCGCTATCGCCCCGACAATATCTTTACCGCTGCTCAGCAGCAAGGTCAACAACTCGAAAAGATGCGGGCTCGGCTCACGGAGTGCTAAGATGAGATTGAACTGGAGCGACGTGCGAGGATCCATCGAGAATCTCCGAGACGAGGCAGTGGAACATTTCGAGTCAATCGAATCAGTCTTGGGTCAGAAAGGCCGCTTCGCGACGCCTCCGCCAATTGACGCTGCGTCCGCCCCAGAACCTGAGAGGGCGCCAGCCGATGGAGACAAGCAGCTAAGGGACAGGGCGTGCAGGGCATGGGCCCCCAATGTGCACGGACGGCGCAACTCCCCAGAGAGGTTCGCCATCGGCGTCGCTGTGGGCGATATTGTGTACGCGCCAACCATTTCGCCCTACAACGTGCAGGTGTTCGCCACTGCGACTGGCGAGGGCAATGGGCGACCGCTTGGGCTCCATAGTCCGATCAATGCAGTCAACGGGTGGGATATGTTTACTTCGTTACTTGGCGCAGAAAGGTCGCATTTGGAAGTCAACTTGAAGACGATTGCATGGTCAGGGGTGGGGTCTTTCGATGTTGTTTCGGAGGAGGTCGCGGCGTGGCCACGACCAGAACCCAGCAAACGCAAATGCGTCGCAGCCGCTCCAGGCCGACCCCCTTCATTGGAAGACGAGGGCGGCGATGCCGACAGCGACGACGACCATGGCGACCAACCAGTCCTGGATGGGATCGCAGTCGACATAGCGCCCGAACCTGACACGAAATCCGACGACGGCCCATGCGACGAGCAAGGCGTGCCGACGCCTGAGCCATTGTCAGAGGCGCGGTTGTTGGAGTTGCGTAGGCTTTGGAAAGATCAGTTCCTCTTGTCTCAGCAGTGCATCGAGCGCTGCAGGGACGAATATCAGGTCAGACCCCTTACGAAACACGTATCGTTGGTAGCAACAATCGGCGAGGACGGAAATCTGACAGTTACCTTCACGCAGTTCGAGGCCGCTGGCGACATGTGCGGCCAGATTGTGAACTCGGACGAGAAAGGGAGATGCAACGTTTCACCTGTTGGGTACTTTCGTTTTCGGTGCTACACGGACGACACGTGCAAAGTCATTTTGGCTAGCACTGGAACCGCCATGGTCAAATGCAGAGTCGCAGATCGGCCTTACTTTGACCCGTGCCTCCTCCGTCTGAAACAGATGTGCAGTGTTCTAGCTTGCAACGGTTAGAGTGCGGATCCGTCGCGCATGCTTGTGGAGACATGCGCAGCTTGCGGTGGGAGAGATGGCGTTGTCGTGAAATGCCCGCTGTGCTTGTTACACGGGCATATCGCGTGCTTCAAAGCGTCTAAGAGGCACGCGTCTGTGAGTGCTGCAACGTGTGCTGGCGCCGCTTGCGCTTTCGACCGTCTCTTTGCAGCCTGGCACCTAGACGAGTCTCACATATGCAACCTTTGTCGCCCTTGAGAACTCGAGAGGGCGCGCTGGAAAAAAAAGGTTAAGACTAGTGATGGTCGGGCAGCCGAGCAGAGGAGGGGACGAGGGGGAGGAGGGGGAAGGGCATCGGAGGAGGAGGAGGAGGAGGTGGAGGGGGAGGAGGAGGACAGGAGGACCACTCCTCCTCCTCCGCCTCCTTCTTCTTCCTCCAGCGCCAGAGAACGATCACGCGCTGCCCCAGCATGCAACGTGAGCTGACATATTCTGAAATGATTAAGAAAAGGTCGCAAGAGCATCCTCCTCCTCGTCCTGCTCCTCCTCTGGTTGCTTTCCTGCCCCTCCTCCTCCTCCTGCTCCTCCTCCTATTCTGCTCCTCTCCTCCTCCTCTCCTGCCCCATGCTCCTCTCCTGCTCATCTCCTGCTCTCCCCTCGTTTCAGCGAGTGGCTTCTCGAGGGCCCTTGGATCAGCTCGGTGACCTCCTCGGCGGTGTCCACGTGGCACAGCTCGGTGGGCCGCGGCACAAGGGGCGCTGCAAATCATTTGAAACGGGGGCGGTAGTGTTCCAAATATTTTGAAACAGGACAAGGGGTTGTGTCAAATATTTTGAAACGGGACCGCTGGATGTTTCAAAATATTTGAAACACAGATGGGCGCGTTTCAAATATTTGAGAGAGCGTGATCCACCGCCGCTTTACTGTGGAAAATTGCCAACCTTTTCCTCCGGAGCCCGGGGGTCCGCCCCCCCCCCCCCCTCCGAAAATCCCCCCCCCCTGCGGAACCCCTCCCCCCCCCCCCCCCCCCCCCCCCCCCTCACCCGGCAAAACCCCCCCCCCCTAACCCCTCCCCCCCCCCCCTCTCCCCGCTCGAAAACCAGGGGGGGTCACTGCCGGTTCGAACCCCTCCCCCCCCCCCCCCCTCCGGATCCGGAAAAAAAAACCGGGGGGGGGTCACTACCGGTTCGAACCCCCCCCCCTCCCCTCTCCCCCCCCCCCCCCCCCCCCCCCCCCCTACTCACCGCCAGCAAACGACTCCCGGTCCCCACCACCGTCCGCATCACATCCCCCACTGGTGTTCCCAGCACCACTGTCCTCACCACCGCTGTCCCCACTGGTTCCACCACCGCCCCTACTGTCCCCACCAGTGGCCCCACCACTGTCGCACTGTCCCCGCTGTCCCCAGAACTGTTCCCACCACGGTTCCACTCTCCCCACTGTCTCCACGGCCCCAACCACTGCCCGACTATCCCCACTGTCCCCACTGTCCCACTGACTCCTCCGCTGTCCCACTGAGCTGTCCCACTGTTCCCACCACTGTCCCCACTGTCCCCACCACTGTCCCCACTGTACCTCTGTCCCATTGTCCCACCGCCGTCCTCGCCACCGCCTTCACCACTGTCCCCACCACCATTGTACCCTCCACTGTCCCACTGTTTCCACCTCATTCCCATTGTCCCCACACCACTGTCCCCACCACCACCGTCACCACCACTGTCCACTGTCCCCCCCTGTTCCCACCATTGTCCCCACCACTGTCCCCACCACTACCGTCCCCACCACTGTCCCACTGTCCCACTGTCCCCACCACTGTCCCGCTATCCCCTCACCACTGTCCCCACCAACACCGTCCCCACCACTGTCCGCACCCCCACTCGGTTTTCGAGGGGGGGGGGGGTTCGAACCGGTAAGTGACCCCCCCCGGTTTTCCGGATCCGGAGGGGGGGGGGGGGGAGGGGTTCGAACCGGTAATGACCCCCCCCCCTTTTCATGATGAGCAGGGGGGGGGGGGGGGGAGGGGTTCGAACCGGTAGTGACCCCCCCCGGTTTTCCGGAGGGGGGGGGGGGGGGGGAGGGTTCGAACCGGTAGTGACCCCCCCCGGTTTTCCGCCAGCAGCGGTAGAACACGCTCTTTCAAATATTTTGAAACGAAGGAGCTGCTGTGGCAAATCTTTTGAAACAGTGCAGTGGGGTGTTTCAAAATATTTGAAACAGGGCTGGGGGTGTTACAAAGCAGGGCAGGTGGTGTGCAAATAATTTGAAACGGGGCAGGTGGCGTGTCAAATTATTTGAAACAGAGCTGGCGGGTCTTCCAAAGCAGGGCAGTGCGCGTGTCAAATAATTTGAAACGTGGCAATGGTGTGTCAAACAATTTGAAGAGATCAGGGGGGTTGTTCAACATAGTTTGAAAAGAGATTCGGCTGCGTTGTGAATCGACTTGAACAAAACACCCACCCCAAATCACAGCAGTCAACAGCGTGCGACTCATCGCAGCCCGGTGCATCAGTAGCTGTTTTGGCTCAAACTTTGAGGGCAGTCAATCTTCGCGATTGTTCATGAATGACTTCTGCTGTGCATGCGGACCAGCTCTACCAGCCTCTACCGTCAATTTCGCAGAGGTTCCCGCAGCTCGACGGCAACCTTCTTCAGGCTTGCCGCTCGAAAGAACGAGATGCGTGGTACTTCTTACACGCCGCCAATAAGGCCCTTGACGGGGGCGGATACAAGGCCCAAGGGCCCAAGGAGCCCCCAAGGGAAGTCCAAGAGGCCTATGGGGGCCCAAAGGGAGGACCCAAGGAGCCTCGGAGATGAGACCCAAGGAGCCCCCAGAAGGACCCAAGGAGGAGCCCCCACGGGAAGTCCAAGAGGGCCCCAAGATGGGCCTCCAAGCGGGCCCAGGAGGGCCTCGAGGTGGCCAAGAGAGAGGGTCCCGATGGGGCCCCAAGAGGTCCCTCTTCCCCAGCGGTGACCCCCAACGGTGACCCCCAACAATCCTTGCATCATCCATAGGCAGCTGTGTTCGAGGTGTACGCAATCCGCGAGGACGTGACGCTGTCGTACTTCCGATCAGGCTCATCCTCCTCCTGGTCCTACTCCCCTTGTCACCTCCTCTCCCCCCATCCAGTCCCTCTCCTTGTCCTCCTGGTCCTACTCCCCTTGTCCCTTGTCACATCGACCTCCTCCCAGCAAGGCAGCAGCGCCGAGCCCCTGCTGAGCAGGCGCCCTGAGAACAATCGCCGACAGCGGCGGACGCGCGAAGCCTACGCCCAATGCATGCTCACCAAGGGCATGTTCGTTGGCGTGCGCGGCGAGCCGTGGGCAGTGGAGTGTGAGCACGGCACCTACGCGCTCATGAGTGGCGCCACCATGGTGGAGGCCGTGTACGACGCCTTCAAGGCGCAACCTTCCAACAAATACGTGCTGCGCACGCTGGCCAACGGCCTGAAGCATTGCACAGTCTTTCACAAGAGGACGCCTTCGGACGTCTTGAAGTACCTCAAGACTCTGCATAATGACATCCGCTCGGGCGCCTCAACGTCACACGTGGAAGTGTTGTCACAGCTGGGGGAGTACCTCGCCGAGTGGAGCAAACACTCGAGGAAGCAGCTAGGTGGATCTTGGGCATGCCCAACGAAAGGAGACGACACATACCGCAAGCAGAGGCTCACCTACATTAACAGCCTCTACCAGGACGGCCAACACAGATTCGAGAACCCCTACCAGCTCGGTCGGGTATCAAACTTGTACAACGCGCTGCATCGGCTCAAGTTCTTCGAAGCCTACTCCGAGACCGCGGATGCCTTCGCGAATTTCCTGCACCCGAAGTACTCCAAGAACGCGGTCTTGAACGTCCCGAGTGATATTCTGACAGTAGTGATGAAATTCCAGAGTTCCATGCGCCCTATTATGTTCAAGCGCGTTATGACGCAGGCACTCTCGATTGCGGTGCCGACTGATAGTCAAGCTGCAACGCAGACTTTCGAGTTGTGTACATCGGAATCGATCCAGGGCTTCATGCTTCCAATGGAAGGCGCTGTGGTTCTCGAGGGCACGGCAGCGACGCCCGCCAAGCGGGGCAGGGCGGCAAGGACAACGGGGTCCACTGCCAACAAACAGAAGAAGCCAAAGGCTAAGGCAGCGCAGATGCCGTCCGAGATTATCACCAGGGATGCGCGCTTGGAACACGAAGTGTTGGAGCCCGATGCCGATGCTGACGGCGCCCCTGCCGAGGGGGGGCTGCGGCAGATGCGGGTGGCCAGCGCACCCGGCCTAAAATGATGCTCGACTGCTTGGTCTCTGCAGTCGAGTCTGTCATCGGGGGCATCGCCGACGGCGACGTGCAATGGAGCGAAGTTGATACCGTGCTTCGGAGGGGCATGGAGTTCCCGCTCGTCGTCAAGAACGGTCGCGGCAACTCCAAGGGCGTCGATGCACTTCTGCCGCCGACCGACGGGGTCTCGAACTCGAAGAAGCCGCAGCGCTGGACCAAGTGGTCTCAGGTGCAGGCGGGCCTTCGCAACTACCTGTGGCACATGCGCGCTGGCATTGAGGGCGCGCCCGTCGCCGAGCCCGAGGTCGTGGATTCGCGGCCCGCTGGAGGCTCAGAGAACGATTCGCAAGACCAGATCGTGCCGATGGACATCGAGAGGCCCGTGTGGGAGCACGACTTGAAGGTCTTCTTGAGCGGCACCTCGGTGGACGAGCTGAAGGCCGCCTTGGGCTCCATCGATTTCGCGTCGGCACATTGCTCGCGCGACCACTTCTCCAAGCTACTCCAGGGTGTCAGGTCTGACCCCGCCGTCATTCCAGGTAACGTCAGCATTTCAGTTGCCCTGTCATCGTTGCATTCGGCAAGGGCCAGCTTGTTGAAGATGGTGGAGGGCATTCGGAGCGCGATTGCAGCGCCGCTCATCCAGGGCTGCGACCACCGTGGTGAAGGCGAAGGCTTGAAGCCACAAGTGCCCATCGTGATGGTTGGCGTTTTCGACACGACCAAGCAATGCGAGGATTTCGCTTTCGACAGGGTGTTAGAGACCGTGCATGTCATCGGGAACACATCCACAGGCTTCTGCAAGGTCACTGGCGACGACTTCACGGCGGCGCTCCACAAACTCTCAACGGTCCCCGTGGGCCTCCTTGGTAGGGCAGATGTCTTGATGACTTCAAGCGAGATGTGGGTGGAGTTATGGTCCACGCTGCTTGGCAGAGCTAGCAATGGCGACATCCCCGCAGTCCTCAACTTCATCAGCAAGCAGGTGGAGAAGCGCACGGCTGCGCTCAACGAGCGCGATGCGGCAATTGTGGAGAGAGCGAAGGTTGTATCTGATGACTCGGTCCACGACGTCTCGAAGCTCAGCGCCGTTGACACGCTCATGCATCTGATGTGCGGGTCGGGCGAAGACTCGGAGGGCAAGCTCGCGGAGCCGTCGTGCCAGGACGGGAATGCACACAGCTCGAATTCGCCCGTGCATCCAATGGTCATCAGGAGGTTCATGGCAAAGGTCGAGCTTTTCCTCTACGACGTGACGTCGGGCTCCAGCTCCGACAAGGGCACCCAGAACGCGTGCATCGACTACTCTGGGAAACTGAAGGACACATGGCTCATCGCGAAGCCAGTCTGCAATGACATCGTCCTCAACCTCGTGGGCCACGTGCCGAACATCGCAACTCAGAACGCCGTCCCGATATGCGAGGCGTTCGGCATGAGGTTCTACGTCCAGGACCCTGTGATCAAGGTAATCAACGGCGAAGTGTTCAACCCAGGGTGGTTGGTGAGGGAGAGCGAGGGCGAGCCGACGATGGAGTTCAAGACGACAGCTCACGTGTTGAAGTTTGTATACAGCCAGGCCATGGCTGCGAGGGAGAAGAGCATCACTGTTGAGGTGGCACTTCCGCGGCTCCAGATTAGCGCGGCCTCGCTGGGGGAGCCAAGCGTGCTTCTCAGCAGGCCGCCGATCCCCGGGCAGGTGTCCACAAGCGTCGCCAATAATCACGCTGCAAAGAGCACCCAACTAGTGATGGCCGCTGCTGGCGGCGCTGACGGCACCTCGCCTCGCGCACCAGCAGGCAAGCAAACGGGCTTGTCGAAATTCTTGCTCCAGTGAGGAGCCGCGAGTGAGTTAGCGCTAGCACTCTTCGAGGGATGAGTGCTGAAGTTGATGTGCCGCGCGCGTTTGTTGTATCGACCTCCGATCCGATCGGTGGAATTCTTTGGACATCGGGCGCTGCCAGCGCGTGCTGCGTGGTGGGGGCACGGGCGCCTGGGCGCAACAGTTTTCATGAAGAGTTAACATGTTCGCAGCAATGATATTGGGATGCAGACAGAACTTGGGAGCCTCATCCACCTCCTCTTCCTCCTCCCTCCCCCTCCCTCCTCCCTCCTGTCCCTCCTGTCCCTCCTGCTCCTGCTCCCTCTTCCCACCCCTGCTCCTCCTGCTGCTGCCCCTGCCCCCTCTTCTCCCTCCCGCTCCTCGCCCGCCCCATTGCCTTTCCTCCGCCTCCGCGCAGCGCCAAGGGGGGCCGAGCCGGGCCGACGACGGCAACGGCAAGGAGGACGACGGCGACGACAACGAGGAGGAGGAATACGATGAGGAGGAGGAGGAGGAGGAGGCCAGTGGCCGATGCAGCTCACGCTGGAGGAAGAAGAATAAGGAGGAGGAGGATGAGGAGGAGGAGGAGGAGGAGGAGGAGGCGAGGAGGAGGAGGAATGCGAAGAGGTGGAGGAGGAGGAGGAGGAGGAGGAGGGGGAGGGGGAGGAGGAGGAGGGGAAGGGGGATAATGGATAATGGACAGAAAGGGAGGGGGAGGAGGAGGATTGTATGCGATGCGCGAGCGGTGTTTGGGAGTAGTCGCGATATAAGCCGCATCGCGATGTCGGAACTTACTGGGGGTTGCTGGGGGTCGGCTTGGGACGCGCGCGTCCTCGACGGGCGTCGTAAGACAGGGGCCGTTTCAAATATTTGCCGCGCGCGCGTGTTTCAAACGGGGGTTATAGGGGTCAGAAAATCTTGTTCTGGTGCGTCTGCTTGGCCTCGTTGCTGTCCACCGTCGTGTGGTATATATATACTCCACCGCGCCCTCGCCCTCCTGCAGGCCCAACGCCAGGGCGTCGGGGCCCTGACTCGGGGGCTGCTCCAGCAGGTCACTCAAGATCTGCGCCAGGAGGGACCCGTAGTTCTCGGCGAAGCTGGCGCGGTGCAAGTTGGTGCCTGGAATCTCACCTTTAAGGTGGACGTGCTTATGTTTATCACACTGGTTCTCGTTGAGTCCTAGAGCCATTCCTCGTCGTGTCGCGCGAACTCCAGTGCGTTTCCGAGCCAATCCTTCCCCTGGAATCTCCCGTCCTGTCATGCACTGGTCGAAAAAATACATGATGTCCGGGTAACTCGTAAAGTGCCTTCGTCCTCCAGCTCCGTGCCGTAGCTGGTTGCTCCAGGTGAGCATCTCGGTAGGCTTGCCACTGCTTGTTGTAGATCTGCTTGCAGAACATCAGGTGCGTGCGATGATGATCCTCACGACGCTGCTGCAGCAACTTCTTGTCCTCGTCGGTTTTGCAACCTCGCTCCTGCATGATCGTCCAAGCCTTACACTCGGGGCTGATCCATATGTCGTCGGGCTGCTCCTCGTCGATCAGGTTGAGGAACCTCTTCTGGATGCTGGGCTTGCTAAAGTCCTAGCCGTTGTGCACTCCGAACGACCTCGCCTGATGTCCACGCTGTCTCAGCTCCTTCGCCAGCTCCGAGTTGCCGCCGTAGACCCCCATATCTTGCGCTTTCCCTTCTTGACGTCCTTGGCCCTGCTCAGCTCCTGGTCTATCTCCTTGCTGGCCGCCTGTAGGGCGTCCTGGCACTTGCGCAACTGCTTAACGTTGAGGCCCTTGGCGATATGGAAGTCTTCGTCTGCCATGGTGACCTTGTTGTCGATCTCGACCATGTTGCCGATGAAGTCCACCGACTCCTCGTAGGCCAGCACCTCGCCTCCAAAGAATGCGCAGGGGCTGATTGGGTGCTGCACGCGAACATGGTCCAACATATTCTGCGGCAACAGAGTCTGGTTGGCACGATCTTTCATGCACTCATCGTAGCTCTCCAGCATGTCCATGATGAAATGTCCTCTCTTGGGCTGCTGGCGTAGCTGAAACCACTTGCCGTCGCCGTCCCAGCATGCCCTCTTGTTCTTGTAATCCACGACCATGCCCAGCTCCTCCATCGCCGGTCTGGCGAACAGAAACGGCGCACGCCCTGGGATCACGTAGGCGAGGATCTCCACGAACTTGCCGCCAGGGAAGGACGGAACCATGACGCATGCGGTCGCATCGCCGGTCGCGTCGTTGCCGTACCTGAAACTCTTGTTGCACGGGAATATCTTCATCTTGTTGACTGGGAACCCTTCTGTGACCAACTGCTTGCAGTAGCCCTTGAGCGTCTCATGGCCCACTATCACGCTGGTCGCTCCACTGTCGTGTATCGCCTCTGATGGGTCCAGCTCGGTCGAGTTGTGCACGTCCTCCGTCTCGTCGGTGACCATCCTCGCCTCGGCCGCATCGTCTCCGACATTCTGTCTCTTGCGGCTCGCATGTGGGCAATCTCTGGCGAAGTGACCTCGACCTCCACGTCGTAGGCATATAGTCTCTTCTGTCGCTCTGATAAGTGGCAGGTGTGATGGCTGACCTCGTCCAGGTGAGCCTCTGCCCTGTCCGCTGGTGTACGTACTCTTGCCGCGTCCTTTGCTGGTACCTCTCCCAGTCGCCTTTCCTCTGGACGTGCCGCGTGCCGCGCCTCGTCCTCGAGCCTGACCGGCCCTGGGGACGATAGCCGTTGTGTTTCTCTGTGGTGGCGGCACCATCGCGACAACTGGGTAGAAACCTCTGGCCAATCTCATGTCATTCATCTTCTGTCTCGCGTCCGTGTAAGCTGCCATGATGTCATCGTACTGGTCCACATCGTATGTCTGGTCCGGCATGGGGTTGCCACTCAAGGTGGCCGTCTCACTGTAGTAGGCCGCCTCAGAGTCGAAGCCGTGGCCTGCGTATGCCTGTTGATCCTCTGCAGCTTCCTCATAGTAGTCGTCCTCCTCGTACCCGTAGTGGTAGTAGGCATCTTCCTGGATCTCGCCCTCTTCGTCGTAGCCGTCCAGGTTGTAGGCTGCTGCTCCCAAACTCGCTCTGGTGCTTGGGAAGGAGTCTAGGCCAAACGTCTTCTTCATCTCGCTCTCTACCTTGTCCAGCGACAGGTCGTCGCCAACCTGGCTGGTGACCAGCTGCTTGCCCTCTCTGTCCAAGCCTGCCCGTCGTAATAAGAACCAGCCGAGCACCTTGTCTGGTAATGTGACGTCGTGTGCGCGGATCTTCCGCTCGGCTGTGCGAAACCTCGTGAGGTAATCCATCAGCGTATCCTTTGGCTTGCGGGCCGTCTGGAAGAAGAGCGTCTCGAAGTCTGTCGGCAGCTCCGTAATCTGGTCATACTTGCATGCCCTGTCGAGCGCATCTAAGATGGTTCTCCAACCTTTCTCCTCCTCGAGCTTCTCGATGTCCAGATCCTCGACCACCTCCCACGCTCGACCATTCAGGCCCTGCATGATCTCCAAACCTACTGTCCTCTCTTGTTCTCTGCCACGAACTCGAGCTGCGAAGATCTCCACCTTCCGTCGGAAGGTCTTGTACCCGTCGATCGAGCCATCGAACTCTGGAGCTCGACCCAGGAATCCTGAGGAGAGCTGCTGTCCGCTTCCAGCTGCTGCGGCACGCCCAAGCGCGCCTCCTGCTGCTGCTCCTCGCCCCCCTTTGCCGTCTGGTGGACACATTGTTGAAGTACTTCTCTGTGTCCGTGTCGGTGTCCGTGGAGCTACTGCCCCGCTACCAATGTCAACTGCTCGACGCTCTCGAAGTCGTCAAACTCTCTCTCAAAATCCGTTTCCCGTCCTCGGCCGAAACGTCCTCGACACTATCCCCGATCTCGCTCTGCGGGCGGGGAGAAGTGATGGTAACCCTTTCGGTCTGCCGAGAGGCCTCTCGAGCTACAGATGGCAATGGTGCTTGCTGTCATGACTGCTGCTGTGCACTGCGTGCTGTACACATGCTCTGCCATGCCTGCTGGGGAGGGTAGTATTCAACATCTTATGTCAGAAAACCTCTGAAATACACTCGCAACTGCATTGTATGGAGTACAAGTCACAGAACCAAGCCAAAGTGTCGTCTTCCAACTCCAGAAAACTTTAGGAATATTTGCAGCGCAACATGCTGGAACTGCCCCTTCTCGAACCCGCACAAGCCACTCAAGCGTAGATCGCAAATCGCTGCTGCAGCCTTCCTTCCAAGATCAAAATCAGAATGTGCAAATCCCGCCATCCCTCTGGGATGATGTCGGTGCCAGCCGGATCCGTTCCCTGCTCAGACCTCGGCCACCAACGATCGAAAGGGCCTGGGTAAACCGAGTAGCCGAAGACGGCGGGAAAAGACGCCTCAGGAGAAGAGAAGGGCCGTCTCCGGCCGTCGATGAAAGGAGGAGGATGAAAAGGATGCTGCGGAGGGGGAAGAGAAGGAACAGGAGGACGGTGAGGGGGAGAGGGAAAGAGAGAGAGAGAGAGAGAGAGAGATAACGAGAGAGACGAACATGGGGGAAGCGGAAAGGGAGGTGAAGAAGAGCAGGAGGACACTGAAGGAGAAGAGGGATAAAAGGGGGAGGGCAAGGGGAGGGGGAACAGGAAAATGGGGTGGCGGAGACGAGGAGGAATAACTGGACAAGGTGGAGGAAAGGAACGTGGGAGGGGGACATGAGGATAAGGAATGGGTGCAAGATGGTAGCGAAGTGGGAGAGGCGGAGAAGAAGGTAGAGGTAGAGGTAGAGAAAGAGGAAACGAAGTGGAATAACAGGATGATGCAGAGGCAGAGGACGAGACAAAGGAGGGATAGAGGGGAGAAGGCGAAAGAAAAAGAAACAAGAGAAGAGGACTTGACGCCTCTCTGGCCGTGTCCTCCGCGAAACGGTGTGTTGGTAAACATACATGTCACAAGAACTGGCAAAAACGAAAGGTGTCTGTACTCCGTGCGCCTCCCGTGTGCCCCCCTCCCCACGCAAACACACACAGACACACAGACACACAGGCACACAGACACACAGACTCAAAGACACACAGACACATAGGCGCACAGGCGCACAGACGCACAGACGCACAAACACACAGACGCACAGACGCACAGACGCAAAGAGGCACATCGTCATAGACACACAAACTCACACACAAACACGCAGACACACAAACGAGACACACAGACACACAGACGCACAGACGCACTGACGCTCAGACGCACAGACGCCCAGACGCCCAGACGCCCAGACGCCCAGACGCACAGACGCACAGACGCACAGACGCACAGATGCCCGCAAGCACACAGACACACAGGCACACACAAACACAGACACACAAACACGCAGACACACAGACACACACAGGCACACAGGCACACATACGCACAGACACAATGACACACACACACACGCATACACACAGATACGCAAACACACAGACACACAAACACACAGGCACACAGACGCACAAACACACAGACACAAGAACACACAGACACACAGACGAACAGACGCACTGACGCACAGACGAACAGGCGCACATGCACACAGACACGCAGGCACACAGACACACCAAATCACAGACACACAGACACACAGACACACTGATGCACAAATTACGCTACCGAGGAACCCCACATACTGATTTTATGTCTTGTGTGAACCGCGCTACCACTACCACCGCCGTCATGCTCTCAGGTGCCCCCTGTGGTCGTTGAAAGGAGGGGGAGAACGTGTGGGGGAAGAGGAGGGGTTGAGGAGTCATCTGTGACGGTCATATCCAGCGTCGCCTGGCACTTGGATACGAGAGGTAATACGCAATCCCGCACTAGAGGCTATGTCTGGACGACCCTGGCACGCATAGGGAGACCACCCCCTGCGCACCCCCTCTGGTGTTGAGAAAGTGCCACGCCTCCAATGCCTGGACGACCCTGGCACGCATAGGGAGACCACCCCCTGCGCACCCCCTCTGGTGTCGAGAAAATGCCACGCCTGCCACGCTCTCCGACCCTGGCACGCATAGGGACCGCGGTGAGAGACCACCCCCTACGCACCCCCCCTGGTGTCGAGAAAGTGCCACGCCTGCCACGCTCTCCGACCCTGGCACGCATAGACGCCGCGGTGAGAGACCACCCCCTGCGCACCCCCTGGTGTCGAGAAAGTGCCACGCCTGCCACGCTCTCCGACCCTGGCACGCATAGACGCCGCGGTGAGAGACCACCCCCTGCGCACCCTCTCTGGTGTCGAGAAAGTGCCACGCCTGCCACGCTCTCCGACCCTGGCACGCATAGACGCCGCGGTGAGAGACCACCCCCTGCGCACCCCCCCTGGTGTCGAGAAAGTGCCACGCCTGCCACGCTCTCCGACCCTGGCACGCATAGACGCCGCGGTGAGAGACCACCCCCTGCGCACCCTCTCTGGTGTCGAGAAAGTGCCACGCCCGCCACGCTCTCCGACCCTGGCACGCATAGGGGCCGCGGTGAGAGACCACCCCCTGCGCACCCCCCTCTGGTGTCGAGAAAGTGCCACGCCTGCCACGCTCTCCGACCCTGGCACGCATAGACGCCGCGGTGAGAGACCACCCCCTGCGCACCCCCTCTGGTGTCGAGAAAGTGCCACGCCTGCCACGCTCTCCGACCCTGGCACGCATAGACGCCGCGGTGAGAGACCACCCCCTGCGCACCCCCCCTGGTGTCGAGAAAGTGCCACGCCTGCCACGCTCTCCGACCCTGGCACGCATAGACGCCGCGGTGAGAGACCACCCCCTGCGCACCCTCCCTGGTGTCGAGAAAGTGCCACGCCGGCCACGCTCTCCGACACTGGCTCGCATAGACGCCGCGGTGAGAAACCAGCCCCTGCGCACCCTCTCTGGTGTCGAGAAATTGCCACGCCTGTCACGCGCTCCGACCCGGGCACGCATAGACGCCGCGGTGAGAGATCACCCCCTGCGCACCCCCCCTGGTGTCGAGAAAGTGCCACGCCTGCCACGCTTTCCGACCTTGGCACGCATAGACGCCGCGGTGAGAGACCACCCCCTGCGCACCCTCTCTGGTGTCGAGAAAGTGCCACGCCTGCCACGCTCTCCGACCCTGGCACGCATAGGGACCGCGGTGAGAGACCACCCCCGACGCACCCCCCCTGGTGTCGAGAAAGTGCCACGCCTGCCACGCTCTCCGACCCTGGCCCGCATAGACGCCGCGGTGAGAGACCACACCCTGCGCACCCTTCCTGGTGTCGAGAAAGTGCCACGCCTGCCACGCTCTCCGACCCTTGCACGCATAGACGCCGCGGTGAGAGACCACCTACCCCCTGCGCACCCTCTCTGGTGTCGACAAAGTGCCACTCCGAACGGTGTTGTGAGGAGGAGGGGGGTGTGAGGTGAGACGCGGGTGCAACGCGGCAGGGAAGAAAACCAAAACCCCACGAAACATGTGGGGAACAAGACACACAGACGCACAGACACACAAACACGCAGACGCACAGACGCACAAACGCACACACGCACAGACGCACAAAAACACTAACGCACAGGCGTGCAGACGCACAGAGGCACGCACAGACGCACCGACGCACGGACGCACGGACGTACAGACGCAAGCACACACGCGCGCACGCACGCGCGCGCGCACGCACGAACGAACGCACGCACGCTCGCACGCATGCGCGCACGCACGCACGCACGCACACCGCACATAACACACGCAACACACACAACACACAACACACAACGCACACACACAAATTCTCTCCCTGACACACTTTCGGGCGTTGCGACTGGGCGACTCGCCACACCGATGTTCGCGCGGCCAACGGCCGAACGCGCAGTTTTTGGACGAAAAGACAACAAATAGCCTGGCGAAAAACCCAACCATATGCAGTTGTGGGTACCGCAAGTGTGACTATATTCTTCGGTGGCGCTCCCTAGGGGGCCACGAACCGTATGAGGGGTGCGCCTATATTGCGCGGCGGGGCACACAACGCGAACGAAAACGATAGGTCTTCTTACGAGAGAATAAGCGCGGGTGAGTGTGAGCGCGAGTGAATCTGGATGTGAATGAATCTGCATGCGAGTGAATATGTTTGCATGAGCGCGAGCGCGGCCACGCCTGGTGTGTGTGTGTGTGTATATACATATGTGTGAGTGTGAATGGTTCACGTGTGCCTGACCCTGAGCACTCGTGACACCGAGCTTGGCCGCCGCAGGAAGCTTCCCAGGGAACCCCGACAGCAACGCCCGCACGCTGCGACGCCCATGTCGGCACGTTCCTCACGAGGATCGCACCCGTTTGGTTCCCGCTTTTTTTCTCCATCTTTGCCCGTGCACGCCCACGTCCAATGGGGGCTGTGGGCGCGGCGCCGCGCGGAGTCCCCGCGACGCGCGTTGGTCGCCCCGGAAGGGTCCTGGCGACGCGCGCGGGTAGCCCGCTGCGCGGAGCAGAGAGAGCTAGTCGGCTGGCTGATAGCGGGCAAGGCTGTGGCCGCTGGGCACAGCGACGACGGGGGCGAGCGAGGCTCTGGGCAGAACGCAGCGTGGAATTCTTGCGACGTGCGTTGGTCGCCCCGAGAGGGTCCAAACGACGCGTGCGGGTCGCCCGCGGCGCGAGGCCAAACAGTCAGACCGTCGAGAGACGGCGAGGTTCGGGCGGGCCGCTCCTCAGGTCAAGCCTCGCGGGTAAACTCGGTGAATCTCAGCTCCCTGGCGAGGGCCGCCGCCTCCCTCCTGCACCGTTTCGTGCGTGGCAAATTGCTCCAGCTGCTTCAGCAAGCCCTCCGGCGGCTCTGCCAAGAAAAACTCGATGCAAACTGCGCCACTGGGACCTTCGGAGGAGGAGTTTGTTTTTGTATTGTTCGGACCCGTAACGCCCGTTACGGGGGGTCCCCCCCCCCTCCCCCCCCCCCCGTAACGGTAACAAACGTACGGGGACGGGGGTGCGGACCCCCCCTCCGTCCAGGCAGGCATGCTGTGACGCTCACGTGTGTGTTCAGGTTCGAGGTTCGAGGTTCGAGGTTCGAACCTCGGCGAAAGCTCAAAATGGGCCCACGGGGCCCGACTGGGGCTCAGACGCACCGTTTTTCCGAGCCGCGTCCAGCCGCGGCGGCGACGAAGGCCCTCGAGGGCCAGGATGCCTCGATCCTCGAGGTTCGAGACTCGCATCCCTCGGCGCGAACCTTTCAACGGGTTCCGGCCTGGCCCCTCCACCTCCTTTGCCTTGCTTCTGCACTCCCTCCAGTGCTCGTGCCCTCCACCTCCTCTCACCTCCTGGGGGGAGGGTGGAGCGAGGCAGAGGGAGGATGAGGAGGAGGAGGATGAGGAGGACGAGGAGGACGAGGAAAGTTGGAACAGGATCGGAGGAGGAGGCGATGGGGGATCGGAAGATGGGCATGAGGAGGAGGAGGGGGCAGAAGTGGAGGAGGAGGAGGAGGAGGATGGAGGATCGGGAGGGATCGGAGGAGGAGGGGGATCGTCTTCTCTGGTCCCTCCGAGCGTCTCCGATCGTCCTCCCTCTGAGCCTTCTCAGAAGGCCCGCCCCCTGTCATTTTCCCCCTCGGCTCGCCGCCAAATCTTGCGGGCAGTGCCAACGGGCACTGCGCTTTAGCACTTGATCGGCGGTGTGGCGCGCCACAGGTACCACATAATGGTCGGCGTCACCCCTGCCGCGTCCGTTGCCATTATCCTGCGGGCTGCGCCTGGAGCCCCGACGCCCGCCTGCCAGCGCGACGTTTCCCCGAACAGTGCGCGCACCAGGAGTTCCGTTGAAACGCAACGCCACAAAGTGGCCCCGCCTTTGGCGCAACCTGTGGCGCAACCGTCGACGCAACCTATGGCACGCCCTGAGGGCGCAACCTAAGGCGCAACGTGAGGCGCGATTTGTGGGGCGCCCTGGGTGCGCAACCTATGGCGCAAGCTATGGCACGCCGGGGGCGCATCCTATGGCGCAGCTTACGGCTCAACCTATGGCGCAGGTACCTGTACGCAAACACAACGAATGGTGCAACGCATAGGGCAAGCCATGGCGCAACCAGCCGGTGCACTCTCACAATATCAGTATGACTACTACCACTGTCCTCCCTCCATTCCCCCTGCGCTGGTGCAAGGGGCTGGACTGGGCGAGACCTGCACGCGGATGTGGCCGCATGTCCTTCCAGCGCTCGGCCCTCCTACCTCGCGCGGCTGGCCACGCCAGCCCCCCGCATGTGCATCCAGCAAGTGGGCCCCAAGCGCTGCTGAAGCTTTCGGCAACTGGCTGCGGACACGGCGGCGGCGGCGGCGACGGCGACGGCGGCGTCGGCGGCGACGACGACGGCGGCGACGGCGGCGGCGGTCACCTTCACCGCCGCCGCTTGCCGCCGTCGGCGCTTGCCGCCGTCGCCGCCGCCGTCGTCGTCGTCGTGATCGCCGTCGCCGCCGACCGCGTCGCCGCCGCCGCCGCCGTCGCCCCCCCGGTCGCCGTCGCAACTGACGGCGACGACGACGACGCACCCGCGTGCACGCTCCAGCCGTCGACCCATGTCTCAATGGCCTTGTGCCTGTGCAGGGAGCTCCTGCTTCCTGTATTCCCTAGGCTGCCGCCGCCCCGCGCGCCCCCACGGCGCGCGGTTTACATTCCGCGCAAAAAAAGCCGTGCGCAAGCTTTGTGGCGCACGCATGCCATGTGGTATACACAGGCGCCACGGTTCACACTCCCATGATGTACACAGTCGCAATGGAGTACACAAGCGCTGTGGGCTCAACAGGTCCGAGCGCTTTTTGAACCAGAAGAACTCAGATCCACAAGCAGCTCACATAATGAAAGGGCCACGGTTGGGCCCCGAGCGATCTCCTGGACTTTCGCTCCGCCGGTACCTTACAGGTGTACGCAATCTTCGCGGTGCACGCTGGCATTCTGGTGCGAACACGGGGCGTTGAAACAGCAGCTGCGGTGCACGCGGGCGCCGCGGTGTGTACCAACAGTGAGATGTACAAGGGCGCTGTGGTGCACCCGCCTGTCATGATGTGCTCAGTCGCCGTGGTGCACGCACATGCCATTTCTGCCGCAGTTGTGGTGTGCAAAGGCATCGCGGTGCACAGGGCCTGTGTAGTGCGCACAGGCACGGTCGGCTTCGACGACGACGACAGCGGCGACGACGACGACGACGACGACGAAGACGAAGCCTACCGTGCCGACTGTTGTGCTGGCAATAAGTACCAGGTTACCAGGGCCCGTGCAAGGGCCCCGCCGCGCGTTACCGTTACCCCCAACTTGGGGCCGGACCCCCCCCCGCCCCCCTCCCCGTAACGGGCGTTGCCCCCCCCCCAATAAAAAAACAAGCTCGAGCTCCCTCTGGGGTCAAGAAACGCGTGAAGGGTGTGCCAAAATGGGGCGGCGGGCGGCGGCGCCATGCGAACTGCGCCAGTGAGACATTAGGTGGGGCTCCTTCTAAGGCCACGAAACGTGTGGGTGTGCCAAAATGAGGCGGCGGCGCCATGCAAGTTGCGCCGCTGGGACCTTAGGTGGAGTTCCCTGCGGGGCCACGAAACGCGCGAAGGGTGTACCAAAATGGGGCGGCAGCGCCATGCGAGCTGCGCCACTGGGACCCTAAGTTGCGGGGCCGCGAAGCGTGCGAGGGGCGTGCCAAAATGGGGCGGCGGCGCCATGCGAGCTGCGCCACTGGGGCCTGAAGTGGGGCTCTTTATGAGGCTACGAAACGCGGGGCGGCGGCGCCATGCGAGCTGCGCCACGGGAACCTTAGTTCGAGCTCCTTGTAGGGCCACGAAACGCGTGAGGGGCGTGCCAAAAATGCGGCGGCGGCGCCATGCGAGCTGCGCCACTGGGACCTTAGGTGGAGCTCTTTATTATGGGGCCGCGAAACATGGAGCGGCGGCGCCATGCGAGCTGCGCCACGGGGGCCGTTGGTAGAGCTCCCTATGGGGCCACGAAGCGTGTGAGGGGCGTGCCAAAGTGCCATGCGAGCTGCGCCACTGGGACCTTGCGTAGAGCTCATCTCTCGGCCACGAAACGTGTAAGGGGTGCGCCAACTGGGGCGGCGGCGCCATGCGAGCTGCGCCAGTGAGACCGTAGGTGGAGCTCCCTGTGGGGCCACGAAACGTGCGAGGGGTGTGCCAAAATGGGGCGGCGGCGCCATGCGAGCTGCGCCACTGGGGCATTTGGTGGAGCTCCCTATGGGGCCACGAAGCGTGTGAAGGGGTGTGCCAAAGTGCCATGCGAGCTGCGCCGCTGGGACCTTGCGTAGAGCTTCTCTCTCGGCCGCGAAACTTGTGAGGGGTGTGCCAGAATGGGGCGGCGGCGCCATGCGAGCTGCGCCGCTGGGACCTTAGGTGGAGCTCCCTATGGGGCCACGAAACGTGAGAGGTGTGCGTGCGTGCGCCAAAATGGGGCGGCGGCGCCGTGCGAGCTGCGCCGCTGGGACCTCAGATGGAGCCCCCTGTGGGGCCCCGAAACGTGCGAAAGGCATGTGCCAAAATGGGGCGGCGGCTCCGTGCGAGCTGCGCCACTGGGACCTTAGGTGGAGTTCCTTGTGGGGCCACGAAACGTGCGAGGGGTGTACCAAAACAAGGCGGCGGCGCCATGCGAGCTGCGCCACTGGGATCTTAGGTGGAGCTTTTTATGGGGCCACGAAACGTGCGAGGAATGCGGCGGCGGCGGCGCCATGCGAGCTGCGCTACTGGGGCGTCAGGTGGAGCTCCCCATGGGGCCACGAAGCGTGCGAGGGGGTGTGCCACAATGGGGCGGTGCCGAAATCGATGATGGTGATGATGCTGAAGATGATGAAGATGCTGATGATGGTGATGATGATGATGACGATGCGATGACGATGATGATGCTGATGATGATGGTGATCAAGACTCAAATTGAGGACAAGAGACGAGACGAGGGCAGGCGAGCATGCGGCGAGAAGAGGGCAAAACGCGAAGAGGGCGGGCGGACAAGAAGCGAGACGAGGGCAGAACGTCCGTCCAATAGCGGCGAGCTAAGGCAAGACGCGCTCGGCTACACAGCGACAGTGAACACGCGCACGTCGGGAATTCGAGGAAATAGACACAATGCACCTTCGGCGACGCAACAGCTGACGAGCACGGGCATGCAAGAGACGAAGGAAGAGAACAGGGCAATAATATTCACATGCGCGCATTCTATGAGTGGGCGAGCTCAATACCTACTACGATACTTCTGAGCTCCTCTGAGGTTCCCCATTCGAAGAGATGCGGCAGGAATCGCTTCCTGGGGTCACCGAAGAAATGAAAGACCAGCATGCATGGCAGATGATGTGAAACAGCAGTTGCAAAGTGTGGGCAAGAGAAGTAGTGAGGGATGGCATCACAAGAGCTGGCCTTACATCCGAACCGACAAATATGAAGTGGCTGGCAATACCGAGCGGAAGTAGCCCATCCATTACACACAGTCTTGAGAACACTGGCGAAGACGAAGCAGGGCATCTGCGCGGAGACCATCCACATGCGAATGAGCATCAGTGTAGCGTCGTTTCGATCAGTGCGGCGATCCGTCACCCAATGCTCCATTCGAGCTTGCAGATAAAAAAGACACATGAGTCTCGTGCATATTCAGTCGAGCAAGGACACGTTTCTGAAAGTCTTTCCTCCACGGATATTCGGGAACACGCGGTGCACAGTTGAGCCGCCTCCAGTTATCATGTAATTGATAAACCAGACTGCTAGTGAATCTCGGATTGTATTCATGAGCAACCAACCAGTTACTGCCATCAAGAATATCATGATATTCATCAATGAGCCTGTGGAAAACACCAGAGCGATAAGCCAGACGATATTGTGCTGCAGCAGCATACCGAGCAATATCTACCGCTTGCACAAGAAAACCAAGTTCCTTTAACCGACACAGAAGATCAGGATGCAGAGAATGACGAGGCCAACCAATAACCGCTTGAAGCCCTTCACGCTGACAGCGACGAACCACGCCAGTCGGCGAGAAGAATTGCGCGATGTACGTCAGGACGCTCATAGCCAAGACATTATAGCTTACCATTGTCTGGGTGAGGCAAGCATTCAAGTTCCTGCAAAAAAGATAACCGCAGTCGGTATCTCTCTATCGGCAGCCTCCAAGAGTCAGCAAAATGATTCAGCCCAATGCGAATGCCAAAGTACGCACCCACGTCCACGAACTGCAAGCTTGCGGCGTTCAGGCCGGCGGACCTCAAGCGTTCCAATATCTGATTCCGATCTCGAGGGAAGTGAAAGATAATCAACGTCTTCAGAGTGTTGATCAAAAACCCAGTAGCATATCCACATGAAATTAGTGATCGAAAAAGCGTAGGATGAGTGGGATACAGAGCCCTCGATACATGAGACAAATCGTCTGCGAAACACTTATTGAACGATAGCGGCCGAGGAAGGCGAGCACACATACGACGGACCACTGGATCAAGTGCCAACGCGAATGTCGAGCCAGACGTCGGGCAGCCCTGCTTAATCCCAGAGAGAACGGTGAAGCCCATAAAGACAGCCCCAGAATATACAATCGATGTACGCATATTCCTGTAGAGCGCGCGGATACTATGCACAATATATGCAAGCAAGCCCGCGACCATAAGCGCCCAGAAGATCCAGGAATGAGCGAGGCTAGGAAAAGCCGTTTTGAAATCAACCGATGTGGCCCCGCAATCACGATTGCCCTCAACATCGCCCCATATCGACAGAGACGACGAGACCCCCAAAATATTATCAGCCATCTGTCTGCCCTTGACAACCCCCGTCTGAGCCCAATCTACAGCACATTGCGCTTGGAGTGCAAGACCCGAGTCGACCGCGTGCGAGATCACTTTGTTCGACGTGTCAGAAAGCGAAAGCGGACGAGCAGTAGCGGGTGTGCGTGCAATACCCATAGCTTCACTAGGGAGGATACTCTTAGGTAGGAAAACCATTCAGCAGCAATTGGAATCAGCAGGCAGCGCTTCTCCTCCCAAAACACACCGATAGACATCACATAGAATTTGACTAGCTCCATCTCCTCCGTAGTGATAGCAAGAGAATGGAATGCCATCAGGACCAGGGGCGGCGTCGATCATTGTTCGAAGCATTTCCCTGAGCGTGCAGAGGGGGATCTGCCAGCGAACGTCTCTAGAAGCAGCCTGCACAAAAGGGCGATAGTGCTCCCGCTCCTCCTCCCTGACCTCCTTGGCCTCATGAACCTTCCCCCAGTATGAAGCAAGGGTAGCTGCGCCCGAGGCTCTGCCAGGTGCTTCCTGACCGGCAGGGCCAATAACAGCACGCAATGATAGCCGACGATTGCGATCGGCCCAAGCAGCGTGTAATCGTTGAACCTTATCCTTCTGCTGAGTTGCAAAGGGAACGTCGAGCGTCTCGTCGTTATCAATATCAGTCTCCTGCGCGCGAAGGCGAGCAAGAGCGGCCGATCGCGTCAAAGAGTGGGAACCAGCAAGATCAGTCCAAGTCATATCTTCTGAAATGCACTGCCTCAACTCAGGCGCCGCATGACGGGCTTTTCGAATGAGACGAAATTGAAATGATTCCATAGCACGCATAACCGCGAAGCACCAGCTGACCTTCTCCTCTGGGGTCTCAGGACCATGAAAAGACAACCGCTCCTTGGTAAGGTCGGCGGCGTAGCGCATGGCATCTGTCAGAAACTTCAGCTTATCAAATGGGTGCCAAGATGGCGGGATATCCATCGTAATCACAGCCAAGTTCTCCGCAAAAGCAGGCTTGCGCACAACCCGTGATGGAATGCGACGAGCTAATTTATCTCCGGAGGGCCGACCTGGTCGAAGCTGAAGATAGAGAGGTACCTGATCACTGGGCTCGTGCAGAGAAGTAGATTTCCACTGAACTCCCACGCATGGATGCCAATCACATATAGTACCCGTCGGAGCCTTCACATAGATTTTGCCCATGCGAGCGGAAGAAACCAAGCGCCCTCGCTGCATTGCACGGTGTGTCGGATAGTCCTGCTGGAACTCTAGCATTCGACCAAGAAGCTTATCGAAGTATATGCCAAGCGAATCAGATGTGCGAATGCGATCGGCGTCGTGCGTGTAGAAGCGGGCGCCCCCAGGCGATAGGCAATTGAAATTTCCAGCCACGAGAGCAAAGACCACGCTCGAACGTCGGGATATGGCGGGCCAACCTCAAGAGCGCAAGCTTCTTAAGCTTCACCGAATATCGCGGAGGAGCGTGAACATTGTAGATGAACGCGGCGCCTTTGCCCCCGCGCAGCATCAAGACAGATCGACGACCAGTCGAGAGAGCCCGAAACTTGATATCAGAGAAATCAGCCAGAAACGATTTGCGAATCATTGTAATAAAACCACCACTGCGCGAGGGAAGGAAGCTCCCGTAGCACTCGAACATAGGGGTATCAGATCGCAGAGAACGAAGACCACCCTCATGGCCATGCGTCTCTTGAAGAAGAATGCACGTAGCACTGCGAGCAAGAGTATGTAACCGCTGCCACTTGAGATCCTGCCGCGAGGACTCACCACCAACAGCCACAACGAGAGTCTGGACATTCCAGGAGTAGAGTTCGAACCTTTGCTTAACTTCATATGGATGGGAGCGAAGATGCTGAACTTGGCAATCGAATTCACGCGCGCTATCGCCAGCTGAAGAGCCAGAAGATGGAGAGGAAGTCGAAGATGAAGAAGGGACGTGCACTGCAGCAGGAGATTGCTCTACGCCAGCCCCCCCCCCCCCCCCCCCCCACACGCACGCACACGCACGCACGCGCGCCCCCCGCCGCGCCAACGGAGCGACAAAATCGGGATTATCTCGTCCATGTGACGAGCTCACCTCCTAATGCGAGGAAGCGGGGCTAGCAACAATAGCGGTGATGGCATTCAAGTCCATGCCTCGGGCCTGGATCTCGGACGGGTTGGGCGCGACGATGTAGCGGCCGAGGGAGTCGACCCCAGCCTTTAGCACGGGGTAAACTTCCACCTCCTTGATGACCCAGAACTCGTTCCTGAAACCGCTACCAGACATGGGCATATCCTGCGTCCAAAGATTCTTCGCGACCAGATGCTGCTTGATCGGATCGTAGTACTTAGCGAGAGCCCGCTGACGAACTCGAACATCTTCAGGCAAATACTGGCGAGCTTTAGTGTGGAACTTCACCTGCGAACGTGGATCAGACCACGTGGCACTGCTGCGATTGAGCATGGTACGAAACTCTTTAGCAGCTTCCGCATTCTCGAACTTCAACATGTAGCTATGACTGATGGCAGCTAAGTAAGTCTCCGTCCACGTGCGATTATCAGCAGGAATTTGCGCAGCCATCTCGGTATGCCATTTCTCGCGCTGAGCACGAAGCGCGGGGCGAAGCCATCCATTCATCCATACCATAGAATCATTCGAATCCGCCGTCGTAGTGCCCACAGCAGAACCCTGCCCAGTTGAGAGAAGACGCCGCTTGAGACCACCCTGTGATACCTTCGAGGGAGCGCCAACTGAAGAACCTGCAGTGGTCTGCTTATTCTCCAGCGTCGTCATCCGCTCCTCGAGAGCCGCAGTACGATTATCGATGGTCTCTTTCACCTCTTTCGAGATGCCATCTTTGAACTTTGGAAGACTTTCTTTCATCTCAGTCACCTGCCCAGTGAGAAACTGGAATGCCGAAGTCATCTTCTTCATTTCCTCAAGCACCGCGCTCATCTCCGTCGCCATGACTGCAGCGACACGGGAGGCGAGCAGAAAACTTGGGGGGCCCGCCTCAGTCTGACCTCAGGACCGCCTCCTCGCGGGAGGTCGCGGCACTCAACCTGGGGCCTGTCCCCAACCTTGAGCCAAAATGGCAACGGATGATGATGATGATGATGATGATGATGATGGTGATGGGCAGAGGCAGGAGGGGGAGGAGGAGAGGAGGAGGAGGAGGAGGAGGAGAGGAACGCGGGGCACCGTCTTTTCAAAACGAGGACCCAACACCACAGGATGCTTGGGAACAAGGAATGGCGAAGCGGCCGGCCCCTCACGGGGCAGCGGCCGGGGGCGGGCTGACGCGGGGGCAGCGGGCAGCAGCGGGGGCAGACGAACGGCGGGGGGCAGCGGGGAGGCGGCGGCTGCAGGGCAGGGAACCGGGCGGGGCGGGCAGCGGACGCGGAGCTTCAGGAGGGCGACGCCACGCCAATGAGGCGGGCGTCAAGGGGCGGCGTGCGCAATCGCGGCGGGCCACGCCAAACTTAGGCGGGAGAGGCCTCGGCAAAGACCCAGAGGCGGGCGGCTGGAGCCGGAAAACACACACGCACACACATACAACACACACGCACACAAACTGGCTATGCATGCACTTCAACACTACAAAACAAAAGACAAATGGATTCCCACCACAATTCTGACATACGTTCTGCCAGAACCCGCATGTTCATCTCACCATCTGGCGCATCCGCGTTGATCACGCGCGTGCTCAACGCGCGATTTCGTGTCACATAAAATCTATGCGCGCCACACGCACGCACGCGCCGCCAAGAACACGTGTCGATACGTTGACAAAACCAGCTCCCGAAACATTATCAGATCGGACTTTTCAAATACATATTGCATTTCTGCACGATGAGCGCACTTCCTCACCATCACCTTCACCAGCGCCACCGCATCACCGCCGTTATCGTCATCGCCGATCGCCACCATTGCTGCCATCATCACCGAATCACGTTCATCACCATCGGCGCCGTCATTGGCCTTGCCGTCGTCATCGTCACTATCGCCACCACCATCATTACGATCCTATCATCACCGTCGCCATTGTTGTCGACGACATTCTGATACCGCGCCCGCCCGAATCACCAGCCTGCACGCCATCGCGGCATGTGACGCGCGCTGGGAAGTTCCCATCAATAAATGTTATCGCGGCCGCGTCGGCTGTGCCAGACCAGCTGGCCGCTGTGTGCGCAAGCTTGCGCGCGCTAGCGCCACCGGAAAGATGCGCGAACCAGTGCCAAATAGTCACGGCAATCGCGGCCGCATGGGTTGTGCAAAACAGGTTGCGGGTACGCGAGCGGGAATGATGGCGCGAGCAGTGGAGCTGACGACTTCAATTTTACTACGGCGCATTGTACAACACATGTTCTCTTTTCATCAAAAAGAGCGTTAACGCAAACGCTGTCCTTGGCTTTGCAGTCGTCATCGTCATCATCGCCACCACCATCGCCACTATCATCAACGTTGCCGCCGTTGGACGACGTCATTCTGACACCGCGCCCGCCCGAAACAACGACTTGCACTGAAGTGCCCGCGCGCCAGTGCGGCCTGTGAGACGCGCTGGGGCGCCCTCATCGGCAATCGCCATCGTGGCCGCATCAGTTGCGCAAACCATCTGGCTGCTCTCCAGCCAAAGCCTAACACATGCGCAACCGTGGCCGCATTGGTTTGGCAAAACGAACAGCGGATGAGAGGACGGGGCATTTTGGCGAGCAGCGGAGTTGACAAACTACTACTTTTTAAGTCGCACATCGTAGATGGCTGCACAAAGAGAGGGCGCCACACCCTGACAATCAACCCATATGTCAGCTCGAAACCCGCGGGAATCGAAGTAGGATGTAGGCTAAGCTCGCCCTACAAGCGCTCGTCATTACGTGTGCATGGGCCCCGCTGTGCAGAGCCTCTGTCTCTGGCGAAATGCGACCTGCGGGAAAGGAGCGAACCAAACTGAACAAAATCAAACCAACCAACCCGAGAGAGAAGATGAGGAGGAAACGGAGGAGAATAACTGAAAAGCATACAGCCAGAACCTAGGACCTGACGCTCCGAAGGATGGTGCACAATACGAAACTCGCTCCAGGCTCCGACACGTGGCGGCCTCCGACCAACAACCGAGCAGCCCGAGCAACGACGGGACTGTACGGGCGCAGCAACGGCCGATGGCACGTAGGTAAGAGGAAGGAGGGAAACAAGGGAAGAAGAGGCGCGGGTGAGCAGAGATAGTGGAGGGGCGAGGAAAGAGCGGGAGAGGGGTTGGCCCGCCACCCTCAAGCCAACGGCTGAAAGCGGAACAAGATCACTGCATGCTGCGGATACGCATGTCAATGATACTAAGCACGATGTGGTTTCTTACGTCTTGCGGCATGCCGCCGCCCCCGGCGGGACACCCACGCGCGTGCGACGCGGGCGAATACCCGTCGACCAGAGCAACCAATCCTCGATCAGAACGAAGTAGCGTTGGGACTCCTCTGCAATTATCTGGAGACACTCTTCACCGGTGCTGACGATAGGCCTACCACGCGCATTGAACCTGGCGTTGATCAAAGCCTTCAAGCCCATACGTTTCCGCGCCGCCCGCGTGCGCCAGCCCTGGGAAGCGCGACCTGGGGGAACGTCTGGCGCCGTGTTCATGTGGGGGCGCCACTCCCAGCGCTTCAACCTGGCCCCCGGGAACAGCGAGCAACGACCGGTGCTCCAGAGCACGGAAACCGAACTCCTGACGGCCGCGCACAAGGGCGATGGTGGGATGGTCGCGGGCGCGGTCGTGCTCTGGCAGCCGCGCGCTGCCACCAGCCAGCAGTTCGGCGAGGTGAGCGGCGCCCCCGAGCGAAGACGAGCTCCACGCAAGAGAGCCCAAAGCGCCGCCATCCCACAGGAAAAGCCAATCAACTGCAGGGGATGCCGGACAGGCGGCGGCCAAACCGACATCAGACAATCTGCGGCGAGGCCCGCCTCGTTCGGAGCTGGCGGAGCAAACGCGGCTTGGGAACTCCTCGTGGACACGATGGTTTGCGAGAACGTTGAGCGCACACCCGCAAGGCAAGACGACGCCATCAATATCCCGATGGCCAACGTGTGCCAGGAATACCTTCACTAGGTTGCTGATGAGTTCGTTTAAGGGATGATGTGCTGAGGCGGCCAAGTTGCGTTGGTTATCAACAGACTTGCATGAGAAACCTTCAAGGCTTAATTAAACTAGATATAAAATAATCAGATGATCGGAATTGGTGCCACATGCTGTTGGAACTTTCAAACGTACGCGTTGCGTCTTCTACTAATGATGGCGATGGCTCGCCGTACGCAATGCACCCCATCATAATGCTGGCCCAAAACTTGCTAACCGTCATGCCGTAATCCTGACCATCAACGTGGGAATCTTGCATCGAGGCGACGCATTCCTACCACGTGCCAGTTGCGTTTGGAAGCCGAGTGACCTCTGGGAGAAGCTCGGCAACTCGGATAAATAAGGACGATGCGATACTGGAGGCGGGTAACCGCTTGCATGCGACCCAGCGAGCCACCATGCACGTTAAACACACCATCGTTATCACCTGCGTCGTATGATATGGTCAAAGCGCTGTGGAATATCGGTGCGTGGTGCCCGAGCGTAGCGTGAGCCTTTTGATGATCAACAAATGCCATGTCTCAATGACCCAAATTTCAATGAACACGTGAGGCAGGCGGTCAAGATTACCTTGAGGCCACCCCGGGCTGACAAACACGGCGTGTTTAAAGTGGTTGGGACACGGGCCATCGTCGCACACGCAAAGTCTGGGAGCGCATACATTGCTGCGCGCCACTCGTCATGATAGGTTGGCGACTCCGCACAAGGGCCCAAATAACGAATGCTCACAGCTTACCTCAACGCCTTTTTTCCAGATGGCGCAAGGGGGCCGCACTACAGCTGCTACCGTGCAGTGCTGCCCCGAAGCCCACCGCCCGCTTGCACGGCGAGAGCGTTAGGGCCCTGCCCCCGGCGAGAGGCAGTGAGAAAGAAAGCGTGCGCGGATGCTAAAACGACTTTGGAATGCGCGCGTACGCAAGATACAGCGCTTACTACCTTGTCTCCGAATTATTTGTTGCGGCAACTACCCGTGACTTGTATTGCCCCGGTGCGCGGTACAAGCTGACGTTTCGGCACGATGCCCAGGGCGAACGTACTCATCACAATCTGGCTGCACGTCTCCCGAGAAGCGCGGAATGCTTGCTGCCCCACCCAGTCCGCCCTATCCAGAAGGCAGGCGCACACTGCGACTTGCACAACAAATTGTTAGTTGTTTGCAAACAAAAAACGTTCCGACTCTCTTGGACTGTATTCCCGGTGGACTGGTCGTGCTTTGGTTTACTTAGAGATGGGGGGAGGGTGGCATGCGCCGCTCTTCTCCTGGAACGGGTTGAGCGCACTTCTCCTGATTCTGGAAGAACCGAGGCGCGAAATCCTCGAGCTGCCAAATGCCTTGGTTCCTCCCCCCCTTACCCTCCGCAACCACCAGCTCCCGGCTGCCGTGGGGCCCACGGCTCGGCGCGCCTCCACCTTCGTCGGGAGCATCTGAATCTCGGCGGGTCGGCGAGGAGAATGTGCGCACATTGCCCCTGGTCACCATCCCATCCTTCCTCCTTTTCCTCCTCCTCCCTCCTACACCCTCCTCATACGTCCTCCTCCATCCATCAGCGCTTTTTGTCTTCCAGCCTCAGTTCTCCTCCCTCATCCTGTTACTGCTGCTGCTGCTGCTCTTCCTCCTCCTCCTCCTCTTCCTCTACCTTCCTTCGTCTGCCGTCCTCCGTCCTTCTCTACCTCATCGCATTCCTCCTCCTATTATTCCCCTCTCCTCCTCCATCCCCGTGCCCGATACATAGCTTGTCGTCGTCGTACCGCCAGGCGTGTCGGTAAGGAGGGCCGAGCGTTTCGCCTGAGACTTCCTCACCACTTCGGCACTGAAACTTGAATCCCACCATCCCTCTGGGATTAGGTCCAAGTGTGGGCTAACGGTGTGGCCGGTTACCGGTGCGAGCACTCAACGCGCGCAGAACATAATGTAGGTAAGCATGAGCCACAGTTTCCCATATGCGAATGTGCCGAGAGAAGACGGCACGACGAATTGTACAGAAGCGCGAACCACACGTTCCCAAATTCGGTTCGGCCAAACACAAAACGCTCGTACAATGACGAAAACAAGCATGAAAGCCGTTAGCCCGTCTAGGTTATCTAACAAGTTGATTCTTCCCTTTTCCAGACCCCCTTCTTCCCTTTTGGGGACGGGTTCATCATTACTCTTATGTATATACACATGCTCCCCACCCGACCAGCGACAAACCTGGGACCATGCGCCTCCCTCTCGCCATCCACGTCAAACAACAATACAACGTGCAGCTTGCATCAAAATCTAGATCATGCGCGGACGCCCCTATGGCTTTGCAATTTGGCTTTTGACTGGAACGGCGGGGGTGCCGGCATATTGCCTGCTGCGCGCAATGCCAACACACCCCAAACCATCCCTGGCAAAAAACAATACAAAGTGCACTTTGCACCAAAATCTGGATCATGAGAGGACGCCCCGCGATCACTGGGCAAGAACGGCGGGGGGACAGCGTATTGCCTGCATTGTGCAATGCCAGCACTCCTTCAACCAACCGTTGCAAAATTAGCCTGACAAAGAACCCAACCATATGCAGTTGTGGGTACAGCCGTTGTATGCACCGCATTCGGTGGAGCTCCCTATGAGGCCGCGAAGCGTGTGAGGAGCGTGCCAAAATGGGCGCGGTGGGAGCATGCGAACGCTGGCACTTGTGCCACCGAGGCCACGAAACGTGTGCGGGGTGTGCCAGAATGGACGCGGCGGGCGCATGCGACCGCTGGCATTTGGGCCTCCGATGGGGCTCCGTGTGGGGCCACGAAACGTGTGAGGGGCGTGCCAAAATTGGTGCGGTGGGCGCATGCGAACGCTGACACTTGTGCCTTCGGTGGGGCTCCCTATGGGGCCACGAAGCGTGTGAGGGGCGTGCCAAAGTGAGGAGGGTGCGCGCATGCGAACGCTTGCATTTGGGCCTTCGATGGGGCTACCTATGGGGCCACGAAGCGTGTGAAGGGCGTGCCAAAGTGAGGAGGGTGGGCGCATGCGAACGCTGGCATTTGGGTCTTCGGTGGGGCTTCCCACGGGGCCACGAAGCGTGTGAGGGGTGTGACAAAATAGGTGCGGTGGGCGCATGCGAACGCTGACACTTTGGCGTTCGGTGGGGCTCCCCATGGGGCCACGAAACGTGTGAGGAGCGTGCAAAAATGGGCGCGGTGGGCACATGCGAGCGCTGGCACTTGTGCCTTCGGTTGTGCTCCCTATGGGGCCACGAAACTTGTGAGGATTGTGCCAGAAAGAGGGGGGCGGGAGGAAGGGGGAGGGGGGGGAAGAAGGGAGCAGCGGGGGGAACGCGGGGACCGTCCCTTCAAAACGAAGACCCAACACCACATACTGGTTGGGAAAAACAACGGGTTCATGCGCGGAGGTCCCGCGATCACTTCCCATGTGTTATTGGCAGGAACGGCGGGGGGCCCGCATATAGCCTGCTGGATGCAGTCCCACCATTCGTTGCAAACGACATTAGCCTGCCGAAGAACCCAACCATATGCAATTGTGGGTACAGCCGTCGTATGTACCGCATTCGGTGGGGCTCCCTATGAGGACGCGAAGCGTGTGAGGGTGTGCCAAAATGGGCGCGGTGGGCGCATGCGACCGCTGGCATTTGGGCCTTCGATGGGGCTCCCTGTGGGGCCACGAACCGTGTGAGGGGTGTGACAAAATTGGTGCGGTGGGCGCATGCGAACGCTGACACTTGTGCCTTCGGTGGGGCTCCCTATGGGGCCACGAAGCGTGTGAGGGGCGTGCCAAAGTGAGGAGGGTGCGCGCATGCGAACGCTTGCATTTGGGCCTTCGATGGGGCTACCTATGGGGCCACGAAGCGTGTGAAGGGCGTGCCAAAGTGAGGAGGGTGGGCGCATGCGAACGCTGGCATTTGGGTCTTCGGTGGGGCTTCCCACGGGGCCACGAAGCGTGTGAGGGGTGTGACAAAATAGGTGCGGTGGGCGCATGCGAACGCTGACACTTTGGCGTTCGGTGGGGCTCCCCATGGGGCCACGAAACGTGTGAGGAGCGTGCAAAAATGGGCGCGGTGGGCACATGCGAGCGCTGGCACTTGTGCCTTCGGTTGTGCTCCCTATGGGGCCACGAAACTTGTGAGGATTGTGCCAGAAAGAGGGGGGCGGGAGGAAGGGGGAGGGGGGGGAAGAAGGGAGCAGCGGGGGGAACGCGGGGACCGTCCCTTCAAAACGAAGACCCAACACCACATACTGGTTGGGAAAAACAACGGGTTCATGCGCGGAGGTCCCGCGATCACTTCCCATGTGTTATTGGCAGGAACGGCGGGGGGCCCGCATATAGCCTGCTGGATGCAGTCCCACCATTCGTTGCAAACGACATTAGCCTGCCGAAGAACCCAACCATATGCAATTGTGGGTACAGCCGTCGTATGTACCGCATTCGGTGGGGCTCCCTATGAGGACGCGAAGCGTGTGAGGGTGTGCCAAAATGGGCGCGGTGGGCGCATGCGACCGCTGGCATTTGGGCCTTCGATGGGGCTCCCTGTGGGGCCACGAACCGTGTGAGGGGTGTGACAAAATTGGTGCGGTGGGCGCATGCGAACGCTGACACTTGTGCCTTCGGTGGGGCTCCCTGTGGGGCCACGAAGCGTGTGAAGGGCGTGCCAAAGTGAGGAGGGGGACGGGAGGAGGGGGGAGGAAGGGGGCAGCGGGAGGATGAGAAGTGAACGCGGGGACCGTGTTTTCAAAACGAAGACCCAGCACCACAGGATGGTAGGGAAATGCAGAATTTACTTTGTCAGGGACGGCGGGGAGGGCGGCATACTGCCTGCTGTGTGCGAGCCTACTATCACTGTCAAAGACAAGCGGGCGCACACCCACACGCACACAGATACACAATGCACAATGCTCGCAAACTCGTCGTCTCTGTGCATTGGCTTGTAACAAAAATCATGGGGCAGTCGACATATTTCCCAATGTGGCGCACCTGGTGCGCGTGGTGCACCTGGCATGTGCGGCGCACCTCGCGGGCATCGCGCACCTGGCTGGCGTCTGCACTGTTCCCGATAGTTGTCGATGGCGGCCACTGCCTGTGCTGAGACTCGGGTGCTACTTAAGTAGTGGGGAAGCCGTTGGGACTGAGCGAAACGGCTTGCGGCTTGGGGTAGCTCGACCCTTCCTCCTACCCCCCTCCCAAGGTCTGGACGGGGGCCAGACGGAGGTGGCAGAGGGCCCGTGTTGGCCCAAGATGGCTCCAAGAGGGCCCCCGATGTTTCAAGATCGCTCAAGACAGCCAAACATTTCAACATATCTTCGAAAGAGCGCGCATGCAGGGCCGGGAATAAGAAAAGGGGTGCCCTGGCTTCAAGCTACTCCCCCCTACCTTGAAGGGGGGGGGGCTTCCGAAGCTTCCCCTCCCCTCCCCCTTGGGACGGCATTTTGTAGCCGGGGAGGCCCAAGCTGAAAGGGGGCGGGCTTGGAAACAACACCCCGCCCTCCACCCCTTTTCGATCGCGGCCGGGGGTAAGCCTGGGCTCCTCTTTCCAAAGGGGGCGCTTCCGAAGCCAGCCCCCCCTCCCTGGTGGAAGGGGGGGGGCTTCGGAAGCTACCCTCCCTTTTTTCGGGGCCCGGGGTAAGCCCTTGCCAGGGAGGGAGGGGCTTCCCAAGCTCCCCCAAGTCACTTGTGTGCCACAGAGGGGGGTGCATTGCAAAGGGGGAGGGAGCTTCTAAGCTTCCCCCTTCCCTCCTCCTTGTCGGAGCCGAAGATCTGCACGGGCTCTCCTTTGCAAGAGAGTGGTGGGCTTCGGAAGCTACCCCATCCCTTTGTCAAGCGTGATCTACCCACGGATATCGGAAGGGGATTCAGAACTGCGCGGCCAGGGAACGTTCCAAGCACCTCAGTTGGGCGATGGGCAGTGGCAATGCTGCAGATAGCAGTGGTAATGCGACTGTGCCATGGAGCTGTGTTGTGCTTCTCTGCGCTTTGCTGCGCCGCACAATGACGTGCCAAGGGACGCGCCACGGAGCGTGCTAGTGGACGTGCCAAGGAGCCAAGGAACGCGCCGCGCAATGTGTTTAGCAATGCTGAAGGTATCGATCGTGATGTACAGTGCTGAGGTTCTGCTGAGCTTTGCCGTGCTGAAATAAGATGTGTCATGTCGCGATGACGTGCGTTGTGCTCCATAGCGTTGTGGATCAACGCGCCCTAGCATCCGAATCCTGATCGAACTGATCTGGAACTCAAGCTCGAGCTGCCTGAGCGCATAGCTGGCCCAGAGCTGGTTGCAGTCGAAACGTGCGGGGCGCTCAGTCAGCTCGAGCTCAAGGCCCGACTCCGTTCCAAAACGGGACGAGACGACACGGGGCGCAGGGCGCATGGACGCGCCATGGAAGATGCCAGAGGCGCACTGGAGGATGCGCCGAAGGACGTGTCAGGGGACGCGGCAAGGGACGCGTCACGGAACGGGCAAGGAAAACGCCACAGAACCACCTTCGCTCTTGTCCCGCTCTGGGGCGTTCGGAACCCATGTCTTCATGCTTGTCCCGCCCTGGGGCGAAAGGAGCCCACGTAGTTTCACGTGTGTCCCGCCCTGGGGCGTTAGGAACCAGGTGTGTTCACGCGTGTCCCGCCCTGAGGCATTAGGAACCCACACGGTTTCACGCTTGTCCCGCTCTAGGGCGTGTTAAAGACCCCACGTGTTTTCATCCTTGTCCCGCTCCGGGGCGTCAGGAACCCACAAGATTTCACGGCTTGTCCCGCTCTGGCGCGATAAGAACCCACGTGGGTTCACGTTAACCCCGCTCTGGGTGTTAGGTACCCAAGGTGATTCACACTTGTCTGGCTCAG
>CAUYUJ010017660.1:415000-567500 GCA_963575745.1 Prorocentrum cordatum | reverse complement strand
CACTGGAACGTCGTCAGCAACCAGCAACCTCGCGTTCCCCCCCAAAAAAGAAGAAGAAACCATCTGCGAGAGTTCCAACCTCTGTTGATGCACGCCTACCCCTGACCTCATTCCGCATCGCCCCCGCGCCGATGTTCCTGGGCCTCGCGAGCCTGGGGAATCGGTGCGACGACGAACTCCCATCGTGGAGTCCCCCGGGAGTCCTGGAACCCTCGGACTTGGCGAAGTAGGAGGAGGAGGACGAGGAGGAGAAGGAGGAGGGGGGCGAGGAGGAGGAGGAGGAGGGGAGGGGGAGGAGGAGGATGAGGAGGAGGAGGACGAGGAGGAGGAGGAAGAGGGTGGAGAGGGAGAGGAGGAGGAGGAGAAGAGGAGGGGAGGAGGAGGAGGAGGAGGAGGGGAGGAGGAGGAAGAGGAGGAGGAGGAGCAGGTGGAGGAGGAGGAGAAGGAGGCGCAGCCATCCTCCTCTGCCTCCGCCTCCTGTTCCTCCTTCCCCCCCTCCTCCTCCCCTCCTCCTCCTCCTCCTCGTCCTCCGTCCATCGTCCTCCGTCCTCCGTCCACCATCCTCCATGCTCATCCTCCCCCTCCCCCTCCTTCTCCTCCTCCTCCTCCTTCTACTCCGTCCTCTCGCAACTGGCGCCCGGGGCGCGTGAGCTCACGAGCGGCTCCCGCATTGCACGTCCTCGGCCTCCAACTTACCGATGTGCTCGCGCATCGCCGCATTGTGCTTCGCCAGCGGATCATCATCACTGAGAGAAGAAAGGTAGTCGAGCGCCTCTTTGCGCCTCAACTTCGGCCCCAACACTTGCCAGCGGATGCCGTGCGCGCCTGCGGAGCCCGCTGGAACGACGACGCACGTCTTGGGCTCCAGGCGGTGGTAGAAACCATGGGCCTTGACCAGTTCAATGAACTCGTCGACCGTAAGCTTGCCCAACTTTTTCATCTTATCGATGGCCGTGGCGGCCGACTCGATGGCATCTAAACTCACGCCGAATATGCGCTCGGTGCCCTCCACGGCCAGCTTCGCATTGATGGTTCCAAACTCGGTGTTCGGGAGGATATGGCAAGCATTGCTGCTCATCTGGTAGAACTGAGGAGACAGCATGTCCTTCGCGAGACCTGCCTCTGAGACCTCCGCGAGCGTGATCTCGCGCGGGGCCTTCATCAGCTTAGAGCAGATCGACTTCAACACCAGCGGCTTGACGATCACGGAAGCGCTGAACGTCACCCGCTGCTCCTTCATGACGTTCTGCACCCACTCCTACTGCATCTGGAAATATTCCACGCGCTGGATAGCATCGGCCAGCCCGCCCACGACGCCGCTAGGGAGCGACCACTTGACGTTGACACTGGCGGCCCCGACTGGATCACCACCACTCGCGCTAAGGTGGCCGATTAGATTCTCCTTCAACGAGCCCAAAGCAGGTTTGGAAACCTCAGTCGGAACATTCTCTTGTGGAATATGAGCGTCTTCTTTCTCTTTCTTCGTGATGCTCTTCTTAGCCAAGTCCTTCCACTCCTTGCGTGCCAAAGCACCTCTTTTCAAATTCGCCGACACATCGCAGGACGTCACGGCGAACAACTTCGCCGCGTTGGAGACAGTGGACTGGTAGTCGAAGTACTCCTGGCCCGTGCGAGCATCCTTCTGGCATTCTGTCCAAGCCTTGACGGTCTGAGCGATGTGCCGCTCAGCTGGGACAGCCGCTCCATCCGCGGCCTCACGTTTCACGCGTGCTTCTTCTGCGAATTGCCCCCCTTGCTCACCGAGGGGCGAGACGACTTCAGACGTGGCCCCGATCATGACCTTGAGCCTGTGGACTATGCCTTTCATCATTGCGTGGTTCCTCTGGATGTGAGCCATGAGAGCGATCTGCTCGACCGCTGCGCTCTTCGACGCGTTGCCAACCTCAACCAACGCATCCTGAACGTCCTGCTTCTTGGCCTCAGACGCAGCTGCCATCTCGAGAATATGCATCGCCTGCGCCCTCTCCGCGTCCTTCTTCTTCTCGAGTTCCTTGAGGATGGAGTTGGTGACCGCCGAGCTCTTGACGCCGACGTCCTTCGAATATACGATGTATCCCTCGTCGACGGTGGCCTTGGGGGCCGAGGAGGCAGACGAAGCAGACGGTGCTTGCTCAAGAGCTCGGTCGAATTTGGCATGTAGGTTGTCTGCGTGGTCGGTGTAAAACTTGATGTCAGAGGCATCCCCAATGGCGGCGTTATGCTTCGTGCCTGTCCTGAGCTCGGTACCCTTGCGAAGCTTCGACTGAGCGCCACCGAAGACACCAAGCAGCTGCTGCCCCCGGGCTTCCATCACCAGCGCACCAAGTTTCTGAAGTTCCTCCTTCCACTTCGTCGTGGCATCCTGGAACGTCAAGTCCTTATCTCGGGGAAGCTGTGTGTCGCACCACGCGTCGAAGGTGATGTAGTCGTCGACCTCATCCACGAGCTTCCCGCTGGTATCAGCCTGCTCGTTGAACGCCTTCGGATCGGAGAACCTGCGCCGATCGGAAGCGTCCTGCTGCGCCCGCGTCCGCTTCTCATTCCTGTACCAGGCCGCTCTGTCGTCCAGGGACATTGCCTTGAGGTCGTTCTTGATTTGCTTGGCTTCCTTCGAGGCGGCCAGCTCGCTCTCGGTCAGGGGGCGCTTGCGCTTGGCGTTCGTTGCTTCCGACGCCTGGCGATTCAACCCTCTGTCGGTGGAAGAGCAAGCCGTGCAGATCCTCAACAACGGGTTCTTTGATCCTGCACCGTAACTGTCGGACATCGTAGTGGGATCCCTGCACTTCTGGCACAGCAAGCCACCGCTGCTGTGCCCGGGGGAAGCCATCTCCTCAACTGCCGCCTTCGTGCGCTCGGGCTTCTTGGCAGACGGCGGGCAGAGCGCGCCCTCGACTGCAGCGCTCGGCTCCGCCATCGAAGCTAAGGTCTGCAAACGATTCGGTATGAGCTCTCTTGCTCAGGTCGAAGTTGAGGTCGCTATCTCTCTCTATCGATTTCGAACCGAATTGGCTGCGGAGGAAAGCGGCCTCGATGGGACTTCGGGCTCTTGGAAATCAAGGGGCGCGTGGACAGACTGTCAGCCTCAAAATACTCAATCAAGTCAATCGAACCCTCTGTCCGTACATATGCGCCTCTTCTTTCCTCCTCCCCCTCCTCCTCCTCCTGCTCCTGATCTCTTCTCCTCCTGCTCCTCACCCCCCTGACTCATGAGAGAACCCAAGGTGGCCCCAAAGCAGCTCTTGCCCACTGAGGCGATTCTACAGACACCCCCCCGCAAAAGTCGAGCGTCAGAATTTAAGACAATATTGACGCTCGCTCGCGGGAGGGTTCAGAGCGTGGCGGGCCCCAGAAGGAAGAAGGCGTTTCTCTTGACTAGCGCGCCCCCGATTTGGCGATGACATGACGAAGGGTTTGGGCGGGGGCATGTAAACGTTGGCTGGATGTGTGACAGAGAATGCGCGGTCGTTTTCTTTGCGGAGGCGTCGGGCGGACGGAAACCCGAAGAGGCCCCAAAACACTAATTCCCAAGAGTGATCCAGCATGTACCATTCAGGCTACTCCACGTAGCTTCCTCCACATAGTCCGACGAAGGAACTCCAGGCACTTTTCGCTCCTTTGGGCGTTTGTCCACACAAGGGAACCCATAGAGTGCCTCCACAAGGTTTCTAGACATCGCATCGCCCTCACCATGTGAACTCAAATATCTCAAACGTGCCCCCTTCACCCCTGACTGCTAGATGCCCCCCCCTGAATCGGTCGCCATGTTGGCTCACGACAGTCGCCATGTTGGCTCACGCATGTCAAGCACGGCGCCATCTTGGCTCAACCAATGTTCTCTCAGTGGTAGTTTTCTTCGCAAGGCGTGCGTCTCTACCGATATGTGTCGCCCCCATATTGGCCCTACTCGAATGTGAAGTTACCAGCTCAAGAAATGAAAGAGTTAAATTCCCCCCTGCTAGCGGAGGGCTCCATTCTTCTGAAGAGATCCTGGCGCGTCTGCATAAGCCTAAGCTGGGATGCCAGAGAGTCCATCTCACTTGGAGCCAGCGCGATGCCATTCGCAAGCTTGGGCGGGCAAGAGAAGGCCGCGCGTTGAAGCATGAAGCCTCCAGCGCCAGCCACCATCGGCACTGCGAAGGCATTGCCTGATGCATATTTGGCGAAGGTCTTAGTCCCGCAGTGGTCATTCGCTGAAGCAGGGTGCCCTTGCAAAGCAAAGCGCTCTTTGTCGTGCAGCAGGCGGTGACGCAGCCGGGGCGCTGGCGGCGCGTCCCGATCATGCAAGCTCAGAACGAAAAAGTCAGGCCCCTTACAACGAATAGATGGCACGCAATCGAAATCAAGGATCTCTCCGTACGTTTGTTCAGGATGCCTGTCGATCTCGAATACTGCGAACTCGTGGTTGGCCATGCAACCGCCAGCCATCAGATGGTCGATCTTACCCAAGTACATCTGGAGTTTCGTCTGGCGCAAGGGCGTGAGGGATTCCACCGCCGTGTTCGGCAATCAGAAGTCCAGTGTGCACCTTAACGGCACCTTGACCTCAGGTACCCATACGGGCGGCAACGTTAGGTTCCACACCGCGTCAAGGCGTTGGCCGCGGATCCACAGTCTCGTTCGTTTATGTGGAAGATAAGCATCAAGGTTGACCAATACATAATCAATGACGAAGAATGAGATCTTAAGGCGCAACTCTTCAAGGGCATTCTCAAGCCAGCTGCCTTCGATCAGGTCAGACGAACTCAGCATGAGGTTAGGGGTGTTCTCTAGGAGGAACATGAACAAACGGCCTCTGGATGCGAGATGGACAACCCAATCTATCAGCGATAAGAAACAGTCTGCACTCGGATCGAGCATCCCCAGGCGGGCACCGTTGCTGGCCCATGGTTCACAAGGGGCCCCGCCCACCACGACGTCGCAATCGACGAGATCTTCCATGGGCACCTTGAGCACAGTGCCGTGATTCGTGCCCAAGTGCATGCCGCTTTGGTCGCAGCCCAGTGAATCATAGTACTTCTGGTACCGATCGTCAATCTCATAGACATTCACGCTGGACACTTCCACGTCCGCCTGAATAAACAACTCCCTGGCAGAGCGAAGACCGCAGAACGGCTCTGCGACCAACAGCGGTCGCTTCAATACATGCCTGAGTGGTGCAAATATATGCCGAAACGCTTGTCGCTGCAAATCGACCATGTGGTCGAGGGAATTGGGCTTCAGATTGAACTGCGCCCGTCAAACTGGGCCCCAATGGCTACGGACGACAGAAAAGCAGCAGGCACGAGCGGGACGAGGGCAAGACAATGGCAGGACAAGGGCAGGACAGGTGCGGGACAGGTGCGGGACAGGTGCGGGACAGGTGCGGGACAGGCGCGGGACAGGTGCGGGACAGGTGCGGGACAGGTGCGGGACAGGTGCGGGACAGGTGCGGAACAGGTGCGGGACAGGTGCGGGACAGGTGCGGGACAGGTGCGGGACAGGTGCCGGACAGGTGCGGGACAAGTGCGGGACAGGTGCGGGACAGGTGCGGGACAGGTGCGGAGCCCCAGATCCGCTCCAGACCAGGATCCTCATCATCATCATCAGTATCATCATCATCACCATCATCATCTTCATCCGCTCCAGGATCCGCTGCAGGATCGGCCACCCCCCAGACGATCCCTAGAAATTTGAATGTGCTTTTCAGAACACACCTCCGAATTCCAAGGGAACCCCAGATCCGCCCAAGACCAGGATCCTCATCCGTATCATCATCATCAATATCATCATCACCATCATCATCTTCATCCGTTCCAGGATCCGCTCCAGGGTTGGCCACCCCCCAGACGATCCCCAGGAATTCGGAACTGTTTTTTTTCCGGAAAGCACCTCCGAATTCCAAGGGAGCTCCCAATGCTGCCGCACACTGCTCCCCTCATGGACCGCAATTGTGGCATGAATGTTGTTCTTGTTTGTCTCGTGGCCTTTACCCCGCGGTACCCAAGTAAAGTTTCTAAGGTGCCCATGCTACAAGCCCTCGGGCCATTGCGGCGCCAAGAAACCCAAGCTGACGCTGGCACGGCAGGGATCATGGCGTGAACCTCACAGATGGATCGACACATCGCTGTTAGAAGATAATCCTTGATAGAACAATGAGCTCAATCGGCCAGAAGGTGGGGCGCTCGCATCCCTCTGGTCTTTTCGCTTGCAATGACTGTCGAGGCGTGGGGTGAGGGGCGTGTCATCTGCTTTGGATTCGCGCGAGCGGCGTGACCTCTCGCTGCCGCGTCTGATGGTATGTAGGGCGCTTTCTGTTGCATCGGAGCCCATGGGGACATGATGGACGACGCGAAGCGCGAGTATGACAAAATCACATGTCCCATGTCAACAAGAGAGAGATAGAGAGATAGAGATTGCGAGACGTGCCCAACATACCAATCAATTGTGGGTCAATGATGCACAAGCGTGGACGAATATGCAAGACTGTTCAAATGAGTGTCAGCACGTTTGTTTTGTTCTTTTCAGGCAGCAGGAATCTCTGAGCTAGGAGACACGACGGGGTGCGTGGAATAACAAGCCAACGCATGTTCAGCCAAACCTCGCCCGTTCCATCGCGCCAACCAAGATCGAGTCTGGTATCTCGCGCACGTGCTCGGGCCCCTGACTCCTCTCAGGGAAGAGATTGCCCAGAGACCTCCACGCGAACAACAACGATGCGGCTCTGTTCGTTGTGGGGTAGTCTTTGGCAAACACATACAGCCTACACCGATCGTGATGTGGGCAATGCGTGAAGAGACGAAGCTGCCCACTCTGGTGACTGTAATTATCAAAGTAGACTCGCATGGGCTCGCGGCCCGCAAACTCAGCGTCAATCGGCGGTCGAAGTGGCGGGCCCGCATGGATCGGCAAAGGCGCGGGATGTGGAAGCGGCGGCTCTGGCGGGCCGTCACCCGCGGCCTCTGGCTCACCATCCCCAATGGCAATTGGGTATTCCTCTGAGCCCCCGGGGCCCTCGTCCTCGATCGCTGCCCAATCAGGGGGAGGCATCCCTCGTCGGATTGCCTTGAAGTCAGCATTGGTGAAATCCATTACGTCCTCATCGGTCAGGCGAGCGATAGGACTGAGGTCACCAAGGGAGAGGAGAGTCAGATAATACTCATCGGGCCCCCAATTCCAAATTTTCTGGAGGTCGCCAGGCTTTTTGAAAAGCTCTTCGCAATGGATCATACACAGAAGCTGCGATCGGGGTCGGATCAGAATCGCATCCCGCAAAGCTCTGGGGCCGCCTTTCAATGCAAAAGGCCCGACGTCGTCCTTTCGTTCCCAGCCATTCTGCATGAGCCACTGAGCCAACTCCAACTTTCCAGCGCCCTTGGCTGGGACATTGACGGCGATATCCAGCTGCAGACGGGGATCGCAACAGATGGCTGTGAGATCGGACCTCACGCAGGCCAGGCGCAGTGCCGAACCTGTCTCGCCGAACTCGTCAACGTGTGATTGCAAACACCCAAGGCGACTCAGTTCGCCTGCGGCCGCAGCATTGAAGTTGTCCAACGTCGTTGGCCTAACAAATGCCCCCAGTTCTGCAAAGGCTTTGTGTTTCAGAAGTTCTCCGATGAGCTGGTGAACGCGATGCCCAGCAGGAGCGCAACCGACAAGTCGAATTTTGACAACGTCGCCACTGCCATCACCATAGGGTACAACATCGGCACGTGGTTCTGGAAGTACGGCAAGCGCTGCCTCTGCTGGGCCAGCTGGCGGCGCTGGCAAAGCAAGCGGGGCAGCCGGGGCATCTGGGACAGGTAGTGCCAACGGCTCCATTGCGCGGCGCCCTGGTGGCGGTCCGCTCCGCTGTGGCCCATTTGCACCACGTGGCGAATAAGTTCTTCAACAAATCATCAGTGCGCCAGGCCAAGAGGTCTAGTGACACGCATTGCAACCCAGGAGCAGAGGGCTCGAGCAATCCCATGCCAGGCATCGAAGGATGCGGAACACAATGCAACTTTTTGACTTTGATATGGGTGCGGGTTTTCTGTACGTGTAGCTGGCGAACTTGGACTTGCCTCCCAGGGCGGATCTCCACAACCTCGAAGAACGTTGACCCTTCCACGCCTGGTAGCGGCGCGCCCTGGCGAACCAAGCAGTCCATGATGCCTGCATATTGCAATGGTAGTTCCTCGCCCAAGTCCTCAAGCGGCAGCGCTCCGAGGTTGAACATATCATTGGGCAAGCTGTACACAGTGTCAATGCAGAGGCGCCCCCTGATAAATTCAATCGCAAGCCTCATGGCAGGCGACAGCTCGAAGTCCTCAAGAGGTTGCAACTTGTCCTCCAGTGCTCTAACCTTCTCACCTACCTTGGCGCTCTCTACAAAGTCCCGGTCGCGCGCGTGCATGTCGTAGCCATATATGCGGGCGAGGCGATCTCGCAACGGCATGTTGTCCACCAGCGGCCCGCTCAGTTGCCAGCTCAATAAGTCGCGATATATTTTGCGGCTGCTCCAGTGCATGACCAGCCAATCGAATCCCTCCTCCGACTCCACCATGTCCACGAGCTGGGCTGAACGCTGTCGGACTGCTGCCATTGCTGGGTGGAGGAAGCGAAGCCCACGCAATATTGAATGTTTCATGAGCTTGTGCTGGGACTCCATGAATCTGCCGACGCTGGGGCCGAACGCGTACTCCTGCACCATGACGAACGCGTCCACGAACTCATGTAGAGGCGACGCTTGGTTTCCAAAGCCAAAGCTGTGAAGCTGCTGTGAAGCAGCCGACGTCTGCCCATATCTCTCGGGCTGTGCGCGGCAACAAACTCTTATCATCGATTGCATCGTACTCCTTCGAACCCACGCCGAACAGATTCTTTTGCCACGGACAAAGGATAACCAAACTACTGACCGAATGCCCCCGCTATTAAGTGGGGAATCCGCGTGGCATATTGCGCCTTCTGCGAGACCATGCGACCCCGCGCGTCTTTGCACAAGTGCTCTATCTCCAGAACGCGCCCCGCAGCAGGTGCCGATGCAAACAGAAGCGCCTCCTGGTAACGAACAGACGACGCAGACTGGACTCGCCCCGCAGCTCGGGCCATCCAGCCAAAGGCCAAATCTGTCAAGTGCTTCCCTTTCCACGGGCATTGTTCTTTATGCAGCTCTCGCTTTCGCTTGCGGGAGGCCTCTGTGGCCGGGTGGTTCTCAATGCCAATTTTGATGCTGCCTTCCAAATAGCTGATCTCCAAGCCGACGCTGTACGTGAACATATACACAAAGTTTGTAAAGGGTTCAAAGAAATCGTCATTGATAGCCTCGTTGGTGGAGCTGGCCAGGTTGGTGTCGTCACCGAACACATCTGCGTTGAAGTATTTCTTGGTACCAGGAAAAAACCATTACAGCATTTCGGGTGACCTCCTCGGCGTGCTCCCATTTGAAATCGACGTGCTTGGAATTACACATGCGCACCGCTCGCCTCTCCCAGGGTTCGGAGTCAGTCATGCACTTTGCTATGTAGCGGTCTTTGTAACTTCTCTCGGCCACGAGCTTAGACACGGCCTTGAGTTGGTCTGAGTACCGCTTCCACTCTGGCAGGTTCGCGAGCACTTCCTCGATGGCATTGTTCATGTAGTGCAAGGGGTCCACTTGGTCAAGCGAGGCATAGAACAACGCCGTTTTCTGAACATCTGCGTCGTCGGACCGCTTCGCTCCACTCCTCAAGTCTGCCAGCAACTGCCGAAGATCCTCAGCATTACAGACTAAAGTCGAGCGAAGAGACCTTTCGGGCCCACCCTGGTCGCTCAAGTAACCTTTGCAATTGGCTCTGAAGGTGGCACTGTGAACCTCCGATGCCTCCAAGTAGGCGCACTGCAAGAGTCTACTCTGCTTCGCGAATGTCGTGGTCTCCCCTCTGGCCAAACTCATTGCTGGCAACGAACGGCGCTCCCAAGTGAAACCGCCGAATGGATCCAGCACGCCATCCACGTAGCTGAGCTGAAGAGGATGCGGCCGCGATATGCTTTCTTCCACGCAGTGCAGGAAATCCCAGTTGCCCTGCGGACCGGAATCGGGCGCGTAATAAGTTGCCCTCCTGGTGCGCGGCTGCGAGTAGATCTCGCGACGCCTCAGCGCGCGCAGAAGGTCCAGCTTAATGATGTGCTCTCGGATCTGGGCATGAGTGGGAAAAGACAATGCAGATATGTCTTTTTCTGGACAGATTATCCGCGCGACCGTTGCTGTAACTTCTTGGAGGGAGTTGCAGCTTGACAACTTCATGGCAGCGAGTGCCACATTGATCTCCATGGCGTTGTTCCTCGGCTTCTTGCCGAATGTGCCGCGCCATGACCTCCCTCGCTGGTACCAACTCTGCAATCCTGTGGACGCAGGCGGCGGTGGTGGCGGAGCTGGAATGGGCGCGAGATCCATCGCTTCTCCTCGGCCGTCGCCCTCGCCTGGCTGGTCCGCTGGCCCCGGGGCGGCGTACTTCATGAATGAGCACGGCGTCACCAAATGAGACACCTCCTCTGCCTGGAGCATCGCCGCGATCCCGATCGCCACCTGCATCAGCACGGGCGTTCTGCCCACGATGTCCTTGAGCGGTGCGCCACCAACCAGCGTCTCACGAATACGTTGCCACCCATCTTGAGACAACCTGTTACACATGCCAGCGATACCAAGGAAATCAGCAGCATCCAGCCGAAGCGGTTCTCGGATTGGTCTGAAAGACGCGACGTGCCAAGAACAGTACTTCCCATCCATCGCGATGTATTTGGCAGATGCACGCCACATGTCGGCCTGGCGTCTGTGGTGTGGCTGAAGGGATTCCAGGGGATTGCATGATGTAAGGTGGACCACGCCGAACAACATTCTGTCTCTCCTGGCCTTGAGGCCCCTGGACACATCGCTGTCTGTGTAGTGCCACGCCATCGTTGTTTGCGGAAGTTGTACCATCTTCCGTGAACGCGTGGATCTGCGTTCATCTGGCTCGAAGTCGTCAGGTAACCGTATGAGGAGTGCCATGCCTCAGCGAGAAAAAAAAGCCAACGCTACGGACGAAGACGAGGGCGAGGGGGGGTGACATGCGAAAAACATCACTGAAATCTTTGCGGGGCAGCGGAAAGACCCTAAACAGCCATCGAAACGCGAGGCCCCCCTCCACCCATGGGCCCGAACTCCAAGGACCGAGGGAAGGTTCCGCAGGCTCCATAACAGGCTCCAGGTTCCAGGCTCCAGGACAGACCCAAGGGCGAGGCGAAGAGGAGAGAAAGGAAAAGTTGAGAAGACAGACAAGCTGTTTGGGCCAGACCAAGTCGCCAGCCGCGCGACGGCGCGGGAGAGCAGCGCCGGCACGGCAAAGATTGAGCGCTCCCGCTCTCGAGGTGATAGCGCCGGGGAAACATGGGTGACTTGCCACCGCTTTCCCTGGCGTCGGAGCAGGGGCGGGGGTCCTGGGGGCCGATGGGGTAGGGGGGCAGCGGCTTCAAGATTCAAGATTCAAGATTCAAGATTCAAGGCTCTGCAACCCCCAAGCCCCCAGGGGTGCCAACACCAATGAGCTTCTGGGATGCGCGTCCCATCCCCGTTCTACCATGCTAGGTTCTACTGTGTATGTCCGTGTCAAGCCCTACTGCATATGATATTTTTCAGCTGCATTTGTTCGCTGTTGGTTCCCCCCTGTCGTTTCGCGTCCGCGCCCTACCTACCGTAAATCGTCCTGCCGTTATCCATGACATCGTATATTACCCTTTAGATTCGTTGATTCCTGATACGTGCTATCGTGGTGCTTCCCATTGCGACCTACAAGTGTCCGAACGCTTGTTGCGCAATTTGTTCCAATGGTTTTGCGCGATGCGCATGCGCGTCGTGCCGATCAGCGTAAGATCGAACCCACCAAATCGCACCCGACCCTGACCAGGGCACCTCCTAGGTTACATGTGCTCTGTATCTATCATGTCGAGTCCTGTCCTAACCCTTGCAACCTCAATCATCTGCAATCTTCCAACTCTCTCGAAACCTAGAATCCCCTGCCGCACCACCTTCCAGCATTATCTACCACATCTCCCGGCATGGATGGATGAGACCAAGGAGGGCGAGGGGGCAAGAGGGCAGGGGGAACCCAACGAGAGAACGGAGAAGAGGGGACATACGAGAACAGGGCAGATAATGGATCAAGCTGTCAGGGGCCTGCGGGCAGCCGAACACGCAGCGGGATTCCGTCGCAGGCTGGAACCTGCTGTCCGCGCGCCAATTATTACTGAGGGCTCCAAGCACAGCTAACGACAAACATGGCCTCACAGCTTTCATACTCTGCTGAATTTCGGCCCAATTGAGGCCGCGATTAGCCAGGGCACGATTCGGGAACGCACCAGAAAGACGACGACGGAACACATCGGTCCAACCGTCAGGGAGGAGGGCAGTATTATACGAGAGGGTGAGGGCGCGCTGTAACTTGTACATCTTATTGCTACGGCTCAGGGCTTGCTCACGATCCCACAGAGCCTGGGCGACCAGGGGGCGGGGGACTCTGCGACGGGGATGCGAGGGGAAGGACTCGGAGGCCTCAAACATGCGCTCGCAGATGGCTTTCGAACTCCACCAGCGGGGGCTCAGTTTTTCCGCGATCAATTTCCCCGAGGCCCAGGCAGGGCACGGCCGTCAGTTCCAGCCTGCGGTGGCAAATTTTCCAAGACAAAAACGCGGAGGCTGCTGCTCGGGCACGAGTGGCGAGGGAGAGCACCTGGAGGGAGGGGATCTTCGGGCCGCCCCAGGAGCCCATGGAGCTCCAAGCCGATCGAGTAAGATCACAGTGAGGTCACCGAAATCTTCTCGCCAACATCGCATCTTCATGCCGAGGGAGGTCGACGGGATAGGGGAGAAATTGCGCCACGTATCCAAACGCGGGAACGACGCGCCGAGCAGGCAGGTTCTCGGCGATCATGGGCGGGGCGCGCGAGCTCGCAAGTGAGCGGCCTCGTTCCCGATGCTTATCGAGCGGACCACTCCAACTTTTTGTGTCAGAATTCGGCCGCAACCGCACTCCCAGCTGCAGTAGGTCCACAAAGATCCCGAAGTCTTTCCAATCGGGGGCGAGGCTGGACAACTTCTGTCTGTGCAGAGCGGCCAGTGTTTGTGAGAATGGGCCACTGAGCGGGGCGATCATGCATTTGACCGCCTTGAGCCGGGCAATGTCGGAGGCAACCTTAAAGATGCGCGCGCGTTGGACCACGTGCTGCATTTTTTTTTACCGTGGCTCCGATATCATCAGCACACGCTTTGACTTCACCCCGCTGTGGTCAATGTGTTCCTGGAAATCCAGGAGGAAGCAGTCTGTGGTCACCGCGTAGAGAAGCCCACTTCCTGGGCAGCCTTGAATTATGCCAGAGCCGATGCCAAAGAGATAGACCATTGATTCCCCAGGAATGGCCCAGCATATCACATTGGAGTAGATGTACGGTATGAAGCAGCAGAGGGGAGGGGGAAGGCGGAGAGCACCCAGAACCATCAGCATCCACTCGTGAGCCAGCGAGGGGAGAGCCTGGGAGAAGTCGAATGAGAGGGGGGCAGGAAGGTCGACGTCGGCCGAGCTAGACATGGCGCAGCATCTGGCAGCAGTGTCCAACTGGACAATGTTGTCGCCAAGTTGCCTGCCAGCAATAAAACCGCGCTGGATCGAACGCGCCACGGTTGGCCAGCGCCGCGCAAACGAACTCAGGCACACCCCCACCAAAATCTTGTCATCAGCATTCTTAAGCCCAAGAGGCCGTATATTATTCGCAGTACGGATGGCTCCGAATTCGCCCCCGCCCCGGTTCCCCTTCGGCAGGAAAGCGCCCAGCAAGAAATTGAAATCGTGGCCGAGCGCGCCGCCGTCCAGCACCCACCACCATCAAGCGTCGAGTACATCGATCGCACCTTGAACCTGCTGCCACGCAGCATAGGGAATCCTATCGGGGCCTGGTTCGGAGTGGCGCTGACGCCGAACGTGGTTTTCCAGCTGCCGGCAGGTTGGAGGTGGGAGGTGGGAGAGGTCGCAGTGGGAGGAGGACCGCTCGATGCAGGCTTTGGCTCTGTTGCTCGATGTTGTTTTCGGCGAAAACACCTCCCCCCAGTACTTCGAGATCTCAACTTGCTTCTGGCCAGGGTCCACATAAACCTCGTTGTCCACCTTGATGGCTTTCAGGGTAAGACGTCGGTCGAACGGGGCCCATATTCTAGCGCGAGTCTCGAGCCGTCGGAGACGCTGTCTGATTTGACGCTGAGCAGAAGCCTGGGAAGGATTTTGTAAGGCTTGTTGGTGTTCGGTTCGCTCGCGCTCTAAATCCTCGCCCTGGAGTCGGCCCAGCAGGTCGGGCAACTCCCCGGGAAAGAGCAGCGAAACAGTCTGGGCGGCCACCGACACCTCGACGCGCCGAGCGGCCAGAGGGTGCGCCTGCACCAAAATACTGCCCAGGCGAACGTCTCGCCTCCAGACCGCGCGAGCAATTGACCGCAAGAGCATAATCTGCGCCAGTCGGGAGTGGGGTTCCTTAGTTAGGATAGCCTGACGGGTAAACCCTGCAGCATCCCGAAATAGTTGTTCGCAAATCTGGAGTCGGAGAGATGGGGCAAGGGGAGAGAGGTCGCAAGCGTCGAAGTTGGCCTGGACGAAGTGACGGAAGATGGGGGAGCTGAAGATGGCCTTGGGAATTGGTTGGGTGGCGGGGCCCCTGAGAGGAGCCGGACGGAGGTCCACGGCTATCCCAACATGGTCGGACGTCCCCTTGTGGTTCAAAATTTCAACCTGCCCTTTGGTGTATCCCGTCGCATGGCTCTGTATGACTACCCAGCCTGGCAGAGACACAAAGTCGGTCGATCGTGGAGGTCGTCTCCGTCGCAGTCGAGATGCGGGCGGGGTCGTCGATATCGATCTCGGTGAGGGAGGAGAGGACGGAGGCCCACTGCCTGTCCTGAGTGGCGTGCCAGTCGCTGTAGCCGTGCCCAGGATTCTGCGCGTTCTCCGGCGCCAGCGCCCTGGGCGGCGTCGAAGAGATGCCGAAGTCACCTGCGTCAAAAAGCAGTCGGGTATGTGGTGCTTCCCTTGCGGCAGCCAGGTCCCGTCGGATTGCCAAAATCACCCGCCGTTTTCCGTTGGCAACCCCAAATTGTGCGTGCTGCAATGGGTAGACGACGCGCGCCACTACTCCCCAGGATAAGCTTGACCCGAAGCACCCGCACCGTCACAAGCACAACTTGCCGCGAGTAAGCAGCCTTGAAATCCTCATCTGGAAGAGCGCCCGCTTCGCAAGGCTCCCCAAGTTGATTACCTTCATAGCAGTTAACTCCCTGGCCAGGTAAGGTAGGAGGACACGGAGGGAAGAACGCAATCACACCACCAGCATTGCGTCGGGACCCATCATCGTTGACACAGAAGGGGGAGAACACGTCACATTTCTTGTGGGCATGGTAGAGGTAGCGGGCTAGTTCAGCTTCGCTGCCGCGGGATTCCTGGACGCCAGCGATGCTGGAGTTGGAGAGTAGGGGAGAGAGGTAGTTGAACTTAATCGCGCGGAGGTGAGGGTCGCGGTGGAGAGAGAGAAAGAGAGAGAGAGAGAGAGAGAGAGAGAGAGAGAGAGAGAGAGAGAGAGAGAGAGAGAGAGAGAGAGAGAGAGAGAGCCGGCATTCAAGCTTCAGCGCGAAAGAGATTTAAAGTCCTGCCGCCCACCTGCCCGCAGGTGGAAGAACTCGCTAAAGACGCCACTCGGGCGCAGCGTCGTCGGCCCGCGAGAAGAGCGACTCGCACTTCGCGGCCATCTGCACCTTGTCCAGGCCGGCGGCCTCGACGTGGTCCTTGGCCCACTCCAGCAGCGGGGGCTCGGACTGACCAGGCTTCGGGGTGAGACGAACGAGTGCTTTCCAATTGAGGCTGATCTCGCCTCTGACCTTATCCATGTAGAAGCGCTTGCCAGGGTAGAGCTCCTCGAGTCCACCGCGGAGACGTTTGGGCCCGATCTCACGCTGGATCTGGAACGCGTTCTTGTCACTACTGACATACATCGGCGCGTCGCCATTCGTCGCCGCCTGGGCCGAGGGTTGTCTCCAGCCGCCTTACGGCCCCAGCGCGCGCATGGCAGACAACGTTTGGTTGACCCTTCTAGCGGCACAACCTGCGGCACCTTTGAAACGATTCTGGAACTTCTTCGAGAGGGCCGCCTTCGATGTCCACGTCTTCGGTCGGGATGTTGGCCATCTCCAGGACAAGCTGGAAGCCAACGAGAGCGTTCTGCTTGGGGGCGGCATCCCTAGTGCGCAATCTGGCGACCGTGCTGTCGGTCTTCCGCTCGAAGCCTCCATGATCCATTGCCACCAGCCGCGGCAGCTGTGACTTCAGGTTGCTCAGCACGAACTGCACCCAGTAGTTGCCGAAGGTCACGTAATCTTCCTGGAGCGCCGAGATCTTGGCGTTCTGCTCACGGATCTCCTCATTGACTTGATTGAATCTTCTTCCCGTCTGCAGGTCGAGGGTTCGGCAGTGGCTGGTGGGAGAATTGCCGACAGTTGCGAGGCCCGCCTGGACCGCGGCGAGCGAGCGCATGACTTCGGCCTTGGCATTGTCCACGTGCTGCCTGAGGTCCTCGAGGTCGGCATCCGTCGCGCGTGGCCGCTTGTTTCCCACCTCGCCATCTGAATCTCGAGGGCGGGCGCGCTGCGGGGTCGCAACTGCAGCAAGAATCGGAGTGGCAGCTCCCCCAATCGGAGTAGACGGTGGTCTGCCTGAATCCTCTGGAAATATCGGTGCCTGAGATAGACCAGCCATCGCAGCCTGGCGCTGCTGAGATGAGGCCCTCGTCCAGTCGTCAGGGTACTCCCAGCCCGCGAGAGGGGCGCGACCTTGCTCATCGTCACAGTCAACGAAGGCGCCGGGTCCGCTGGCCATCCGCGCGCACGAACAGAGAACGAGAAGCAATCTGTTATGATCCCAACAGGGCGGACCAGCGCGGTGTGAAACAGGAAAAGAAGGTCGACGCCCTGCGGCACCCTGAGCCCTAACCGAGTACTGCCAAGCCCTGGCAGTCTTCGGGCAATTGCTTTTGAGCCAAAATGGCTACGGGCTCCTCCTCCTCCTCCTCCTCCTCCTCCTCCGCCTCCGCCTCCGCCTCCGCCTCCGCCTCCGCCTCCGCCTCCGCCTCCGCCTCCGCCTCCGCCTCCGCCTCCGCCTCCGCCTCCGCCTCCGCCTCCGCCTCCGCCTCCGCCTCCGCCTCCGCCTCCGCCTCCGCCTCCGCTCCGCCTCCGCCTCACGCTTCCGCCCCTCCTCCGCCTCCGCCTCCGCCTCCGCCTCCGCCTCCGCCTCCGCCTCCGCCTCCGCCTCCGCCTCCGCCTCCGCCTCCCCGCTTCCCCGCCTCCGCCTCCGCCTCCGCTCCGCCTCCTCCGCCCGCCACCCCGCCTCGCCTCCGCCTCCGCTCCGCTCCCGCCTGCCTCCGCCTCCGCCTCCGCTCCCCCCCCCCTCCCCCCCCCCCCCCCCCCCCTCCCCCCCTCCCCCCCCCCCCCCTCGCCCCAAGAAAAAAGAGCCCCCTCCCCCCCTCCCCCCCCTCCCCCCTCCCTCCCCCCCCCTCCCCCCCCCTTCCCCCCCCTCCTCCCCTCCCCCTCCCCTTTCCACCCTCCCCCTCCCCCCTCCCTCCTCCTCCTTCTCCTCCCCTCCCCCTCTCCTCCTCCTCCTCCTACCCCTCCTCCTCCCCCCCCCTCCCCCGCCCCCCCCCTTCCCCCCCCTTCCCCCCCCCCTCCCCCTCCCCCTCCGCCTCCCCCTCCCCATCCCCCTCCCCCACTCCTCCTCCTCCTCCGCCGCCCTCCCCCCTCCTCCTCCTCCTCCTCCGCCTCCTCCTCCTCCTACCTGCCTCCTCCTCCCCTCCGTCTCCGGCCTCCGCTCCGTCCTCCGCTCCGCCTCCCCGCCTCGCCTCCGCCTCCGCCATCCGCCTCCGCCTCCGCCTCCTCCCCGCTCCGCCGCCGCCTCCGCCTGCCTCCTCCGCCTGCTCCTCCTCCTCCTCCTCCTCCTCCTCCTCCTCCTCCCCCCCCCATCCCCCCCCCCTTCGCCGCGCGCGGGTCTCTCCCTGCGGCCGGGTGGGCTGGCGCAACTTCCCACCCCCCGCCCCATATGCGGCCCACCGCTCGGCGGCGAGCCGCCCCCGAGGAGGAAAGGGTGCGCCGGCCGGGCCCTATGCTTGGCTTACCCGGGACCACGTAGGCGAGCGCCTCGCCCTCGTGGCCGCCTGGCCCGCGGCCTGGGCCCTGCGGCCCCACCGCCGGGCGCCGCGGCCCCGCCGCCAGGCGCCGCGGCCCCGCCGCCAGGCGCCAGCCCGTCGCCCGCAGCACCGCACCGCCCCGCCCCGCCGCCGTCAGCCAGCGCGCCAGCGCGCCCAGGTCAGCCCGCGCAGCAGCAGTCCCGCGCCGCTACCCGCACGCCCAGCAGCGGCGGCCAGGAGCAGCGCCGCCCCCGCCTGCCGGCCAGCGCGTCGGGCCCGCTCGCTGGCCGCGCCGAGCGCGCGGTCAGCGCGCAGCCGCCCGAGCGGGCGAGCTCAGGCGCGCCGCGCGTGCCGCGCAGGCGGCGCGCCGGGGTCCGCGGCGGGCAGCCGCCGCGCCGCGGCGCCCTGCTGCGGCAGCGCGGCCGTGCGCCATGCCTCTGCGCTGCCGCGCTGCATCGTCGCGGAGGATCTGCGGGCCCCTGGCGGCCCAGGTGCGCAGCAGGGCCTGCGCCTCCATGCCAGGCCGGCCCAGCGTCTCCACGGCGAAGGCATGCAGCGTAAGCCCCGGGTAGCGCCGGCGCTTACGCCCTTCGGCCGCCGCGGCCGCGACGCCGCCCCGGGTCGCGCGGCCGCGGCCGGCGCCCGCGCCGGCCCCGAGCGCGGCGTCGGTGACTGCGACGTCGACGCGCTGCCGCCCTGCCACAGGGTCGACGAACGCCACGTCGAGCCATCGCGCATGTCGATGGCTAGCCCGCCCGCTGGGCAGCCCGCCGCGTGGCCCGGGTTCGCCCGCAAGTCGCAGCCGCAAGCCGCGCCGTCGCGCCATCGCCGCGAGCGCGCGGGGCTGGCCCCCTCGGGCAGCGGCGAGCAAAGCCGGAGGGCGAGCGCAGACCGCGGGTGCTCGTCGGCGAGGAGGTGGTCCCGCCGCGTCGGGGGCAGGAGGAAAGCGCCCGCGCCTCTGCCGCCCGCGGAGCGGAGGCCGGCGGCATGGCTCGCGGGCAGGGGGGTCAGCAAGCGAGCGCGCCGCTGCTCCTGCGCCGGCTGAGCCAAGCGCTTCTGCGCCTTCTCCGGGCGCTCCGCTGCGGCGCAGACCCAGCTATATAGCGCTCGCGCCAGCCAGCCGCCCCGCCTGCTCGGCCGCCGCCCACGTACGTCTGAGTGCAAGAGGCAGCGAAGGCATCGAGGCTGGGCTCGCCCAGCTCACGGCGCACTTCCGCCAAGCACGCCTGCCAGGGGCCCACGCGCGCAGGCAGACGCCGTTGCTCCAAGCTGTGCCAGCGAAGGCCGCCGCGCGCCAGGGGCAGGTAGGCCGTCTCGCGCGCGGTCGCGGTGAACGGCTGCCCCAGCGCCCTCCGCGCGTCGCAAGACCAGGTCGTCGTAGGCGCGGGGCCGGGCCTCGTCGAGCAGGTGCGCGCGCGCGTGGTGGAGGGCGGCTCCATTAAGACAAACGTGCCCAAAGGAGCGCGAGCTCGTCCTGGAGCCGGAGGCCGCGCTCGCGCAGGTGCCCCAGTCTCGCCAGGAACGCGCGCAAGTGGCGGGTCACCGACTCGGGCACGGCCGCCGCGCCGAAGCTCGTTCCCGCGGGGTTCTGGCCGAGGTCGTCCGCCGCCGCCCCTCCGCAGACGAATGGGAGGCGGCTGCCCACGCACGCGAGGTCGGGCACCGTGGCGGCCGCGAGGCTCGGCGGGAGCGGCAGCCCGCGCGGGTTCCACACCTTGGTCTTCTCGGCGTTCAAGCGGAGGCCGCGCGCTGCCAGGAGAGCCGGGGCGCCGGCGAGGGCCGCGGCGAGCGCCGCCGCCGTGCCGACGACGAACACGTCGTCGAAGTAGACCACTACCCGTGCGTTCGGGTCGTGCCGGAGGGCGGTCGCCGCCAGCTCCTCGTAGAGCCTCGCCGTGGCTGTCGCGTAAAAGGCCGGCGACAGGGGGCAGCCCTGGTCAAGGCCGCGTTTCGCCGTCACCTCAGCTGTTGTTCCGGCCGCGTGGGCGCCGTGCGTGGTGTCCCCGCCGTACCGCGCCAAGGCGAGGCGCGCGAGGGGCGGAAGGCGCTGGGCGACCTCCCGGAGCACGACGTCCCGGTCGAGCTCGTTGAAGGCGTTCGCCACATCGAGTGAAAGCACTGCACTGTTCTGGGTCTTCTCTAAGGAGCAGTTAACGAGCTTGTGCATGACCTCCACGCCGTTGCGCCGACCGACCCCGTACTGGTGCGGCCCCACCGCCTAGGCGATGAACTCCCTCTGTTTCGTCGTTGCTGCCTGGTTTCTGGAGCGGGATTAAACGGCCACCCAACAGCGCCTTCGAGGCGGCCGGCGGCGCCTCGCCGCGCAGGATGACGGCGAGCACCTGCACCAGCGCCTCCTTCCCGTCTGCGTTCCCACGAAGCGTTGCCCAGTGTTCATAGCGGGCCCCCATGAGGCCCGGCCCGGAGTTCTGCGGGAACTTGTTCAGATGCCTGGCGGCCTCCTCCGCAGCGTCGGCCTCCCACGCTTCTGGCGGGCGCTGTGGTGGCGGCGGCACTCGCGGGGCTCCAGCCCCGGGGAAGAAAAGGCTGGCCGGGCGGGCGCGCGCCCCCGCCCCCACGGCGAGTTTCCCTGGGCCGCTCGCGGCCGCAGCGGCCCGGGACACCTCACCCAGCATGATGAGTTCGTGCACCCGCTTGGTCTGGGTCGCGGCGTCTGGTGGCCGCCGGCTGCCGCCGCCGCCATTGTCACCAGGGCGCGCTGTGGCCGCCCAGAGGCCCGCCCAGTCCTCCGCCCACGCCTGCCGGATCCTGGCGCCGATCACCTTCGGGACCGGAGGCTGGTCCGCATGCCAGTCGTCGCCGGCAGGGTGGATGGCGAAGAGCACGCGCGGCAGGAGCAGCAGGCGCGCCCAGGCAGCCTCTCGGGTCGGGTCTGCGGCCACCGCCTTCAGCGCCGCGCCCAGTAGCTCGCCGACGGCCACTGCAAGGCTGTCTGGGACAGCCGTCCAGGTGGGCACAGGCTCGCGGAGGGCGCCTTGGAGCTCGAACGTATCCCACCACGCCAGGCCCGGGAGGTTGCCAGCTTCGGCGGCGGCCACGTGCCGGGGTTCTGGGTCCCCCGAGGGTGAATCAAAGCCCGGCTGCGCCGCCGCACCGTCTCCTCCTCCTCCCTCCTCCTCCTTCTCCTCCTCCTCCTCCTCCTCGATCCTCTTCCTACTCCATCCCTTTTCCTTACAGATAACTTCTCCCTGTCGCACCCCGAGTCCAGTTGTTTGTGTGGGCCGGGCGTTTCGCCTGATACGTCCTCACCATTTAAAATTCTGACGCATAAACCATGGCAGCAGTTTCGCAGATGGAGGGCGGGTGGCTTTCAAAATGTGGCTGTCGCCTTAGCTCCGCGCACATTCGTTTTTAAAAACTTGCAGAAGCTGCTCAGACAAATCGTCGGACCACCTGGAAGGATCGAGTGGGCGAACCCGGAGCATGAGATCTTGCACGATTGGCACGAACATGTCAACGTCAAGATGGAAAACACCCAGAGCAAGCTGTGGTCTCACGTACTGTTACGACAATATTGGACACGTATTCTCGATTGGTCACCTCAAGGACAAACGTCCCAGGGACGACCGCGCAAGTCTTGGGAATACGACGCCAAGTCGTTCTGCGAGGAGTTCGGGGTGGGCGACTGGAAGACAGCAGCCAAAGATACGTGTGCCTGGGCCCAGATGACAGAAGATTTTTCTGATGTGAAAGCGTAGCCGTGTCCTCCTTCTCTCCTCCTCCTCCCCCTACTCCCCCTCCTCCTCCCTCGCCCCCCGCCAACTTCGAACGTGCATGCTTTGTCCATCTGCAACATGTTTCGCCAAGTTAAGGCCAGGTTTGTCAAAGACCAAATCTTGGCAAGCACGTCGCGTGCACATGCCCGTCGACTGTCGGAGCTTACGGCGCGACCAGACCTTGCTGCATTTTCCCGCCTGTACCCTATGTGGCCGCCCCCCGTGAGCATACAGGCCTGACCTGACCTGACCTGCAAGAGTTTCACGGATTGAGGACGGGTCAATTTCAAAATGTGGCTCTCGCCAAAGCGCGGCGCACATCCTTTTTAAACATTTACAAGAGCTTCACGGATTGAGGGCGAGTCGTTTTCAAAATGTGGCTCTCGCCTTAGCGCGGAGCACATTCGTTTTAAGAGTTTCGCGGATTGAGGGCGAGTCGTCTTCAACATGTGGCTCACGGCTTAGCGCCGCGCGCATTCGTTTTTTACTTGGAAAATCAAGAGATTCATGGATTCCGATCACCAACGTACCAGAAATGGTGGTTTGGAAGGATTCAGGATCATGTGGGTGCAAAAGTTACGTTGGGTCTTTGTGTTGAAGTCCGAAGAATGGCGTTCTGGCACGATTCAGCGTCAAGACGCAACAGTCAGGTTGATACATGCCGTTGGAAACCCGAGAACAATGTTTTGGCATGCTTCAGGGTCTTCAAACATGTGTTTTCCAACGATGCTATTCCATCCATGGACATGAACCGTTGTAGGGGCCTATGGAGAGGGAGCTTGGAGGGACGGTTTACTCCAACATCGCTGATGCCTCTTGGGTTTACACTGTTCCTCCTCATCCTCCACCTTCCCTTCCCCCTCCCCCCCCCCCCTCCCCCTCCCCCTCCCCCTCACTCTCACCCTCCCCCCTCCCCCTCCCCCTCCCCCTCCCCTCCCCCTCCCCTCCCCCTCCCCTCCTCCTCCTCCTCCTCCTCCTCCTCCTCCTCCTCCCTCCTCCTCCTCCTCCTCCTCCTCCTCCTCCTCCTCCACCCCTCCCGCCTCTCCCCTCCTCCCCTCCCCGCCCCCCCTCTATGCCCCGCCCCCCGAGACCCAGAGGCGGGCCTCCCTCGGCGTCCCGTTGACCGCCTCTGGTTTCCTGCCGCCGCCGCCGCCCGACGCCAGCTCGACGGCCGCCGAGCCGACCTCCGCGGCAGGAGCGCGGTGTGGCCTGGCGCGCCGCTGCGAGGAGGCAAGAGGGGGGGGAGGCGGGACAGGGAGGAGGGAGGAGGGGTTGGAGTTGGAGGAGGAGGAGGAGGAGGCGGAGGAGCAGGAGGAGGAGGGGGAGTTGAAATTGGAGGAGGAGGAGGAAGCAGGAGGAGGAGGAAGCAGGAGGAGGAGGAGGAGGAGCAGGAGGAGGAGGGAGGAGGAGGGAGGAGGGAGGAGGGGGGCGACGGGGGAGGAGGGAAGGAGGGAGGGAGGACGAGGAATGAGGAGGAGGAGGAAGAGGAGGAGGGATGCGGAGGAGCAGGACGGGGAGAAGGAGGAGGAGGCAGGAGGAGGGCAACGATGAAGGAGACGAAGAGTGGGGAGGATAAGGATAATCAGAAAAGGAAGGAGAGGGAAGAGACAGGAGGGATGAGGACGATGAGAAAGGAGGAAGAGTAGGAGGAGGAGAAGGAGGAGCAGGAGGACGATGACTACTCTAAACCCAGGACGCATCAACGATGCTGCAATAAACCCTCGCTCCAAGCACCCCCTTCAGATGTACCTACAAGAACCGCAGCTCACTGCGGGGAATGCCCTATTGAAAGACAACCGTCTGAGAATCCCCAATCGCTTCAAAGCATCTTTTGGGAGACTTCAGCGCCGCAAATTCACTTGAGTGTTGCGTCCTGACAATCCTAAGCCGTCCCAGAACACCATTCCTGAGATTTCAGCACTACTGAGTCCATGTAACGGCTGCGTCCTGACAATCCTTAACCGTGCCAAAGCACCATTCCTGCGACGTCAACAATATCCTTGAAACTGTTGTAGACTCTTACCACGAATGTGCGCGGCGCTGAGCCGATGGCCACGACTTGAAAGCAGCCTGCCCTGCATGCTCGGACATTTTTGCAAACTTTGAAAACGTACACACGACCCTGAAGCGAAAACCACATTGAAAAGGACCCGCCCTCTTATCTTTGAAAAGGTTGCCCACTTTTAAGACGATTGTGCGCGGCGCTACGGCAAAAGCCACATTCTGAAAAGCGTCCGCCCTCCAACCCTGAAACCGCTGCGAATTGTTAAGACGAGCGAGCGCGGTCTCAGGCGAGGGTCACGAGTTGAAAGCGGCCCGCCCTCGATCCCTGGAACTGCTGCCAGCTTTTAAAACGAATGTGCGCGGCTAGAAAACGAGAGCCACATTCTGACAACGATCGCCCTTCATCCTTGAATCTGCTGCAAACTTCAAGCTTCAGGATCACGAATGGTGAGGAAGTATCAGGAAAAAACGCCCAGCCCGCTTTACCGACAGGTCTGGGGGTGCGAAAGAGAGAAGTGAAAATATCATGAGAAGCAAGCCTCCCAAGAGGGCCCCAAGAGTCTAAAATTGTTGATTTTCCATAGTGTTTTCCGATGTGTTTTGCTTTTCCGCCTTTTCGGCTTCCCGACGCTCCAAGACGCGCGGAAGAGGCCCCAAAGACAGCCCCAAGATGGCCCAAGAGGCCCCCAAGACGGCCTCCAGACGGCCCAGGACGGCCCAAAGACGGCCCAAGAGGTCCCCAAGACGGCCCAACAGGGCTCCAAGACGGCACCACGAGGGGCCCAAGAGGGCGACCAAACATGTTGAAACTCTAGCTTTCTGCCCCCAGGAGCCCCAGGGGGCCCCAAGAGTGCCCCAAGAGGCCCCCGGAGGCCCTCACGAGGCCGCCCAGACGCCCCAAGGAACCCCCAAAAAGCACCCCAGAGGCTCCGAAACGGCCCCCGAGTGGCTCCAAAACTCGCAGTGTCGCTGTCCGCTCGGACCTCCCCGCGGAACTGCCCGAGACCCTCTGGCGGTGGCGGCGAACAGACACCAAACAAATATCACTCGCCTTTTCACCCCTTCGCAGCTTCTACTACCCCCAGATTGGCATAAACAAGGGGTCGGCGGTGTGGCGTAAGCCTAAGAATCTCATGAGAAGCGACGGATAAAGGCGCAGAAGTCAGAACCCAAGTCGAGTCACCAACGAGAAACCGAAAACACCAGAGAAGCTGAGGCAGCGCGGAGGCAGGGCCTCCGAGATCGAATCGGGCGGGTCGGACAAGACAGAAGGCTCGAGTGCGCCGCTACCCAAGCATCATCGACGGAGGCTCGCCTGGACGGGGAATACGAGTAAGCTGCTGAGGAACCCCTATATATGATCCCAGGTCGAGGGTTCACAGCCCCCACCCTAGATGGGATGGGCCCCAGGGCTCCACAGCCCCCCCCTTCAGATGGGACGGGGGGGGGGACGCTGACGCCGACGCCTACGCAGACGCCAACGCCAACGCCAACGCCGACGACGACGACGACGACGACGAAGACGACGGACGACGGACGACGGACGACGGACGACGGACGACGACAACGACGACGACAACGACGAACCACCCCCCACCCGATGGGAGGGCGGGGGGTGCACCGGTTCCCTCCGCCACGCCACGCCAACAGCGACGACCACAGGGTGGGGGGAACGATCCCACTCGCGAGGCTCACAGGCGTACCCATCCAGCGGGGTGGGGGCTCGATCAAATATGGATTTGGGGGGCCAGATCTGGATCATAGATATGAACATCGATCTCCCTATATATATATATGCGTTTATAGACTGCTAATGAATTCATACACGCAGGCACGCATACGTTACAACACTTTACAAGGTACTATACCACACCCATTAACTTACATTCCCTTGTATACGGCCATCCATACAAGCATGCATACATACATGCAAACATACATACATACATCTATACATGCATACATGCATACCTACCTGCATACGTACAAGCCTACTACATACGCACATACGTACGTACATGCATACAAACACATACACATACATGCATGCATGTATACATGCATAAATGTACATTCATACACATATACACACATGCACACATGCATACATGCATACATGCATGCACGCATACACACAAGCATGCATGCATACATACGTATATGTATATATATATATATATATATTATATATTATATATATATATATATTTATATACGTGCATGTGTGCATGCATACATGCATGCATGCATGCATACAAACATACATCCATACATACATTCATGCATGCATACATGCATGCACGCATACACATATATACATGAATACAATTATACGCAATTACGCACATCCATATATACACATACATACAAACACGCATACATACATGCATTCACAAATACACGTACACACATACACACATTCGCACATATACACAGACATTCATACACCCATGGCCCGAGCATTCGAAGCAGACGACACCGCTCACCAGAGCTGACAAAGAGGCTGCGCATTTTTGCTCCGCAAGGTTTACCTGAGGCAAGGTCGATTCTGCGAGCGTGCACGAGCAGAAGATACATGACATCAGCAATCACAAGAAACTCTGCCGGCAGAGATGCGCACTAAAATATACTCAAACTGGAGCCACGCTGCACACAACACTGACGGATGGCACACCCAGTCGGGAGGGCGCGGGCGGGTGAACCGCTAAAAGGCAGCAGAGACAGGCACGCTACTGCTGACGGTGAGCTACACTGCGGGGGGGCCAATCCAAATCAGAGACAAATCGTGGCCCGAGCATTCGAAGCATACGACACCGCTCACCAGAGCTGACAGAGAGGCTGCGCATTTTTGCTCCACAAGGCTTACCTGAGGCAAGGTCGATTCTGCGAGCGTGCACGAGCAGAAGGTACATGACATCAGCAATCACAAGAAACTCTGCCGGCATATGCACACTAGAAGCTACTCAAACTGGAGCCACGCTGCACACAACACTGACTGATGGCACACCCCATATCCCATATGATGGACTGAAGGGAGGAGAGGGAGGGTGCCGAAAAGAAATGAGGCCAAACATTCCAACGAAACAAGCGAGCTTGCCTGGGAAGGACTGAAGGCAGAGCGCGTGGCGCCTTCTCCAGCTGTCGCATCAAGGCCACTGCCTTCTCAAGCTCGCCTGTTCTCCGAAGATCGGCGCCCTGTCGTGCTCGTTGTTCCTGAGCCGCGGGCGGGGCCGGCCCCATCGTCGGCGTGGAGCGGGGCGATGGTGACCGTCTCGCGAGGGCGCCCCCTGGCCACCCCGCTCGCGACGACGTGTCCGTCGGCGCCATTGATCCTCAGCACGTTGGATGGCCCCCGTCGAAGCTGCTGACGAGCGTGCCCGCGGCCGCCTCTCCGAGGGGCCCCCGCTGGATCATGTGGTCGGCGATCGGGACGGCGGCCGCCCACGCCAGCGGGTCGCGGCCCCGCCCTGGCCCCGCCCGGCTCCAGCCGGCGAGCGCGTCGCGGCTGAGCGGCAGCGCGGCGGGGGCCCGTCGCGGGTAGCGCAGGTAGTGGATGGCGCCGTGCACCGCGTAGCGGCCCTCGGCCAAAGCCCTCCCGCCGAAGTAGACCGCGTCGAGGAAGTCCTCCATCGCTCGATCGACGAGGTCGTGAGTCTTGAGAGGGCGGCCCCGCTGCCGAGCCCAAACCTTGAACTTCGTGTAGGAGTCGAGGTACCTGCTGGCAGTAACGGGCCTGACTCGATGCGTCTGGAAGCAGGGCCTTGGCTGCTGCTTGGCGCGGGCGCGCCTCCTGGCCGCCAGGGCCGCCGGCTCGACGAAGCTCCGCCTCTTGCGGGCCCCTGCGACCGGCTCGTGCCTGGGCCCAGCGAGCGCCCCACTGGGGGGCCTCGGGGGGCCACTCGGGCGGCGAGCCCCTGGGGCAGCGCGGCCACGGCCTGACGAGGTCGCTGGCGGGCCGACCGCGGCCGCCAAGTGAGCCCCCCAGTCGTCGGAGACCTGTGGGTCGCCGTGCCGGCGCCGGGCCGAGGAGGCGCGGCGGCGCCCAGCGCCTTGGCCCAGGCACGGCGCAGAGCCGGTGGGCACGACCCCGCCAGGGAGGTCTTCCACCGACTTCGGATTGAACCATCGATGGCCACGGAGACTTCGCCCTCGAGGATCTCATGAGCATGGCCTCCAAAACATACACGTCCAATGACATATAAATCAGGATGATCTGAAACAACGAATGTAGGCTTCTTATATGTGCAACCGTATTGGCAATAGTGAATGAGGATCTTGACGGAATCGACTGAGGAGATAAACGACGCTAAGGGAGCCCACGTGAACAGCTTTGAGGACGCGGGGTTCTCGAGAGACCAGTGCACGTTGAAGTCCCTGCAGAGCCTCATGATGTTCAAAGTGCGACGGGCTAGCTGGAGCCCTTGACGGCGATGTTGAGAACGAGCAGCCCCGGTAGCCTGACTCCACGCTATACATGGAGTCCCAAAGTGCACCCACCAGAGCTTTCTAGATCTGATCCAAGACGCCGAGACAATAAAGACCCTGTAGCCCAGGATGTCGAAATGCGAGCCGTTCCTCAGGTCCACCGGGGTCGTCACCGAGAGGCCCAAGTCCCTGAGGGCGGCGGTGGGCCGGGCGCAGCCCGCGAAGATCTCGCAGAAAGCTTTGGGGCGACGGGGGGCGCAGGGGCGAGGGGCTGCGAGGGAGAGCTTTTTGCCTCCTGCCTTCCTCGGAGCAGGCGCGGCGATGACCTCCGCCGTCTCCGAGGCTGCCCCTTTGGAAACCTCCGGGATATCAAACGATTGTGGCGGCTGCGGCCCTGGCGCGACCTCTGACAGGCAGCGGCGGCCGCGGCGGGCATGCAGGCCTGCCACGCAAGCGAGGCGCCGCTGGGCGCCGTGCGCGGTCAGGCCGCCGGCAGAGCCCGCGGCTGGTCGAGCAGCCCGCCAGCCCTCGGCTGGCGGCGGCGGCCCCAGGCTGGCCCCGATGGCGGCTAGGGCGGCGGGCGCCCCCCACTGTGGCTGCCCGGGCTGCGCCTCCCCGCGGTCGGCCGCTCTGGAATCGTAGTCGGTAGGGTTGCGGTCCGTCTCGACGTGCCGCTGCCGCCACTGGATGTCGTCGGAGATCCGCCTCGCGGCAGCGACCCGACAGAGCTGTCTGAAGGCAAAGTCACGGGCGAGGCCCTTCTCGAAGCTGAGGAGGGCAGCCATGTTGTCGCCCATGCTGCCCACGCGGTGGCCGTGCATCCTGGTGCTCCGCGAGGCCCTGATCAGGCCAAGCAGCTGCGCGCGCGCCTCCTTCACGTGGATAGGGGCCGCGTACCTCCAGGCGCCTCGGACGATAAGAGCCCAGCGATGGCGGTCGACCACGGCGTCGGCCACGGGAGTCACCATCCCGTCGAGCTCGAGCGCGGCCGTGCGTGCGGGCCGACGGTCCAGGCAGGCGCCCCCGCGATACTCGTCGTCAAAATCAAAAGCAGGGTCGCCCACTAGCCCCGCCGCGAGGGTAGCTGTGGCCTCGGCGGCGATGGCGGAGGGCGGGCCGTCGGTCGCACCAGGCTGGAAGGCAGGCTCTACAGCGCCCCCGTACGCTGAAGGTGTCGAGCAGCTCGTCGTCCGTCAGGCAGGCCTCGTGCAGCGCGTGGCCGTAAATGCTGGCGTCGCTGCAGTAAGTGACCGGGGCCCAAGGCGCCCCAAGGTCCACCTCCACCAGGAAGATCAGGCCCTTGGCGACACGGATCTCGTCCAAGAGGTCAGGCTGGAACTTGGCGAACCTCTCGCGGTGCTCCGCGATGAAGTGGCATCCCAGGTCGAGCAAAGCCAATGCGGGCCGCATCAGCATGAAGAAGTTCACGAGGTGCCCGTAGATGGTGCGGAGCGCGTAGCCTGTAGCACCACCTACGCCTATGAGGCGCTGGAGGCCCAAGTAGAGCTTCCAGGCCCTCTTGTCGGCGTGCCTGAGCTTCCGCGCCTGCCCGTCGAAGACCACCCCGACAGACTCGTAGAGACGGGTCGGCTCGACCTTCTCGTGGTAGGCGAAGTTCAGGCGGTCCAACTCCGCGCAGACCTCGTCGAGGGCCGAGCCAACGCCCTCCGCGCAGACCCCGAAGAGGTCGGCGTTGTCCACGTAGGGCGAGACCAGAGGCAGTCCCATGGCATAGGGCGGCGCGGGCCTCTTGTCCGAGATCACACACGGGCATGGGGGCCCAGCAAGGCGAGTGGCCGCCTCCGCCCCCGAGACTCGGTCACAAGTTGGCAGAACCAGGGACCAACTCCAGCCCATCGGCAGGCCCCTGAAGACTGGGAGACCTTTGTCTCACTAGAGACCTGGCCGAAAGTGCGAATGTCCGTGAAATAAACGTCGGGGTCGCCAAAATAGCCTGCGGGCTCTGGGAAGTCGAGGCCGAACCACTCCGCGAGGTCGTCGTCGAAGAACTGGTAGAACCCGTCGCGCAGGTCCACGCCAGCGCCACGCGGGTCGACGTCAGAGTCCGAGAGGCCCGCTCGGCGCAGCGCCGAAGGTGAAAGGTCAAGGCCAGCCAGCGCCCCCGCAGAGCCGAGAGCAGAGTGAGGAGGCCGTCGGCGTAGGCTCGAAGCTTCACGACAGTCGAGGACTAGGCGCAGCATGCCGTCCTTCTTTGCGACGAAGAAGGCTCCGATCCGGGCACGGATGCCCAACCTGAACCCCGCCAATCCCACGGCGCGCAGGCGCATGAAGTCCCTGCGAGCCGCCCTGTCATGGCGGAGGCGAGGGCCCCAGTAAGGCCGCACTGGGGTGATAAGCCCCTGATCTGTCAGCGCGTCGATCTCCGAGGCGGCGCGGTAAATCACGCTGTCGGCGTTGTCGAGGGCCTGGGCGCCAGCCGGCGGCAGCCTGTCACGAAGCGGCCGCGGCGTGACCAAACCCCTGAGGGCCCGAAGCTTCGACGGGTCGTAGGGTCGAAGGTGCTGGGGCTGGTCTGAGCGCATGTCCGTGGACTTCAGGAGGCCGTAGAAAGCGTCGTTCGGCGTCAAAGCTGGCCGAGAGGGGAAGCGCGACACCTTGGCCCAAGTCCTGCGAAGGATGGAGCGCTGCGCGATGGTCGGGCGCCGCCCCGTCGGAGCTGGGTGGGCCCTCAAGGCCCGAGACGGGGCATCAAGTGCGTTGAGGGAGCGAAGCGCCCCCCTGCACCGTCTCTCGCACGAAGGCTGCCGACCGCGGCAACCGCGCGCGAACCCCCATCGGCGAAGAACCGGAAGGGGGGGGGATCGCCGTGAGCACGGCCACGAAGCGCACGATAGTCGCCTCGATCAGCTTGGCGCCCACGTCGAGCTCGGCGAAGGCGGCGGCGAGGCAAACGTCGTCGGGGATGGAGCCGAGCTAGCCTCCTCCCTCTGAACCTCGCCGCCGCGCCCCCGGGGTGGCTAGCCGCCGTCGTGGGCGGCCTCGGCGCCGCGGCCGCGGCCTCCGCCGCGCCCACGGCCCCGGCCGCGGCCTGCCTCCTCGCCTGAGCCCCTGCTGCCGCCTCCTCCGCCGCCCTGCGCCTGGTGGCCCGCCCCCCCGTGCCAGAGGCGCATCTGCTTGAGGCGCTGCGCCTCGCCCCGCTGAAGGCCCGACGCGAAGTTGCCGAACTCGGGGAGCAAAGCGCGTCCATCCTCGCCGAGGGGTGCCGCGAAGATGCCCTCCAGGTTCGCGAAGTCGGGCACCTTCGGGCCGCGGCGGACCGCCGTCGCGACCTCGAACAGCCAGCGGCTGAGGTACTCGGCGCCCGCCACGTTCGCGGGGCCGACCTGGTCGTACGAGTAGAGGGGCGACAGCGTCTCGCAGAGACGCCGATGGACGCGGCAGACTACCCCGTGCTGGCTCACCCCCGAATTGGTCCGCCAGTCGAGGTGGTGGCTGGTGAAGTCGCGGTTGGCGGTCATCAGCGCACGCTGAAGCTCCGGCGCCGCTGCATTGCCCTGGAAAGGCCACCCTGGGCGGTTCACTGGACGTGACATCTTGGCGATGGTCGGGAAACTCATGCGCGGCTGACCGCCCACGTGCTCGTCGCCGAGGAGGCGTGGGTCGCGCCCTGGTCCAGCGGCCTTCTAGCGCTTCCACTCGGAGAGCTCGGACTCCTCGACCAGGGCGGCAGCGACCCACTCCTCGTCGATGCGAAGGAGCGCCGTGTTCTCGCGGATGACCATCTGATCGCCGTCGCCGATCACACCCTTGGGGATCTCGTCGCCGAAGGCAACGTGCGCGGGATCCGCGACACGCCAGCGGCCCCACTGCGGCAGAGCGCCGGCGGCGCCAACCAGCCCGAAGACCTCGAGGAGGTCGCGCCCTTCACGACGCATGCGAGCCAGCGACTCTGGCTCGATCGGCACGTCGAAGAAGTAGGTCTCGGCCAGGTACCGCCTGGGCAGATCCTCGTCGCGGCCGAGGGGGATGACGCGATGCTCTGACAAGTCGGCGAACTGAACATCGAAGTCGGGTGTCCCCACAATCCATTTTCCCGGAGTGGGAGTGGCGAAAAGCAAGACCCGTCCGTGGTACCGCAGCCCGTTCGGGTCGTCCCAGAAACTGATGAGCACCTGGCGCTCGGGGATGTCCAGGCTCTTAGACATGGGCCCTGAGAGAAACCGGGGTTGCCGCTGAACGTGTGAGAGCGAGAGGTGCTGGGTGAACAGCGGGAGCGTCGACCAAAGGAGCCTGGCGTACCACTTCACGATGACTCGAAGCCGCAGAGCGGCGGGTAAGGGATACTGCACACGACCCCAGCAAGGTGAGAAGCGCACCCACCACAAAGCCCAAGATGAACAGAAGCGTTAGCGAGAACTTCGAGCAAGCTTCCTCCTGCGAGCTGTCGCAGGTACCTCGAAGATGAGCTCTGGCCCTCGAGCACTCCTGATAGGCGTCCTGGATGACGTCCAGCGAACGCGTCAGATCGCAGCCCCCCAGAGATGGCGAGGTCTAATCTGAGTCCCCGTGGGGCGTCACTCCGCTGGCCACCCCAGCAGCCCCCGAAAGTGGCGACAGTCTCACAGATCGCAGCCCCCCACGGATGGCGAGGTCTAATCTGAGTCCCCGTAGGGCGTCACTCCGCTGGCCACCCCAGCAGCCCTCGAAAGTGGCGACAGTCTCACAGATCGCAGCCCCCCACGGATGGCGAGGTCTAATCTGAGTCCCCGTAGGGCGTCACTCCGCTGGCCACCCCAGCAGCCCTCGAAAGTGGCGACAGTTTCACAGATCGCAGCCCCCCAAGGGATGGCGAGGTCTAATCTGAGTCCCCGTAGGGCGTCACTCCGCTGGCCACCCCAGCAGCCCTCGAAAGTGGCGACAGTTTCACAGATCGCAGCCCCCCAGGGATGGCGAGGTCTAATCTGAGTCCCCGGGGCGTCACTCCGCTGGCCACCCCAGCAGCCCTCGAAAGTGGCGACAAGATCGCAGCGATGGCAGTTAATCTGACGTCGATCAGCAGTGGCGACCCCGCAGGGATGGCGAGGTCTAATCTGAGTCCCCGTAGGGCGTCACTCCGCTGGCCCCCCCAGCAGCCCTCGAAAGTGGCGACAGTTTCACAGATCGCAGCCCCCCAGGGATGGCGAGGTCTAATCTGAGTCCCCGTAGGGCGTCACTCCGCTGGCCACCCCAGCAGCCCTCGAAAGTGGCGACAGTTTCACAGATCGCAGCCCCCCAGGGATGGCGAGGTCTAATCTGAGTCCCCGTAGGGCGTCACTCCGCTGGCCACCCCAGCAGCCCTCGAAAGTGGCGACAGTTTCACAGATCGCAGCCCCCCCACGGATGGCGAGGTCTAATCTGAGTCCCCGTGGGGCGTCACTCCGCTGGCCACCCCAGCAGCCCTCGAAAGTGGCGACAGTTTCACAGATCGCAGCCCCCCAGGGATGGCGAGGTCTAATCTGAGTCCCCGTGGGGCGTCATTTCGCTGGCCACCCCAGCAGCCCTCGAAAGTGGCGACAGTTTCACAGATCGCAGCGCCCAAGAGATGGCGAGGTAAAGATAGGTAAAAAGCAAGCGAGGAGAGGAGGAGCGAAGAAAAGAGGATGAGGAGGTAAGAGCAAGAGAAGAGACGAAGAGGGGAGAGAGGAGGCGGGAGGAGGAGGAAGGTGGAGACCACACCACAGTGCTCTATTCAAAACAAGTACCCAACACAGGAGGGTTGGAAAAAAATAAAACTCTTCGAAGACGACGACCCTTGGGAGCTTCCGAGATCCACCGAGCCTGCGATAACCTCCCAAAACCTCCGAACATCTCCGACGACCACCGCAAACCGCCGAAAGTCATCGACGAATTCGAAGACCTTCAAAGATCGGGGCGGACGAAAGAGGGGACGTCACAAGTGGCCTTAGCGGATCAGCTCACGCAGGTGGCTTTCGTGGCGCCACTGGGCGCTGGATGCGACCATGTATCGAGGAGAGTGACCAGCGGCGGGGCCGAAACCAGCTGCACGCAGCAGAGTTCGTTACCCGCACACCCCACTCATCCCCTTCCCTGGAAGCCTCTCACATGTGGTCCGAGTAGATTGGGTCGGAGGATCGCGCCGCATCGCCGATGCATGGGCGGCGGCGGCGGCGATGCATGGGCGCAGTTGGCGTGAAGAAAATCAGGCTCCACATCAGATCGAGCTGCATCGCCGATGCATCGGCGATGCGATCCTCCACCCCCCCTTGCTCCAACCCCACTGGGGAGGCCTGGATGTCGTCCGACCCGAGAAGACCTTCAAACATCGTCGCCGACGACGGCCTGGGGCGCCCCCGCCTGGCACGCTTCTTGCGCGCCGCGCGGGGCTCCTCGGAGCGCATGAGCACGTGGCTCCCGGCTTCCGCGCTGACCTCCGGGAGGGGGGGGGGCGGGGGGTCAGGAGGCTCGCGCTCGCTCAACGTCGGTATCGGTCACTGCCGCACTCGTCCTCTGGCCGACAGACACACATGCGTGACACGATGCGCTAAAAACAAACCTTCCCACCACCCGGCCGAGCTCGGCATGCTGTACCACGCGTTGAGCTGGGCACGAGTATGTGCTTGGTCCTGCTCTATCTGCGCGATACTGCGCGGATCTGCAAAGCAGGAGGGGGGTGGGGGAGACAAAACTCGTGCACGTCGCTCGGCCAGGCGACGCTCCTCACGCCTGGCCCGAGCCAGGGCTCTGTTGGCAGCGATGTGGTCCAGTTGTTGGGAGGAGAGAGGGAGGGGAGCAGGCGGGGGAGGCGGAGGCAAGGCAAGGGAGGAAGGAGACAACAACCAGTCCGCCGCCTGCTCCTCCTGGGAGCCGAGGAGCTGATCTGCCACCTCTTGCTCCGCCTCGGCATCCTCGGGAATCTCCGGGGGGGGCAGCACAGGGTCAGAGGTGGGCCGAGCAGCTTCTGAAGTCTCCTCGGCTTCATCCGAATCAGAGTCGTGAAAACGAAAACTCTCGTGCTGGACCCTGGGCCGAGATCTCCTGCTGATCCCTGCGAAATCAAGGGCAGGCTCGAAACTTTGTTGAGCCTCACGGTCCCAGGAAACGAAAAAATCGCAGAGGGACTCTCGAACTTCCTGCAGATCGGGCGGGCACTCCGCCAAGTCGCAACCGTCATCGTCGGATGAGGAGGGAGGCTCCGAGGACGGGGAGAGAAGTGCACTGACGCTATCCACGATAGCTGTGGCTAGGGCGAGGCACAGGCTGGACGGGTAGGTCTTCTTAGAAGCCGTATGGAACTGCCCTGCAGCATTCTTTCCTAAAAGCGTGCGATGGGCCTGGCGCCCGTGAGAACACCTACCTGATCCAGGAGTGGCCTGAAGGAGACCCGGCGGGGTCCCCATGCGAATAGACAGAATGGTCGTGGGCGCACGGCCCACCGTGCTGGGATTCACCTGTGGATCCAAGTGCTCGCATTGATCGAAAGATGTAACTCGCGCACAGGGCGCGGCAGCAATGGCCTCCATGGGCCGCCATCTAAAACTGGAAGGGGCCCTAGGGGCCCATGTGGCTGGGGAGGGGTGTTCTAGCCACCCCCCCGCGCCTGCCCTCAGATGTTCTGCTAGAAGCCGAACCAGAGAATGTAAAAGTTGAGAACCCACTCGAAGATGCTCAGATTGTCGCCAAGACACCCACGGCATACCCCACACGTCGTCGGAGGACCTGAGTGGGGGGGGGCCTCCCTCATGCCACCTGGAAGCGGACCATGTCTCACAAGCCCCCCCCCCAGTGTTGACCACTCGGCGGCATCTGATGTGTTCAATCCATTCTAACAACGTGCTCTCTCGTGTGAGGTCCCCTCGAACTGCATCAATTTCAATGTCCACGCTGAGTACAATCAATTCTATGGACGGCTGCGTGCAAGTACACTCTACATGCCACTGCACGTCGCCCTGCCTCCTGCGTCCGCAGTAGAGGTTCAACGCGTGCAGGGTAGGTCTGCGAATTCGAATCGGCACCGTAGTAGTGGAAATTCCCGAGCATTCACAAGGATTGTACACGTAGAACGGGACCTCTAGAGAAGGGTCCTCGGGGGTGGTTCATCAGAGAATATCTGAAGGTACTGGTCAATCTTGCCGCTGGGGATGGCAGGGTCGGTCTCGAGCAGGACGCGGAGAGCGTCGCGTTGGGAGAGGGGCCAGGAAATATCTCGAATAAGCTCGTGCCGAGTCGAACCGATTAGCTTGGTAGCGGGTACCTCCGTGCGCCAGCGGCCCTGTCCTGCTGCGCGCTGCACTCGGAGGCGTTCGTTTTCTGCCTGCTGCAGTCGCCGATCTTCAGCCACCGCTCAGCGTGGCTCAGCAATAAGCAAACCTACCGCACATCGCGGAGAGTCGAATGCCAAGTGCGCCGCGAGTGCCGATCGATGAGCAAACCGTTGAAAACAGGAACGACAATGAAGTTCGGGCCCTAGGCAATTCCGAATGAAATCGACCCTGGAATGATGATTGCGCTGAATGTGGGCACGTAGCCCACGAACACGAGCAAACCTCATAGAACACCACAAACAACAATGTATGTTGGCGTCCGCTTGCCCCTGTGCTCGTAAACGGTGGCGAGGATCGCCCCATGCTGGCGGCGCGCCTGCAGACTCGAGAACACTGAGTATGTGCGCCTCTGCACTTCTAGCAAGTGTGTCCCTTTGCAAATGCCTAACATGGGATCCGAGGGCCTGCTTGATGGTTTGCTTCCACGACGACGGGGATTTCGTGGCTTCGAGCTCCCAGGTCGACATGTCGGCTTCTGGGTCGGCGAAGTCATGAAAACGATGGGAGCACAACTGCAACCAACGAAGATCATCCATAATCATCTGGCCCCAGGTCCCCGACGAGAGACGCATGGCATCATGTACTAGAGCCAGTATGTGAGGAGGCCCTGTCCGAAGTAGACGACCGAACAAACGAAGTCGATAAGCGGAAAGGAGGGCTTGCAAAGGTGGTCGACACACTTGCGCGAGCACGCAATCATGGGAAGCTCCTGAGTCGCCCGTCCTCGGGAGCTTGGCGATAACCCTATAATGCGACATCAGGCCGTCCTGCAGGTGACGGCATTGCGCAGACGAAAGAAATCCCCAAGTACGGGCCTGGAAAAAGCCTCCCAGAGCATACCAGGGAAACCAAGACTGCAAGTGCCACGTGCTTGTCAATGACCTTGTGTTTGAGCACCTTGGACTTGAGAACCTTCCAGGCCTGGGAGCAACTGTGGAGCCTGTGTGCCAGCTCAGGCCCCATAGAGGCCGACATGTCATGTTTTGTCCCAAGATGAACATACTCCTGAACCCGATGAAGTTCAACATCACCCAATGTGTGTGCGTGTGAGTATGAATAGTGTCATGTAGCTCATGTACCAGTACACGCTTGGCAATCTCAGACGTCAGACCTCTGAACTGAAACATGAAGGCTGACTTACCTGGCTTAACACTGATCTGGAGGCCAAGGGACGTAAAGGCCCCAATGGCCACTGCTGCAACAAACGGCGCTTGAAATAAGAGATCACTCGCACGTCCAGCGAAACAAAAAGGCACCGTCCAAGACATGGCACTGGTGCACCGGTGCTTCTGCATGTGCTCCTTGAGCACGGTAGACTGCGATCGAAGATGAGAGGTGGCACGGGATATGGAGACCTACTCCCAGTTCGAGAAGACCCTCCTGAGCTGTGGCCATGATTCTGGATATAACGAATTTGAAGACGACGTCCCCAAGCTGCTGACCAGGTCCTGAACCCAAGGAAGGGAACGCCACTCCGCCCCCGTCCCGAATGCAGAGCCAGGACTGTTCATACGAATCCGAAAACTGCCCCCGACGAAAAGCGGACACGCGACACTGCTCCAGGATCGGAATACTATGCTTAATGTATTCGGCCAGCTCATGAGTAGCCTCCGCAGGGAGACCGCAGAACTTCAGAAGGGCTGCCACAGCCTCGTCGCTAGCGGAGGTGCGAAAATCCAGCTCCCGAACCGATTTGTAGAAAGCCTGCACCGCATCGACGAAAAGCATCATGACTGACTTGTTGTCGGCCTCGGCTCTCTGTTGAAATACACGAAACTCCAATGCAGAAAACTCCGTGCCTCGACCTGGGATGCCTCCGAACTGTCTGACTCCCACCGCATCCGTGAGGCATGGTACAGCACTGGCACGCGTAAGAGCACGAAAGCGTTTGCCAACTTGGGAGGAGCCCAGGATGGACCGATCATTTTTGACGCTATAGGGAATATAGGGAACCCCGACTTTGAAGAGACTCCAGTAAAATCCACCCTTCCATTGAATAGGTTCACAAATGCGCACCGTGCTCTGAGCGTACAAAGGATGGAAATACCTGCCAAGTAAAATCGCAAACTGCTTCAACACTGCGCCTGGGATGCCGTCGGGCCCTGCCGCCGAGGCTTTGGCGCAGGACAACGCGTGCTGAGTGACTGCGAGGGACGGCACGTCCTCTATGTTAATGTCCACATTGTGCGTCACCGACGCGTCGAGGGCGGGGTGAGAGTCCAGGAACCAAAGCAGATCAGTCTCCGGTATGACAGGTGCGGCCTCCTCGTAGCTAAAGTGCTGAAGCCAGCGATTTGCTACCTCGAGGAACGATGCGAGTGGTTTGCCGTCGACTCCGAGTAGGGTAGGAAGGGGGCGAACCGAGCGTTTGCGACGAGAGCAGGCTCCCATGGCCCTGAGTTTCGAAAACGCCTCCTTGAAATCTTGCCGAGACCAGGCCGAGGAAACACCTTGGGCGCGCGTGAGTGCGCGCGCGCGCGAGCATCGAGGTTGATGCGATGCGTGACGAAGCGAGTCATGACCTCTAGGGCGACGACGCGGGCTGCTAAGCAAAGGCCTCCCATGCGAACTGAATAGTTCCAACGCGCCATGAACCCAGACTGCCCAGGGAAGCCAGGGGGCACCCAATGCATGTCCTCCAAGGTGCATCGCCCAGACTGTAGGCGATCTGCTCGGGAGCCCCAAAGCCGTTCCCACAGCCGAAAGTAGGTGAGGTAGCCCGTAGACGGCTTGCAGAAGCGTTTCCTGCGCGCCTTGTGCGCACCGTTAATGAGCGACTGGTCGTCAATGTAAAATCCAAGCTCCAGCAAAGCTGGCCTGAAGAGAGCCGCCAGGTGAGCGTGGCGATGCTGCCGGCGAGAACTGAGGGCGCCTGGTTCACGATCTGATAACTTCCACTGCGTGGTGCGTAAGCAGACCCAAGGACCCCTCAACGTTTCGGCCCAGACGTGAAACACCAAAGCCATCTGCAAGTTCAAGCACGCAAATCCGATGCGTCGGTAGCTGCGTAATTGGGATGCGCGCGCGTCTATCATTTTCAGGGCCTCGGTGGAAACCCAGGGTTGCCTCGGGCTGCGTCCTGAAGAGGACGTCCTCGCAGGGAAAGCTTCTTCCAAACAGTGGCGAAGATGATCGTTGAGCACCTGGCAGTGGGAAGATGGCGAGACTGTAAACGGCACGGCAGGACATTGTAGAAGTAACTCCTTGAAGCGTGCTGCAGCTGCGGGATCTCTGAAGCTGGCGGGGTCGCACTTGATCTTGTGCCCCCCCGATGCTCGTAAGGCGGGGCGTGCGGTAGGTAGCGGGGCGAGCGCGGCAACCATGAGATGATCCACAATAGACATGGTCAAATCAACGCCCGCGACGACATGCTGCGAAGTAACCGACACACCGAACGAGCAAGTGACGCAGTCGATACGGCGCCCAGATACTAGACCATGGGACTTCGGAGGGCACCAGGTGGCCGACGGCACATGAGACTCCAACAACGTAGAGGGCACCAATTGCTCTGAGTCCTCCAGAAACTGGTGGAAGCACTGGCCTGGAAGGTTCTGCGCCTCGGCCGCAATAGGGCCGACGAACCTGGAAATAGACGAACCGATCCTGGCGTTGGCGTCCAGTAGCGAAACGAGCTCGACTCCTGGGGTGCGATGGTCGTGAAGAACTCCCGCTAGATGGGCCCGCCAGGACCGCATCTCGTGCTCCGGCTACTCGCTGCGAGGTGCGCGCGCAACGAGCACGTCCAAAGCGAACGATTCCACGCGAACGGCGACTAGTAGGTAGCGAGGGGCGGCTGCCAGAACACAACAGTGCTTGGGAGCTATGCGGATCCCAAGCATAATTTCACAAGGCAGTGCGTAGCCAAAGTGAACACCCACCTGTGTGCTTGCTGTCGGCCTCGGCGCGTGCGATGCGATGCGGGCGCGCGCTAGAAACCCCAGAGCGAGGGAAGCGTGTCTCGACAGTGCCCACAATGCACAAAGACAGTTGCTTAAAAGCCGTGCTGAGTAGTTCCATACGTCCTGAAAGGTAGAGGCCAGACGGACGAGCATGAGAGCGATGCTTGCTGTTGCCTGGGCTGAGAGACAACACATTGGCTGCTGCAACCCACATCTGCCGAGAATAAGCTGTGGTGGGGGATGGCGCGCTCGCGCTCTCTCGTACCTCGGCTTCAGAAGAATACCGAACAGAAAAACGCAGAAGATGATGCAAGGCGGAGGCCTTGTCCGCGGCTGTCTCAACAAAGTCTGGCATGCGCTCATCACCCGTGGGTGGATACTGCTGCTGGATCCTGAGCGGCTCGAAGCGGAGCCACAGCCACTGCATCGCCTGTAGGTCACTGAGGCAAGCTCGCCATCTGCGATCTGGGCGAGGTAGGTTACCCTTCCCAAGGGAAACCAATGTGGCAATCGTGTCAACCATTTCGTTCCATGCATGATTGGAAAGACCCGGTACGTGCTCCCAACGAAGATTGCGTGCGAAATGCGCAGTCACTTGTGCAATGCTGTCTAACTCCACACGCATATGAGACACCGTCCTTCCCAGGGCCCTCCTCGAGCAACTCGTAGGGCCTCCTTGTTGTCGCAATGGACATTGAGGGAACATTCGTGGGTTAAGCTCGCGCAGTCGGACTGGGGGAATCATGCGAGGGCCCACTGAGCACCTTGAAGTTCTGCAGCAAGAGACCCCGGTTCTGTAGACGCCTCAGCGCCCACGTAGTCGCCCTCGAAGCCCAAGAAAGACATGTTCCCAGAGGAGTCCTCCAAGAAGACCGCGAAGGCCCATGAAGGCCCACCCTTAGCGGAGCCTCCCGAACCGTCGGTATAGATGTGGACCGTATTGACGCCCCCAAGACATGAAACGCCCAAGAGATGCGGGAGGGCACTGATGGTAGCTGAGTGCCAGTATTTGGCAAGGGCCCAATAGGCCTTGTTGAGGGGACGCTCCCAGCGAGTAAATAAACATTGAGATCCGAAGTAGTGTTTGGCATTGGGCTGAACTGACAACCTCGAACCCAAGGGACCGTGGTTGAGGAGCGGGGTGGCAGGCCACTGCTGCGGCTATCCCGATCTGAATGCAAAGCATTGCCCGAACATCCTGAATGATCAACAGAAAGTGGAGAGGTGTTGTGGGATCCCGACGGACCAGCTGACTGACCTCCTTGCGTACAAGATGCTCGGGTTAGCGAAAACTCGCTGGTGCTGCTGCGGCCTCGAGGGAGGTCTCCGGCACGTCGCCCTAGGCCTCGCGGGCGTCCTGCATCGTGAGGGTGCCAATCTCCTCCTCGGCGTCGAACGCCGAGCACTGACTCTTGTGGGGCGGCTCTCCTCCCATCTCCTCCTCGATCTGCCCGTCCTGAGGCCCGCTGGGCTTCGCTGGCAGACGTAGCTTCTGCTGACCCGGCTGGCGGGCAGCCTTCTCGAGCTGGTTGCGCGCCTGCCAAACCTTGCCCGTGATGGGGCGGATCACTCCGCCCTTGCCGATGTGTGAAACTGGAACCACAGCGGCTGCCGCAGGTGTCGCAGGCTGGGCAGGACCAGATAGTGATGCCATTGAGGAGGAAGGTGCCGACTGCTGCTGGATGACAAGCTGACTGGGCGACTGTTGCAACAAGACCATGGTGTGCTGCAGGGCCGAGAGGGATGAAGTCAACGTGACCTGGCCCGCCTGCAGCTCTGCAGTGACCTGTGGCACGGCCGGGCCTGGAGGCGGCTGCGATGGCGGCGCCGCCGCCTGGGTGGCCCCAGCACGCGGTGTGCAAGGCACTTGCGGGTACTCCTCGAAGGTCACCGTCTTGTTCTCCTCCTTGGCGAACTCCTCGAAAGTCGTCAGTAGCTCCTGCGCTTGGGAAACCTCTGTGGCCAGAGTTTCCCGCGTCCTTTGTGCTGTGGTGAGAGCAATCTCCGCTGTCCTCTCGGCCTCCTGCGTTTCCTCGAACCTGCGGGTCACGCGGCTGAGGAAGTTGGACTGGTTGGCGACTCTCTCCTTCGGCAGGAACGCGTCCAGATGCATGAACTGGAACACTGCCAGCTCCTGTCGTTCGGCCTCGAGCAGCGGCGACAGCTCCGTTGTGATGGCCTCTTGGGCCTGGATTCGTTGCTCCAGCGCCTGCATGGCTGACTTCATGTGGGCTCGGTGAGCTTCTCTGTCCGAGAAGATGAGCGGCCTCTGCGCCTCGAGCCTTGACCTTTGGCGTAGCACTTGGTGCACCATGCCGTAGAAGCTGGATGCGAAGTACCACAGAACGAGCAGAACCACTGCCCTTTGCGTGTGTGCCATGGCGCCGGCGACATTCGTTGACTGCTGTGATGAGCAAGCAGAGTCTGCCTGGCAGCAGCCAGGCGCAAGACTGCGCGGGCTTGGCTGCGGCGCTCTCGAGCGCGCCGATGCCAAGCTGGTTCGCGTAGGTGCCGACGAGCCGCGGCGCTGGCCAGGCGTCGGCGGCGGCACGGCCTGCCAGGGATGGGCGCCCGAATGCCCACCTGGCTGGCACGTATGGCGGCCGACCCCGCGAGGCTCGTCCCTTACCTGGTAAGGCACGCCCAAAGCCTCGAGCCGGGGCGGCGGCTGGGGGTCAGGAGGTAGGTAAGACGCAGGCTGGGACGCTGGGTCGTGCTCTGTGTGTCTCGACGCGTGTGGGCGTGCTATGACTTTGCATAGGCTCTGGGGCCACAAATGGGCCCCCAGAGTGGGAGGCTACTCTGGCCACAAGATGGCTGAGAAATTCCAGGGGGCGCGCCGTCTGCGCTTGATCTCCCTGGCGGCCTCTCTGTTGCGACGAATTCTCTCCAACTGCTCTGTAGTGAGCTGGGGGGGGGGCGGAGGAGGGGCAGCTAGGGCGTCTGAGCTGGCGGCTGCCGCTGGCCGGCTCCTCACGTCCGTGGCGGCTTCGGCCGCCTCGATGTCCTCGGCAGCCTGAGACGGGTGGTCCTCGGGGGCCCCGGGCGGGAAAAGCCCCAGAGGCTCGGGGGGGGCAGCGGAAGCGCCGGAGGAAGGGGAGGAGGTGGAGGCTTCGCTGGTCTCCCTGGGTGGAGCCCAACGCCAAGCTTCAGGGTTCACTCTGTGTTTTGTACCCTTCTTGCCGGCGTAGTCTGGGGCCTCCCAGAAGCACTCCTCGTCGGACCACGGTACAAAGAATTGTCGGATGCGGGAGTCGTTGCGTTCCTGCGTGGACTGTGGTAGCATGTCGGACGGCTCGTCCATTCCATTGTGAAATGCGTCCATGATGCTATCGTGCATGGCCTGTGCTATGGCCTTGCACATTGATGGTGGGTACGTCTTTTTGCTGCTCGTTTTGAATGTCCCGTCCTCGTGTTTGCCCTGCAGTACTGCGTGGGCATTGGGGCCGTGATTGCACCTGCCGTTGTTGTTGGCCTTCAGGAGGCCAGACATGGTCGGTAGTCGGAGCGCAAGGATCCTGGTCGCAGCTTTGCCGTGTAGTCGTGGGTCCTCTGTTCTGTGGGTGCACTGGTCGAACTGGATGGTGCTGACCAGGGGGCAGCTTTCCAGAGCTCGGAGGGGCATCCAGTGAAAGCTTGAGGGCGCCTCGGGTCTCCAAGGCGCTGGCGGTGGGTGCCCCATCCAGCCGCTAGTGCCTGCACGTACGTGCTCGGCCAAGAGCTGTGCTATGGTGAAGAGTAACATGTTGCCTACTCTGAGTTGTTCACGCTGCGCCTGTGCGCACCACGGCACTCCCCACATGTGGCTGTGAGTGCGTAGGGGTGGGGGCCCGTCAGGGTTCCAGCGAGCTGCGCTCCAGGTCTCACATGGCGGTCCTCCGCCTGTGACCCATACGCGGTGGCTTCGGATGTGCTCCGTCCACTCGGCGATGGTGGAGGCACGCGTAAGGTCCCCAAGCATATGGTGTATAGCAATATCCAGGGAAAGCACTGTGATAGTAAGCTCCACTCCTTGTGTCATGGCATCGATGTGATATTGTATGTCGCCGTGTCGTCGCCTCCCACAAAATAGATTAAGGATAAAGACCTCCGCACGCGTAATACGGTATGGGAGCGGAGTGACGGCGAGGCCCGTAAAGTCGTTGGGACGGAAGATGTAGTATCGGTCTTCATAATGAATAGGGTTGGGGTCGGAGCCGTCAGGGTGGGGAGGTGGGGCGTCCTGCCAAGCTAGTTGGAGAGCTGGTAGGGCCTCCTGAGGGTACTCATACCGGGCTTCTCTGAGAACCTTCCTAGCCTCCTCCTCCGTTAGGTGCGAGAAAACCCAAGTGGCTTCCCAGAACATCCCATTGATGCCTACCGTCGCTGGGCATGCTGACCTCCATCGCCCTAGGCCCGCCTTACGGCGGGCTTCACAGAGTTGTCTGTCGTGCTGTGCTGCTTGCTGAGCTTGTGACGCTGTAAGAGTGGCCCCTCTGCACCCGTAGGAGAGTGCGCACCTGGCAGAGTCGAATGCTAGATGGTCTCGCACCTGCCGACGCGATGCGAAATCTGTAGCACGCGCCATGCATTGTGTACCCTCACCGAGGAAGCGCTCGATCTGCGAAACAAGACTGAAGTGCATGCGGACGATGTGCTGGCGCAGCGCCTTGGGTCTCGGGAAATGAACCTGACACCAGGGGCATTCAAGCTGCGTGATCATCCCGTCGTTCTGCCTCAGCGGGTGGGGTGGGTGGGTGATGGGTAGCGGGAAGCCGCAAGGCATCGCGATGGCAAAGAAGTTGTTTCTGCTTTGTCCGCTAAAGCTGACTGTGCGTCTGCGTGCGCAGCGTTGGCCAGTGCCTCGCGCAGGAGGCTCTTCCAGGCACGAACCGATCGAAAAACGAGCTTCTCCCAAGCACCAAAATCCACCACAGGGTCTGGGTAGTCGTGTAGTTGTTTGCATACCTTGCGCATCCAAGCTAGGTCCTCCGAAACGTGGTGAAGCCAGGAGGTTTTGGTCGTCCCGGGGTTGTCCTGAGCGGCCCGATAGGCCATCGCGAGCAGCCCTCGGAGGATGTCGGACCCATGATGGATGACTCTACCCAGAAGTCTGAGCCTATGTACTCTCAACTGCACATTAAGATCGCAGCGAGTGACTGTAGCCAGAACAACGGCGTCGGTACTAGCAGTGTCGTCATAGCTGAACAGTCCACTGGCAGCACGGTACTTGCGCAGTAGTGCATGGCGTAGCTTAGCATAGGCTCCAGTTTCGATGTTGCACCAGGCCCCCGAATTAAACAACATGGAGGAGGTAATAAGTGAGTCAATGAACCTCATCTTCACTGCACCGGCGTCTTCGTCGTGAGGTAGGGCCCGAAAGACTTTGCGCACGAGTGTTCTGGAGGACTGTGCCACCCCAGCAATACGTTTGGCAACCTCGGGGCCCAGCGCACACATTTCGTCCAAGATAGACCCAAGATGGGGGTATTGACGTACTGCGCGCATGTGCATATCTCCTACCACGTCGTTGTGCCAACTGAAAGTACCCTGCATGTGCTTCCAAAGCTGGAGTCGGGCGGATTTGGAATGTTTGCCATGGAATTGGTACAACACCTCTGTCTTTCCTGCCTTGAAATTGAGAGTGAGTCCTCGGGATGCAAAAGAACTCGCCACTGTGCCTGCGACCTGCGGAGTGAGCTGTAGCAGCTCGAGGGGGTCTCCGATGACGGCGAAAGCTCCGTCGTCAAAAAAGGCAACCTCTAAGGCCTGCTGCGCGGGCGCAGGCTCGTGCGCCATCATCTGCGAGAGTGATGCTCCACACATCGTTGGAATGCAGCGCGAGTTGGAGAGGCTGGAGTTGCTCTTTGGTGAGGGCCATGCATTCCGCCATAACGAAATGGAAAACGACGTCCCCGAGTTGTCCTGGAACAGTGCCGAGCAGGGAAACCGCCACTGTAGAGGCCCCTGGGTAGTGGAACCAGGACCCGTGGTAGGAAGAGGCTACCAGAGCCTGTAGGTGTTGGCTGACTCCAGCTGTCTCCAAGCTAGTTGCATTCGAACTGAGCCGTGCAAGGAGGCGCTGCATGGCCTCTGGTGGGAGACCCGTGGTCCTCAATACGCATGCGATGTCGTCAATAGTATGTCCTGAGCACATGACCAACTGTCTGACCGACTTGTAAAATGCCTGCACCACATCGATGAATAGATACATGATGCTGGTGTTGGAAAGCTCAGCTATGTTCTGAAAGGTGCGAATGGTGAGCCCTGCCAGATCAACCCCTCGTCCCGAGACACCTTCAAATTGTTGGTCCCCCGCGTAGCTGGGAAGGGCATGTGCGAGAGGGGTGCGTATGAGGGAGCGGAACTTCTTGCCGATCTGCGGGGGGACCATGACGGATCTGGAGTGGGCAGGCCAAGACGGGCCTCCTGAGCGCTTCCAGATGTTCCAATATGACCCTCCTTTCCATTGTTGTGGCTCCTCGAGCCTTACTACTGCTTTCATGACGACGGGAAAGTATACTTCAGCAAGTTCGGGCCCGAAAGTCGCTAGCAAGCGTCCCGTGATGCCGTCGATGCTGGCTGCGCTGGGACGCGCTCCTCTGCACGCCGTCTGAAACTGAGCTAGCGCGGGCAGGAAGATGTCCTCGTCTTGGACGGCGCAAGACTGAGCAGGGAGGGGAGGGAGGAGGTCGATGATGGCCTGTGCGTGCTGTATAGGGATCACAATAGAGCACTCCTCCCTTCCAAAATGTGCAAGCCATACATTCGCTGCTTCCTGATGGGTAGATGCTGGGATCCCGTTTTTCCCTTTGATGATGGGGAGGGCCTGAACCAGGAGTTTCTTCTTGGACCCCGCGCCCATACGTCGTAATGTGGCGAACGCCTTGTCCATGGCTTGTTTGTCCCACTCCGACTTAAGCTGTGTAGCTAGGTCCCGATAGTGCGCCTGGGCGTCGGACTGGGAGCATTGCTTAACGATGAAGGTGTTGCGTAGCTTGAATAGTTCACGCATTGCCGACGTACATCCCTCCATCCCCCGTATAGTATCCCATATGCACGCAATGAGGTCGGGAGTAGGGAGAGCATGGAGCCAGTAGTGATCTGGCTGCATCGGGGCGAAAAGACGCGGAGAGGGAAGAAATGCTATGCGCATCCACTTGGCCCGTCGTCTTTTGGATGGGTCCTGCCGTTGTAACTCTGCTGGCCTAGCCATGGCATGACTAAACTCGCTGCTGACTGCATTGCACGAGCGGATGCTGCACTCCCAGGCTGTGATCGCACTGTCGGGCATCGGCGGCATGGTAGCATATCGTAGGTACCGCGGGTCGTCATACGTCCGGCATGTGCGTGCGTAGTGCGCAAGGTGCGCCCAAGTGAAGAAGAGTACTGCACGGGATGCGCGCGCCAAAGCGAGTCGTGCGTGTCGTGCTTGCCGAAGTGCAGTGGCGCGCCTGTCAATCTCCTGTAGCGTGGCCGTTTGGATCCAACACTGTCGTGGTTTGGTGCCACGCGTGGTTTGCATTTCAGGGAAAGCTTCGCTGACAGACCTTCGCACGTGCTGATCTAGGAGCTGCGTGTGGTCCGAGCTATGCATGGAGAACTCTGGGAGAGGGCACTCGTGCAACAGGTTCCTAAAGACTGCTTGTGCCTCGGGGTCGCGAAGGCGAGCGGGGTCGTGAGGGATGCGAGTCGGCCTGGCACGCCTCTGGAAGCAGCCTGAGGGAGGTAGGAGAAGTAGTGCGCCTACCGCCTGGTGATCCTCTTGTGCTACTGTGAGGTCGACAACCCCGTCGACGCCCTGTTGTAGCGCAATCGCTGAGTCCGAAAGACACACATAGTCCCGTCGTTTGGCCGTGGTTTTGCCCGAAGGTGCGGGCCAAGAGCCCGAGATGCCCGAGTACGACTTTAGGAAGGTAGAGGGGGCCCATTGGCCCGTATCCAACAGAAACTTGTGGAAATGCTCTCCTGCCAAATTCTCCTCCTCCTTGTCTATCTCACCTACTGCTGCTGACGTTACGCTGCCAAGCGCTGCGTTTGAATCCGCCAGCGTGATGAGATGCTCTGCGCCCAGCCGTGTGGCTGTCACAAGCTGTGTAGTGACCTCCCACCATTATGATACCTTGGCCTCCGGTGTCTGCGTAGGAGAGTTGGAGTGGGAATGGGGGGCGTGTAGGACAACAACGTTGACGCATATGCCTGGACCACGGATGCCCACTATCAGACGTGAAGGCTCGGCATGTAACACACGGCACATGCTGCTTGTGATATGGTGACCCGGCATGCATGGAATCCCCGTATGTACCCATAGTGCGCACCCGTCGGAGCCCTGTGGTGTGGCAGAGGAGTGCATGACGTAGTAGTCTCCTAATGACTGCGCCTTGTGTACTTGGAGTCGGGTCTCGAGGGCGCCCACAAGGAGGTATTGTTGGGAGGCAAATTGGGAAGCCAATTGCATGAGCCTACCGGGCCCAGGGCCAGTGAGGTTATGCTGGCCCTTCCACATGCTGGGAAGTAAGGTAAGCACGTTGGCCGTAGCAACCCAGAAGCTTGAGGAAAGGAGGGCCTGCTTGCTGTTGGCAACCTGTGTGGCGGCCTGCTCTGATGCAGGGACGTAGTCTGTCATAGAGGTATTCGGTGCTTGGCGCGCAGAGACTGGCACGCCGTGTGCAGGAGGAAACTGACTGCGCCGCTCTTGGCTGACAAACTCTAGCCAAAGCCACTGCAAGGCGCGCTGATGCCATGGCAGGTCCAGCTCCGCTCTCCATTGCGTGTCGGGCTGTGAAGTATATATGCCCATGGCTGCCAGGCGCGCCAGCGTGTCCGCCATTTCGTTCCACGGTGTCCCCTGGTGTCCTGGAATGTGTTGCCAAGAGAACCCTTTGGCGATCCTAGTAAGGACCTGCACCAGACCGTCCAAGGTACCCTTGAGGCCCAAGAGCTGCCCTTTGAGTGCCCCCAAAGACGCCCCACGTACCACCTCCATGTTGTCGGTGTGTATCGTCGCATGTGTGTGCTCCAAGTGCGGATACTGTATGCACCAGGCGGCAGCCCATATGGCAGCCTCGAACTCCGCGGCAGCTGAGAGTAGCGCAGCGGGGTATAGGAGAGCGGCAGACGAGAAGGGATGAGCGAGATATCCATGCAGCCACTGTCTCTCCCCGTCTGATGCTATGGCAACAAATGCCCAAGCAGGGGGGCATTCGTTGCCTTGCCAGTCCTTGAAACCGCCAGCGGTTCCGTCAGTGTAGATCTGGATACTGGTGGGGACCTCAGTGGGCTGAGGAGCTTCGGATAAGGTAACCATACCCTGTACTGTAGTAGTGTGCCAAAACTGCGCATGTGATAGTACGTCGGTTCCCAAGGGCGTGGTCCAGCACCTTAGAATGATCCCCTTAGTAGGGAGCAACGGAGGGATCGGGCTAGTGGCGAGGCCTAGCTGCGACAGTTGCTGCTCTGGAGATGCTTCTAAAAGGCGGCGTTGGACAATCCTCTAGGCTGTCCGCTGCCTGCGACGGCGCATGCATTTCCGTCTCAGGCAGTGGTGACCGTCAAAGGTCGCGATCGACCTCCTCGGGCCGAGTCGCTATGACAGTCTGCGACGGGGCGTCAGGCTCGGCTGCGGCCCTCTGGGACTCAGCTTCCGATTCGTGCATGTCGTCTTCGGAGGTGAGCTCCACTGGTCCCGTGAGGCGCTTGGCATTGGCGACGCTCTTGTCGAACGCGACCTTGAGGATGCCGCCATTGGCTGGGCGGCTGCCCGAGCGTCCTGCAGTACGCCCTGCTGCTGGAGTGGCTCTGCGCTGGCGGCTCGGTGCACCTGCGGGTGCCCTGCCTCCAAGTTCTGGGCTGCTAGCGGCTGCTGCTCCGCTTGCTGCTGCGAGCGCTGCCTCCAATGGTGAGGGCGCCGCCTGGGCTCCTGGTGGAGCAGGCCATGAGGCGGGCTCCCCCGCCAGCATTGTCGCCTTCTGCGTAGGTCCTGCCGTCACTGGTGCATGGACCGCCGCTGCTGGCGTCTGCGGCGCTGGTGCCGCAATCCCAGCGGTGCTGGAGGCTGCGCTCTCCTGCTGCTGCTGCAGTTGGGCGCTCAGCGCGCTCTGCAGCACTGCCATCTGGGCTGCCAGCTTGGTGAGCTGCTCTGACATGTCGGCGTTGGTAGCCTGTAGTGCCGCGAGCTGAGCAACTGGAGGACTGCTGGATGCGTGCGCTGGGCCAAGCGCTGCGCCGTCTACCTTCTGGGAGGTGCCGTCCACGTCCATGCCTGCTGCTGCGGCGTCTCGGTCCTGCTGCTCCTGGCGCTCGAGGGACTCGAAGTGTGCCAGCAGCTCCTCGGCCTTGGTGACGTCCTCCGTCACGGCCTGCGTGCGCGCCTTCGCCAGGCGCAACTTCTCTGAGAGATTGTCGACATCCTTCTGGGAGTCCTGCTGCCTTTTCTTGACCCTGTCCAGGTAGGCACGCTGCTGCTCGGTGCGTGACTTGGCGTCCCTGGCGAACATGACTTGGTATAAGATCACCGCGTAGTCGTCCTCGAGGGAGCGGATGATCTCCCCCCTTTGCCCTGGCTCGTATGCTGAGGCAATTTGTTTCTCTAGGGCGTCAAGAGACCCTTTGAGCTGGGCACGATGGGCTCGGAGGTCTTTGCTTGATGCTGGTGGTGGCAGCCAAAGACGATGCTGTTCTGCACGCTCTGGATCAGCTGGTCGCGGCAGCGGAGGCGCCTGCGCGAACGCGTGGGTCGGCGCTGCGCTGCGTGCTCTGGTGGGCGGGTCCTTCTGCTGCGATGCACCATTGTCCCAGTTGTGCCACTGCTGCTGGTTCCATGCGCCATGCCACGGCGCTGGTCTTGAGCGCGGACGTAAGCTGCGTCGTCTGCGCTGCACTTGCCACCCGCTGCTGTCATCATCGTGATCTTCGATGGGGTCCTCATCCTTGTGGTGGCTGGCGGAGCAGAATCTGCAGGATGACGAGGACCACAGGTTCTGGCGCTGGCATGAGCTGCATTCCCAGAACTTCTGAGTTCCTACGGATGGGCGAGACTTTCTTGGGGCCGTCGTCATTGTGGTCCCCCTCTGACTGCTGTGATGCTGTTGAAGTCGTGCAAACGATGCTGCTAGTCTGACAAAGACTCGGTCACACGCTCTGCGCGACCTCTCTCGCCTGTGCCAGGCTGGCTCTGGTGGCGCTGCGCGGCGCGTCGTGGCGGTGGGCCCGGGGCCTGCCACGAGCGTCGCAGGCGCGGCAAGCTGTGGCGGAGGGCCCGGGGCCTGCCACAGTTGCCCGCGCTCGCGGTGCGATGGCACGGCCAGCCGCCTCGCTGGAGGCAGGCCAGCACGTTTGGCCGCTGTCCGACGGAGGGGTTCGCAGATCCCTGGGATCTGCGCCCAAAACCCCTGAGCCGGGACGGCGGCTGGGTCAGGAGGAGGCAGGAGGGAGGAGGAGCGGAAGGGGTGAGGAAGGAAAAGGGCGGGGTTTGGATGGCGCCCTCGAGTCAAACACGTAAAAACAGACAGCGGGGGCTCTGAAAGGAGGGGGGTTCCGCTCGAGATTCCCTCTCAATTCACTCGTACACGAGGCCTCCCGCTCCAGACACTGTCACATGTCGCTCAGAAGTATGTGTGTATGCGTGTGCGTGTGCGTGTGCGTATGTAAGTGTGTGAGTGTGGGTGAATATTCCGCCCCCCGCCGCCAGCCCCGCTCGCCTCTCCGACACCACGCCCACTACTCCACAGCCCACACAACACCCAGCACTCCACAGCCTTCGTCTCCAACACTTTCTTGTTGGTCGGCGGCCGTGAGAGGCGGTGTTCAGCGGCGGCGGGAGGCGCTGGAGCACAGCTGGGCACTCGATGAACGCGGGAAGGGAGGGGCGGATGGCGGTCCAGGAGGCTGGTGTCCCGGGCGGTGGACGTAGACACATCCCAGCGTCGGAGCACCGCGCGCCGCGCGCTGGGGGGGCCGCTGGGCGCCGCGCGCGGCCTGCGCGCGCACGAGGCCCAGGCGGCCGTCGCCGGCCGCCGTCGGCAGCGCCGCCACCGCCGCCGCGACCAGCGCCAGAGTGCGGGCCGCCATGGTCCGCGGGCCTGCTGGCCGACCGACCGCGCACGGCGGCGGGGCCTCCGGTCGGTAGTCCTCAGGACGTGTTCCGGCAAGTTCGTGTCGTGCAGACCCCTGGGGCTGGTTTCCGACACCGCGTGTGGATCGTTCCACCTTGAACGACGGGCAGCTTTTCCGTGGTCGCATGGTTCCACATTGGCCGATTCTGGCCCACTGATAGCCTTCGACCTTGAACGCCCTCGGCAGGGTCGCCGCCGCATCGACACCACACGAACGTAGCAGCGTACCTGGAAAAGGTCAGCTCTCGGGCCGAGGCCGCGGCGCCGAAGCGCGATCATCTTCGAGCCCCTGGGGATGACCTGGGCTACAGCCCACCGAAGCGCTTCAGGGCGACGCGGGCAGCGTAGTGAGGACTGGCACTGCAGCGTACGACTGGACGTGGTACAGTCAAAACGCATAATCAGGATGCGCGGTCAAGGGCCTTGGAAGGCCATGCTGACGATTGACCAGCAAAGCTGCGAAGGATGGGCCGAAGGGGCAAGGATACAAGGGCGACCTTGGAACATTGCTCATCCTTGCTATGCGCGTTGGCTGTAAACACTCACTGGACCAGCACACGTCCTGAGGATAATCGATCTGGACCACCCAGGACCCCGGCGCCTCGGAGTGAACGGTCGTGGGGGGAGAGTGGGCGCGAGTGCCCTTTTTGTTGCCCCCAGCCCCCGTGCCCTGTTTTTTGGGGGGGAGTTTTTCTTCGCCACGGCCGAGAAGTCTGGTCGCAGCGCATCCCTGAACGTGCCCGGGGGATCGATGTTCGAACAGCCTGAGACCCACGTCTGGCGCCTCGGGAAAAACGTGTGGTTGCTGGGACGCTTTCGCCGTGTCTCGGCGCCTGTGAGGGGGGCACTGATTCAAGGGGGGGACATCGACCTGGAATCCGCGATGCATCACCAACAGATCGGCGACATGCCCCCGACAGCAAGTCCGCACGGTCCTGGGCGAGGTGGGCTATCAGGCCCCTATCGGCGATGGATGGGCGATTCGAGGTCGAAGCATGCCCCCCTGAGTCTGTCTACCCCCAACGCTGCCTCTGAGCCCAAGGGGGGCGGCGCTCCTGGGCTACAGGGGCCGCCCGAACAAAAACTCCTCGTGATAAGAGGGGTCCCAGGTACAGCAGGTTCGTGTCGTGACGACTTGGGCATTGGTTGATGACACCACGTGGATCGGTGAACCTTGAACGATCAGGGCTCTCCGAAAGCGCAGATCGTTCGATATCGACCTGTTTGGAGCCACTGACGGAATACAGCTTCGAACGCCCGCGGTGCAGTCGTCACCGAGTCGACACGCCACGAACCTGCCCCGAAAGGGTCGAGAGGTCGGGGAGTCCACGACCGGAACAGCTCTCCAGTCATCGCGGAGGTCCTGGGCCCAGGCGGGGAATTTCTTCGAGGGGCGCGGGCCTTGGCAGCAGGCCTGGGAGGGGCCGGTGACGGCGAGGAGGGCCGCGAGACAAGGAGGAGGCAGCAAGGAGGGAGGAGGCATCAACAAAGAGGGAGGAGGCGAACCAGCGATGCTACAATACACCCTCCCTCCACTTTCCTCTTCATAGGTCCCTACAATAAGTTCTTGTCGTTGCGGGGAACGTCCTATTGAAAGACAGCCGTCTGAGAATCCTCAATCGTGCCAAAACGCCATTCCGAATCCCTAAAATTTCAACGCCGAGAATCAACGTGACTGTTACGGTGTGGCAAGCGTCAATCATGGCAGAAAGCCGTTCCCAGGCCTTCAACATCGCGAATCAACGTGACTGCTGCGTCCTGCCAATCCTAAATCGTGCCGGAACAATTCCTGGAGCGTCAACCCTACGAATCTTTTGAACTACTGCAAACTGTGAAAACGAGCGTGCGCGGCGCTACGGCGAGAGGCACATTCTGAAAACGACCCGCCCTCAATCTTTGAAACTGCTGCAAGATGTTAACACGTGTGCGCGGCGCTCAGGCAAGAGCCACATGCTGATAACGACCACCCAGTCCATCCGTGAAACTGCTGCAGACTAATAAAACGAATGTGACAACCGCATTTTCAAAACCACCCACCCTCCATCCTTGAACTCAAGCTTCAGGACGGAAAGATGCGAAAATTTCAGGCGAAACGCCCAGCCCGCTCTACCAACACGTTTAGGGGTGTGACAGGGGGGGGCTATTCACAAGGAAAAGGAGTGGGGGAGAATCGAGAAGGTGAAGAAGGTGGACACGAAACACGGACGGGGGAGGTGGAGGGAGGGAGGAGCAGGAGGAGGGGGAAGGAAGGGATGGAGGGAAGAAGACAAGACTTGATCCTGCAACAAAAACACCACTGCTGCAAGTCCCCCCCGTCTCAAGTCCTCCTCAATAGTATAACCAGCATGTGCCCCTGGCCCCTGGCAGGACCGAAAAGACGACCCTGCGGTTCTTACAACGCGAAGAAGTGACCTCGCCAAACTTTGGCAAATACAAATGCCTAAGCACGATGTGTTCGAGAGGGCCCATGACTTAACAACTGGAGCAAGGCTGCGATCTTCCACTGCGAATGAAGCAAGAGGGCGGAGGCTTCCGCCCTCCTCCCGCTCGACATGCCTTTTTCTACCCAAGACTGGGAGTGACCCTCCCTCCTCCCTGGTCGGTCCCTCATGTGGACACAGATGAGGCCTCCGTCTCCCTTCCGAACAAAAATGCCACTCGTTGAAAAGATGGAAGCCTGGGACATCAGAGCAGCAGTCGGTTATTGCCGGCTTCACGACCGCAGGAGGCAACCGCTAAGACGACGTCAAAGTGAACAGTAGAGTGAGAATCCAAGTCGCCTAACTTCGTGCTTCGCGCTTCGTCGTGCATCGAAACATCCTCCTTCCATGGGTGGAATAGCGCCGTCTGCACATCAAATCACCTCGTAGCAGCCCGCCCTGTTTTCACACGGCAGCGCGCAATCAGAAGTCGACGCGTGGTGGGGACTGCAGCAGCCCCGACCCACGCGAGCTGACGCCGCCGCCCAGGCTGCAGCAGCCCTTTCGGTGCACGGAGGAGGCTGCAGCAGCCTGGTCGGTCAACAGGGCTCAACGAACAGTCCGCATGTCGAAGTTAGCCGGCTTCTCAAACGTTCAAGGTGGGTGGGGTGAAGCGCGGCATGATTCAGCCGAACAAAACGCGCACACATCTGTTGCTTATTATCTCATGAGTAGGTTTTGAGTCGAACTGAGAACGGGACTGCTTGTTCGCAAGTGTTCTTGCTTGCTAGCAACACGCTGTCATCCTCATACAACACTAGAGAACGATAGATAATGATATGGTCCAAACGCGTGGATTCCAAATCATGATTTGGGGTAACAAACAATGTGGGCCCGTATGACTGTGGAGATGTATGTGCACATGTTGCTTTTGTGAAGCGCGGAGAAACAAATTCGGACGGCCCACAAAAGCAAAAATACTCAGCACCCCCCTCAGTTCAAGCACCCTCACGGGAAGAAAAACAAATACATAGAGCAAACCGCGCGAAACTATACGAATCCAAGCAGCCACCTGGAAACGTGCTACACGCAGGTTCAGTGAATCCCAGCGAAATAACAAGAATCCAAAATTAGGAGTTCAATCGAAGAAGGGGAACACATGAGCCACGCAGTTCTAGCCCTTTACAACACAAGTAGGAAACCCTCAGTGCACGCACTGTTCGGTACTTGTGCGGGAGTACTGGCTCATGTCCTGACGCACGCATGCCCGAAAGGGACGCCGGAACCTATAAACTCTGAACTCTAACATCTTGAATCAACTAGCTACCTTCGGCCCCAGTCCAGCGGCAACAGCAAGGAGTTGGGGAGGCACTAGTTGCACCGCTGCCTCACGGCCACCAACACTACCAATACGGGGCGAGCTGAAACACTAAGCGTCTCACCGAAAGGCGCCTCAGGAGTGCAGGCCTCTTGGCTGCCGAGAGAGCCAGCGCAGAGCGCGAGACCCCACAGCCGCGCGGCACGACTGCGGCACGGCGAGCCACAGCAGCGCGGCGGCCGCCGCGCCCGAGGCGACCCCGACGCACGCCCAGCTCGACTCTGGGAGCACCGCGGCGCGGTCTTCTGGGAGCGGCTCCCGCCGCGCATCGCCCGCGCCGCCCGTGCCCGAGTCCAGCTCCCCGTCGAGCCAACGCCCGGCATCCATGGCCGCCTGCGCGCCAGCCGCGGCTGCTGTGACGGCCTGCTGGTACCTGCCGTCGGCCACCTGGCCAGCCACGAAGACGCCCGGCAGGCTCGTCATGGTGTGCCGCTCTGGCAGCACGAATCCCCTCGCGTCCCGGCGCACGAGCGCCGGCAGGAAGCCCACGCGGGGCTCGCGCCCTATGACAACGAAGGCGCCAGAGCAGTTCACCTGCTGTGCAGGTCCTCGTGCTGCTCGCCGCACGTTCGCCCCAACCAGTCTCCTGGACTCCTCCCGCCAGGAGTCGACGACATATGGGCGCATGATGTGAATCTGAGGCAGGGCCTCAACTCGCCTGGCGGCCGCGACGGATGCTCGCCACCTGTCTCTTCGATGAATGAGCGTCACAGACCTGGCCACGCGGGCTAGGTAGCTCGCGGCTTCAAGGGCTCCATCCCCACCGCCCACAACACAGACGTCCCTGCCCTCGTAGAAACGAGCGTCGCAATAAGCGCATGTGTGCAAAGACCGCCCGCGCAAGTGGTCCTCGCCTGGGAGCCCCAGCCACTGCTCCGTGGCACCGCTCGCGACGATGACGCTGCGGCCTCTGGCCAGGCTCCCGTCGTCCAACTCCACATGCAGGAGGCGGCCATCCACTTCTCCCGCCGACCCCGCCGGTGCGACTGCCCTGGCAGAGCCCTCCCGGAAGCTCGGAGGAGGGCCAGCTGAGGCCACGGCGGCTCTCCAGGCCCAGCCCATGTCCGCCCAGAATCGGTCCGCGGACGCCTCCCGGGGTCCATCCTGACCTCGTCTTCGAGGCAGATCCAGGGAGCCGCTGCCTCGACTGGCCCTCCTCCCAGAAGCGCACGCCGAATCCTGCCGCCTGCTTTACGAGCCCCGCCACGAGCTTGGGACCCGGCCCCGCGCCGGCGAAGGGCAAGTTCTCCACGGACCTCGACAGCATCAGAGCCCCGCCCGGCTCTGGGCCGCCGATCACCAGCGCCGACAGGCCCCCTCGCGCCGCGTAGACGGCGGCGGTCAGCCCTGCCGGGCCAGAGCCAAGGACGAGGATCGGAGGAGGGCTTGTCGAGGCAGCGGCGGCGCTCCATGGTGTGCGTGGGCCTCTCTGGGCTTCGAGGCTCCTCGTCTCCACGGCTGGGTCCCGATGGGCCTTCGGGAGGCGTCCGTGGACCGATCCGGAACGGATCTGGGCTGGGCGGGAGAGCCGCCGCTGCCTCCACCGGCCCCCCTCCGAGAGGACGTCGTGCACGGGCGCCAGGGCCGCGGGCGCCGCCGGCAGCAGGCCGACGCCGCGCTCCGAGAGCGCATGCAGGTAGGTGTAGCGCCCCGCCTCGTCTCCAAAGGGCAGGGCCAGCCCGCCGCGCAGGAGCAGGAAACGCGGCACCTGCTCCGACAGGGTCCCCTCCACGATCGCCCCGTTGCGGGGCCACGGCGGGCTTCGAGGGAAAAAACACGCTGACCATGACCAAGATGTCGCAGGATCTTGTCAACGCCGATGCCAGCCGTCGCCGATTCGCGAGGATGACCCACGAAGCGACGGCGACCAAAATGGACGATGACCACGATCGGTACCGACGTTTCCGCGTTCAGTCTTTGTCGCGGTTATGGTTTTCTTTCCCTCCAGGGCTGTCCTGCGACCTGGCCATGACGAATCTCCGCTGCGTCTCAGACCAGGTGCGCCAGAAGAGCCCAGTGCAGCCCTCGGCGGAGGCGTCGACTCTGAAGCGCAAGAGCTCGTCGGAAGCGAGAGCGCGAGCGCAGAGGAGGAGCAGCAGCGGGATGCCCGCCGGGGGTGCCATCGGGCCCTGGAGGGCCAAGGCGAATGCCCTGGGAGGAAGGACTCCTTTAGCAGGGGCACGTGAGGGCCTCGAACGAAGAGGAACGGGGTGGTCGGGAGGGAAAAGAAGAAAAAAACGAGGGTTATGAGCAGTAACGGCAAGAGGCGGAGGAGACGGCGGGCGGGACAGGAGAAGCAGGAAGCACGGCATAATGGTATTGGTGACGATGGTGATGATGGAGAGAGCGTGATCCACCGCCGCTTTACTGTGGAAAATTGCCAACCTTTTACTCCGGAGCCCGGGGGTCGCCCCCCCCCTCTCCGAAAATCCCCCCCCCCTCTGCTGGACCCCCCCCCTCCCCCGGCAAAACCCCCCCCTCCCCTAACCCCTCCCCCCCCCCCTCCCCCTCGAAAGCCGAAGGGGCCCCTCACTACCGGTTCGAACCCCTCCCCCCCCCCATACGGATCCGGAAAAACCGGGGGGTGTCACTACCGGTTCGAACCCCCCCCCTCGAAAACCGGAGAGGGGTCACTACCGGTTCGACCCCCCCCCCCCACGCACCGCCAGCAAACGACTCCCGGTCCCTACCACCGTCCGCATCACATCCCCCACTGTTGTTCCCAGCACCACTGTCCTCACCACCACTGTCCCCACTGGTTCCACCACCGTCCCAACTGTCCCCACCAGAGCCCCCACCACTGTGGCACTGTCCCCACTGTCCCCACCACTGTTCCCACCACGGTTCCACTCTCCCCACTATCTCCACGGCCCCAACCACTGCCCGACTATCCCCACTGTCCCCACTGTCCCACTGACTCCTCCGCTGTCCAACTGAGCTGTCCCACTGTTCTCACCACTGTCCCCACTGTCCCCGCCACTGTCCCCACTGCACCTCTGTCCCATTGTCGCACCGCCGTCCTCGCCACCGCCTTCCCCACTGTCCCCACCACCATTGTACCCTCCACTGTCCCACTGTTTTCACCTCATTCCCACTGTCCCCACACCACTGTCCCCACCACCACCGTCCCCACCACTGTCCACTGTCCCCCCTGTTCCCACCACTGTCCCCACCACTGTCCCCACCACTACCGTCCCCACCACTGTCCCACTGTCCCACTGTCCCCACCACTGTCCCGCTGTCCCCTCGCCACTGTCCCCACCAACGCCGCCCCCACCACTGTCCGCCCCCCCACTCGGTTTTCGAGGGGGGGGGAACCGGTAGTGACCCCCCCCGGTTTTCGAGAGGGGGGGGGAGGGGGGAGGGGGTTCGAACCGGTAGTGACCCCCCTCTCTTTTCATGATGAACTGGGGGGGGGGTTCGAACCGGTAGTGACCCCCCCCGGTTTTCCGGATGGGGGGGGAGGGGTTCGAACCGGTAGTGACCCCCCCCGGTTTTCCGCCAGCAGCGGTAGAACACGCTCTTTCTGATGATGGTGCTGATGGTGTTGATGATGTTGATTATGCTAATGCTGCTGCTGCTGCGGATGCTGCTACTGGCGGTGATGATGATAATAATGATGATGCTGATGATGATGATGAGGATGATGATGATGACGATGATGATGATGATGATGATGACGATGATGATGATGATGAAGATGACCCCCGCGGCTGAAGGGGACGCGAGCTCCAAGCTCGTGCTGCCCCTCGGACCAAGGCGTTTCCCTCTGGCCCTGCGTTGGCAACGCCCCGTCTCGCGCGCCTCGGCGCACACGCGCAGATTCGCCTGAGCGCCGAGAGCAATCATCCGCCTCAGCCGAGGCAAGCGGCTGAATGATCACAGCAGCCAAAGCGACTCAGCACGCACGGCAGCCAGCCAAAAGCCACGGCTGCCGATCCAGCGGGCTGGTACGCAGCATTGCTGCACACCGCACCTGAGAAGCAACTGGGCCCCTGGCCCCAGGCCTCACCGACACGGTTGCTCTTCCGGCCTGCGGAGGTCGAACCAGAGCGCGGGCACGCCTGCGGCTCCCTCCACGCCATAGCGACGGGCAGGGCAGCTGTCACGAAACCGCGACAGCACCGCATTGAGCGGGAGCGTGCAGGCACGCCGAGAGAGGAAAGCGCTCGACTGCACCTCTTCATCAGCAGCGCAATGCGTCAACGGGCCCAGGCGCGCCGAGTGAAGGCGAGCCTTCTCTCTGGGCCAGCCTCCGCGACATGGAGTCTGCTCCGCGCCGAGCAGAAGGCGCGCGGGGCAAACGCGCGTCCACGTCGCGCCAATGACAACCACGACGCCGACGCAAACTGCCTGAAGCCGCGTCTAGACAGGGCGCGGCAGCGCTCGGACAGCGAGCGCGACAGTAGCCAGAGGCTGCGAAAAAGCAGGGCACCGCACGTGACGCTAAAGGGGGGGGGGGAAAAAGGGGATGGGCTCTCCTCGCCAGGCCGATGGGCGAGCGGGCGCGGGGCCACTCGTCGGACCGCACCGCGACGCCCCACCGTCCGCGCCGCAGCATTTCCCCGCGGCCAAAGGCCTGAACAAGACCGCAAGGTGCCGCGGGCAACGGAGCCCGATCCCATGCGCAAGAGGGCCTGCGCACCTGGTTCAGCTCCCGCACATCGGGCAGGCCATGCGCTGGAGCCAAGCTTGCCTCAAGGCGGGCAAAATGAGGGCACGCGCCGAGGAGAGAAGACCGACGGCAACGCAACGTGTCCATTGGCTCCTGGTCTCGGCTGGACGTAGTCGCATTGCCGCTGGCCATGGAGCCCGGCACACACGGCTCGCATCCGAAATGCTAAAATGTAGCCGTCTATGCGCCTGCGCAGGCGCCGCAAGGGCTCAGGGTCGCCGATGCTGCCCTGCCCCGCTGGCTGCAACGCTTGAGGCGGCCGAGCGCCGCCTTCTGCCCGTCGATATTGGGGGCCTTCGGGCGCGCCTTCGCGAGGCCCGCCAACCTGCGACTCTGCGTCAAGCAGCCGCACTTGGCGCAGAAAAGGTGGGCGCCTGCTCGCCGCGGCTCGCGGGCGTCGCGCGCGTCGAGCTCCCGCCATGGAGGCAGCTCGGGCGGCGGCCGCGGCGGCGGCTGCGCCTCCGACTGCGCGCGAGGCGCCGAGGCCACGCTGCCACTGCCAGCTGCGGCCCCCCCAGCGCCAGCAGCTCGTCCAACGCCGTCGTCGGCGGCGCCCTGCGCCCCACTGACCTGGTTGGAAAGCAACGCTGCGCTTGCGGCGAAGAGAGCCGCTGCCGCTGCGACCGAGCCCGATGCACCTTCGGCCCCCGGAGTCCACGAGCCCGAGATGGCTTCGCCGCGTCCCGCGCACTCCTGGCAAACCCATGCGGCGTCGCGGCCGACCTCGAGCCACGTGCCGCGCCGACCGCGCGTCTTTCGCGAGCAGTCGCAGAACGAACAATGGCCCCCCCAGCGCACCTTGCACCCGCGCCAGTCGCACCTCGCAACAACCATACCAAACCCGTCGTGTCCGCCCACCGCCGTCAGCTCCGCGTCGCCATCCTGCATTGTGGCGCCCAGCCAGCGGAAGACCTTCTGGACGAGGCGATCCTGGCGCAAGCTGCGCACGCGGACATCCTCATCTGTTGGGTGCAACTGCGCCCCCTGGATCGCGCGGGCGTCGGCGCTGCTGCTGTCCCTGCGCTGCCAACCTGCGATGCGCTCGGCCTGAACGTCCACCAGCGCCGCGTGAACCTTCGCCCGGCGAATGGAGATGTCGTCGCTGCCGACGTCCTCGACCGCCGCCCAGAGGCGCGCCCAGAGCTCTCGGCAAGGCCTTTGCCACTGTAGACACCACGCCTTGCCCGCTGAGAACCCATCCGCGAGCAGCCGGCAGTCCGCGCAGATCCTGGCTGGAAGCATGTAGTTCTGGAGCCCCTCAATGACCGCGACGATCTCCGCTGCGCGCGACTCCTTTGGGTACGGCCATGGCAACGGGCCGAAGAGGCCGACGGCCTCGGCTTCCTGCCCCATGGCGACCACCGCCCAGCCGCCACGCGCAGAAACCAGGCTCGGGTCCACGACGCTGCCGTCAGAACAGGTCGCCCATGAATGGCTGCCCTACCAGGTCGGCTCGCCCTCCGTTGCGCGCCGCCCTGTCCACCGCGGGCTGAGGGAGAGGACTCCTGTGCTCTGGTGCCAGCGCCCACGACCAGAAGGGGCCCCCCGTCGCGTCCAGAATGGCCATGTCGACGACGGCCCCGAAGTGGATGTCATCGGGCGGTCGCCTCCCGTCGGCGTCGTCGTTCGCCTCCCACTCGGCGCGTCCGAGCGCCGTGGCGGGGCACTGCCGCGCCGAATGTCGCACTGCGCCGTGGGCCGGGCATCCTCGGGGGCACCGCGGCGACGAAGCCAGCGGGCCCTCCTCCGCAGGGCGCCTTGCCACTGGCCGAAGGCAGCCCACCAGCGCATTCTGGGCCGAGCTCATCTGCATGATCGTCTGCTCGCACATCCTCTTGCGGCGCACGGACGCGCCCGACGCTGGACGAGGCCCCCCCCGGCCAAGTGCCCCAGGCCTGGGCGCTTGCCCGCGCCCCTCCACAAGGGCCGCTCGCGACTCCCGGCGATGTGCTTGGCGATCGTCGACGCGCCCAAGACCTTCAGGTCGATGGGTTGTTGGAGGTCGTTGTAGAAGAGCCCTGGCCGAGCAACTCACCAGCCCGGGCGATGGCACGTCAGCGCGCATGCCGACGCAGGACCCCCGCCCACCCAGGCTTCGGGCCCCTCAGCCCCCTTCTTCGCGAGGGCACCTGCGAAGGCGCTGCCCAATAACCGCAAGTCGGTGCGGTCCGAATTGGACGGCGCGGCCTCGGCCCACGCCACGATGGGCAGTGTCGCGTGGTCCAATAGAGGTGGCTTGCCAGGCGCTTGCAGAGAATGAAGCTGAGGCTGAGGCTCTTGCCGGGGCCCCGTCCGCGGTGGGCGGCGCCCACCTGCCTCCGCCACTTCGTGAGCAGCGGGGATGGCCAGCCACGCGGCACGGCTTCAGTGCATCGAAGCCGCGCCGTGTGGCTGGCCGAAGCCCCGCTTGGACACGCGGGCCGGGGCTGGGGTCTCCTGAGAGCGGATCGCATGCAGCCTCTGCAGTTGGTCGGCCGCCTTCGCGCGGCGCGTCTCCAGAGCCGCGAAAGCCTGGCCTTCGAGGCAGAAGTCCACCCCCAGGTTCTTGACCGAGTCGGCGATGGGAAGGCGGCGCCGCTCATTTGCTTGGCCACCATCGGGGCCAGCGCGGGCGAGCTTGCGAGCCGCTCGCTCTTGGACTCCGACAACGCGAATCCCAGCGCAACGAGCTGCGCCGCCACCGCCATGGTTGCCTGTGCCACATGCGCCGCGACCTGCGCCATCGGGCCCTGGCAGCCCACGCAGCAGTCGTCGAACATGATCGCGAGGGTGGCCCTCGGTTCAAGCACCCGCCATAGTCCCGCGCGCTCGTCGGCGAGCACCAGCAGGCCGCACTTGAGGGCCCCCCCGCGCGCGGGCAGCCCGCGACGAGGCCCGCGCGCAGCAGGAAGGGGTCGGAGACACTGCCGTCGAGCACGAACCGCCGCTCACCCGCGCACAGCGCGAGGGCCATGCCTAGCAGCCCCCGCGGGTAGTTGGCCGAGAAGCCGCGGACCTGGATGATCGCCAGGTCGACGAACTCGCGCGCTCTCCAAAGGTCGACGAGGGCTGCTGCTGCTCCCTCGCCGCGCGCCTGCGAGGACTCTGACCGTAGTGCCGACCGCCAGACGGCCTCCTCCGCTGCGCGCCCTCGGCCGCGCCAGAATGCCCTTGTGACGCCTAGGTCGATCTGGAAGTCCCATCGCCGAGCGTCGGGCTGGCGGAAGCGACTCCGTGGGCGGGGAAGCCAGCCCAGCAGTCCGATGGGATTAAAGCCCCTCCTGAGGCTTGGGAAGCATCGCCACCGGCGAGTCGGTGATGACGTCGGGCCAGCCCCCGAGCTCCTCGCACTTCATACCGAAGGCGATGACCGCCTCGGGGAGGTGGTCGCTGAGGGCCTTCCTTGGGTTGAGTCGGTTGCTGCCGACGCCTGCGCTGCGCGGGAAGGTCTTGGCTGCCTGGCGGACCCGATCGGCCGACGGCCTGGGCAACGCCTCGCCGTTGGCTGGTGGCCGCAGAGGACGGAATCGATCGCGGCCCTTTCTGGCCCTTCGGACTTCCGAGGACAACTGCGCCGCCGCGGCCTTCGCGCGATCTGGGCCGCGCGCTGGGGCCCCGTGGAACTCGTCGTCGGGCGCCCAGCCGCGCGGGCCCAGTCGATGGGCGCGCAGGCCGCCAGCGCCAGCGGCCATGGAATTCTGAATCCACTTCTTGAATCCCTGCGCACGGATTGCTGCGAAGGCCGCTCCCTCGGCCCCTGCCTCGGCGCTGGCCTGGGGAGCCCAGTCTGCTAAGGGTGGGAGGTCCAGGCATTCCGCTGACAGAGCCACGCGGGCAGCCCACTGCGCCCCCAGAGGGAGGCCCTCTTGCTGGGAAGGAGGCCTCGGTGCTGCGGCCCCTGGGCGGTCGTCGCTGCCGCTCGAGCCGCTGATCCCGGGGCTGCCGTCGTCGCTGCTGTCGCTGCGCACCGACGGGGGGTCCCCGTGGTAGCGCGTGAATTTCTTGACGGCCTGGATGCAGCTGCAGTGCTCTCTTCCTCTGCGACGGCCCACGCATCTGGGATGCTGGGCCCCAGGCCCCTCAAGCTGCGGCGGTGCTCTGCCCGAACGGGCTCAGAGCCTGCCCGACTCTCCTCGCGCAGCTCTACGGCGCGCGCCCAGAAGGCGGCCGCGCGCTCGGCGAAAGGCCCCGCCGTGTCAGGCCCGCGCGCGCGGCCGCAGGCGGAGCCGCCGCTGCCCGTGGCTGTCGCCTGCGCGGGCTGAAATGGGGTCGCACTGCTGTCCTCCGCCAATGCCGCTCCCGCCCCAGCCCTAGATAGCGCCGTTGCCGCGGCTGTAGCCGCGCATGGTGCTGGGCAAGCGCCCGGGCTCAAGGTGCCTCCACCAGCGGCGGCCGCCAACGCTGCAAACGAACTGAAAGGGGGCTGGGCTGGGGGGCTGCCCAGCTGCCCGCCAGCCGCCGCCCCCAATGCCGCTGCCCAGATGAGGCCCCCAGTCAGGGCAGGCCCTTCCCGACGAGGGGGCGGCGATGGGAGCGCCTGGGAGAGGCCTGCTGTAGTTGCCGCGCTCCTCCAGCCACTGCTTGGGCCCCAGGTAGTTGTCGCCCGCCCCGCGGGGCCCCTCCTCCCAGGCGTCGCGGTCGATGAGGCCTAGCTGTCTGAGAAGGCAGACCAACTCGGTCCTCCCAGGGGCCCCGCGTCGCCAGGCCGGGGCGCATGCGTCGCGGGCCGCGCTCGCGCGGCCGTCGAAGTCCCGCGCCAGGCCCGCGGCGACGCGCGCCGGCATGCCCAGCATGCGAAACATGTCGGGCATGCACTTCTCCATTCACTCGGCCTCGTCCTCGTAATAGTTGGGGCTGCTGGGGTTGTGCGCCCAGCTGCGCGCGCGTCGGCCCCGGGCTCGCTCGCGCCGCTTGAGTGCCCTGGCCTGCGCGCGCTCTGCTTCTCGCCGCTCAGGGCCCAGCGCGAACTGGGCCTCCGCCTCGGGACTGCTGCCGTCTGAAGCAAGCACTCCCGCAAGCAGCTGCACCTGGGTGAAGTAGTCGCTCAGGTGCGTGAGCTTATTGCCCGCGTAGCTGGCCATGGGGCCCTCGGCCGGCCGCGCGCGCGCCTGCGACCCGAGCCGAAGCTCGGCGGGCCCCCGCGCCCCCGGTGGAAGTCGGCCTCGTCGGGGTCAATCTGGCGCGCCCAGACGAGCTCATCCTCGACGCCCTCGCAAAGCCCGTGGTGGGCAACCGCCGGGGCCTGCAGGTCTTCGCTCTGGTCGATCTGAGCCCGCACCGTATTGTGGCCCCAATGCTTTCCTAGCCATGCGGGGCCTGCGCGGGTTCGCGCGCCCCAGGACCGCCATGTCCAAGCGACTGCGGGCCGCGACCCTGTCGGGCATCCCCGCGCTGACGATGAACCGATCCAATTCTGACGGCCCCTTGGCAATGGAGCGCCGGCACGCGCCCGCCCCCGCGTCGACAACGTGACCCCCGACCTTGCAGAGCCAATTGCCCGCGCGCTGGAGGAACCTGTCGGGCTCGACGCTCCAATCCCCCGCGAAGACCCTCGGCTTCCCCGTGCGCTTAAGGAGGGACTCGGCCTCCTGCATCACGGCCTCGTCGATCTCGCCGACGTCGTCGTTGTCTGAGTAGACCGAGCCCAACAAGAAGCCGCCAGGCACCACCCCGCTGACGTGGGCCACCGTCGCCCTACCGTCGGAGACGTGGCAACTGGGCCTTCTGCCGTGCTCGCCAGGGCCGCGCACGCCGCGAGCGGCGCGCGCTGCGACCCCCGTGCAGCCGCTGACCGCGCGCTGCCGAGATGCCCCCGCCGCGCCCACGCCTGCGGTCAGCGCGGCGCCCCATCCGACGCGCCTGCGCCGCTGCCCCTGCCCCACCGCGCGGCAGCCGTGGAGGTGGTGTTCCTGGAAACAGATCGCGCCCCCCACGTGCCCCTGCGCGACCGCGAACTGCTGGGGCGCTGCTCGCCGAGGACGGCGGCGACAAGGCCCCAGCCACTGTCGTTGAGGCTCACCGCCGTGAACGCCAGCTTACCGCCCCCGACTTCCCCCTTCTCTTGAGCCCCGCAGAGCGCAGCCTCTGCGCGAGCCTCTGCGCGCGCAGCTTGCGCTTGACGGCGGCGTGGGCTGCGGGGTCGGCGGCGCTGGCGCCCCCGCCGCCGTCGCCCCCCGTCGCCTCGCCGCCGCCGACCGCGGCGACCACCTCCTCCATGCTGTCCAGTATGTTGGCGAGGTCCGCCTCCTCGAGCTCCTGCTCGTCGCCGCTGTAAGGTTATGCTGCAGCTCCCGCTGATGCCACGCGGTGCGCCAGGCGTCGAAGCTCTGCAACCTGCCCATCCCATTGATGTGCGAATCCTGGGTTGAGCATGCCCGAGGCCTGGTCGAACGCTGCCCAGAAAGCGGCGGCGCGTTCGCCTTCGCTGAGCATTGTCCCTGTGGCCCCTGGTGAGGCCGGGGCCCGAGCACCGCCCCCCCCTCGCGCGCGGGCCCTTCCCGTTCGCGAAGCTGCTTGGCCAAGGGGTTGTCGACGAGGGCCTGCAGCTCTTTTTCCGTGGTCTTGCCCTGCTCGCATTTGCCCTCCAGCTCGAGCTTCTGGGCCTGCAGGTCCGAGATCTCCTGCGCGGCGGCCGAGATCTTCCTTTCCAGCACCACCGCGGTGCTATGCTGGTTGTCCTGCTTGCGTTCCAAGTCGCTGAGCTGTGCTGACGTGGGCTTGTGTCTGGGAGCTCGTGATCCAATTGCTGTACCTCATGCCGCTTGGCCTCCAAGATCTGTTCAGTGCCCTCCACGCCCCCGAGCCTTTTTAATTTCGCTCCGTGGCTTTCCCAGGCGCCGAACTCGGTCGTCCTTTGGCGCTAGCTGCTGCCCTCCTGCTGCTGAAGCCGAGCCTGGAGAGTGAGTGCTTCCTTCCAGCTGCTTGGCCTTCCTGTGCAGCTGGTTGAGCTCGTGTCGTCCCTCGGCGTCCAGGTGTGACATGCCACTCCACCACGAATGTGCCCCTGCTCCCTGCTCCCACCTGTCAAACCCGCAGCTGCGACAGACGCGCCGAGAGCCCCAATTCTTCTTGGTTCAGCACCCGGGGCAGCCCCAAGCCTTGGGGGCGATGCCGCCTGCCTCTCCCGACCCTGACTGGACACATCCTCGCTGCCCTCCTCTGCTGCCGTTTTTGCCGCCGCCAACGCGCGCAGCACCTCGATCACCGCCGCCACGTCCTGCCATTGGTCGAGCCCGCCGCAAATGGGCTCCCAATCAGGCGACTGGGGCCGGGTGTCGGAAGGGCTACGGAATTGTAAGACTTGTGGCCGCGAAGGCCTTGCTGAAAACTGACTCGGTATAGAACATGGCCCAAGAAGAAACGTGACGGCTACAGCCAGCCAGATGGGGCCAGACACCTGCCCTGATCGCGCCATCTTGAGCCAAAATGGCTTGAGCCAAAATGGCTACGGATGATGGTGATGATGGTAATGATGATGATGATGATGATGATGATGATGACCATTGCACTCCCAGTTAAGAATGTGCGCGGGTACCCCTGACAACGTCAAGATACCAAATCCGCCGGCCCCCTTGTGGGGCCAGGGCGAAGATTCGCAGTTTCCTGTCCCAGTTGCAGCCTCCAGTTTCCACTGTTACAGTTCTGATTGTTGCTGCTTGCTCTTCCTTGTTGATGGACCGCGCGGGGGGGGGGCCCAAACGGGCAGGTTTAGCACGCCCTGAGCGCGTGCTCTGAATTGCTGGGGTGGGTAAAAATGAGAGGGCGTGATCCACCGCCGCTTCGCGGTGGAAAATTCTTCACGCTTCGCGTATCCCCACCAGCCCATCCCCAAACAGCAACTCCAGCGAAGCATGCCGACAGTCGTGTTTTTTTTTCAAGCGTATTTCTGCCTGCTCTCGCATATATACCCTGTTCCTATGTCCTCCTGCCGCCTTGCACACCCACCTAGTGGGGGGGGCGGAAGGAGGACGAGTCCGAGGAGGAGGAGGGAGAGAAGGTGTTGGGAGGGAAGACAGAGGGCGGTCGTCGTCGTTTCACACACGTGAACGAGTCAGACGACTCAAATGACGGCGACGCCTCAGACGATGACGGGTGCTCTGCTTGCAAAAAAGTTTTTGATGCAGGCGCTTGGGGCGCGCAGATTATTTACCACCATCGGCATTCCGATCGAGACCTCGCGTGCCCGGGCTGCGCAGAGCGAGGGTTCGCGCCCGGCAAGTACGACGAGCACCAATGCGAAGACTGCTTCGAGAAATTGGGCCGCCTCGCGTTCGACAAATACGTGCTGTACAACGCGAAGAGGCGGGAGAAGTCCCGCTTGGTGTGCCTGGACTGTCAGACAAAGCTGCGGGAGGGAAATGTAAAACAACGGCGTATGGGCTGAAGTACTGGTCGAAGTCTGAACGCGATAATCACGCGTCTTCTCAGGGCACAACTCTGGTCTGCAAAGCATGCCGTGCGCTAGGGTTCCACCCGTGTGACCTGGAAACGCACATGTACCAGACGTGCATTTGCAGGTTCGGCGCCCGTAAGTTCAACCAAAAACTACTCGATCACCACAAGAATAGCAATCGCAAGAAGCTTCAGTGCAAGCAGTGCGTCGCTGGCACCGAAGAACGGGCGCGCCACCTGCGCAAAGCACTGCAGAAGAGCAAGCGAAAGTGCAAGTGCCATTGCCGCATTCACCAGGACAAATGCCCGCTGACCCCCGTCCTTTTCGGAGAGAAACGCTGGCCGGGCAGCGACGGAGCGATATCCGCCGACGACCGGAAGTTCTTGGACGAGTTGCAACCGATTCCGGAATGGTGGAGCAAAGCCTGGGGGCGATGAGCTACCGCGCGGTGCCCGTCGAGCCAGACTCTTTCCACGCGTTTTAGGGGCCACCGATCGCCGAGATCTCTCGCTGCGCCGCTGCCTGAGCGCCTGAGCACCGCTGCCTGCTCTTCGACCAAGTCGACCAGGCTCGACGGCCTGTGCGAAAACAGGTGTGTCCTCTTCAGAGTCCTCCTCCTCCGCCTCTGCCTCGTTTGATTCGTTTGATTCGTGTCCCTGGGATCTCGCTTTTGTTGGGCCCTGGTTCCTTTGCCGGTTCCTGTTAGCTCGCCTTCGGTGGTTCCTCCGATCTCGCCTTTGCTGGTGCCTGGTTTTTTTCTGGTTCCTATCGGGTTTACTAGTCGTGCTGGCTCCTGGGATTTCACTGCCGCTGGTTCCTGGGAGTCGCGACAAGGGGCGCGGGTTCACAAGGGAGTGTGAGAAAGGCTAGGGTCCAGAAGAACTTTGCCATAAGGGGGTCGAAGGCGTTGCGATTCCCTAGCGATTTTCCGTAGCCGTTGTGGCCCAAGACAAGTTGGCACAAGATATTCTCGGCCATTCCCCAGCATTCTCCCTGTGGCTGTGAGTTAGCTCCGCGTGCCATTTGTGCAGTGAGCTTCGCTCGGCACGGACGCTCTTCTTTCCAACACCGTAGCGCGTTCGGCATGGAGAAGCGCCCCCACGCTCTGGTAACCTTGCTAGGCACGGGGGCTCCTGCTCACGGTGCTCACTCGACCTCGCGCGCGATGGCTACTCGTAGTGGCGAGGAACTTCGGAGCGACTTGGATCGTGCACTCCGTCGTGCACGCCGTGACCCCCCTCCTCGCAGCCGCTCCGAGGATCGTCCACGCCCCCAGGAGGTGAAGCCCGACATCGATGACGTGCTTACTCGTGAACTAGACCTATGGAAGGCGGATCCTACCCCCTGGAACTTCTGGGAGTGGCGCTCTAAGACTGGGCGTTCGAAAGCAGCTTGCGCATCCCGTACCTCTGCACCTGCTGGTGCCAGGAGCTCCCCTCCTCGGAGGCCCCGAAGCACCAGCATACCTCGGAGACGCATCCAGAGCAGGGCGCGCAGTCGTAGCCGCAGCAAGAGCACCCCAAGGGTGCGTGGATATCCGCCGCCGAGTCGCCCCCGTTCCAGTACGCACACGATGTACCCAGACAAGCCCGATGAGCGCCTCAGCAACACCAAGAGCGCGACGAGACGTGAGCAGGAAGCTCGGACGGTCCACCGTCGCCAGGCTCTTGACGAAATCTCCGAGGCCACCACCGAGCGGGCTAGTGGCGTGGTTGGCGCGCAGCCCCAGAGGGGTAGCCGCCCGGCACCCGCGCCTGGTCCTGCACCTACTATGCAGGAGATTCACGCCAAGATAACGGCGCGCCACGCGTTTCTGGACGCCCGTATTAACTTGTTGGAGGAAGAATAAAAGAAGCCCGTGCATTGAGTTCCGAACTCCGCGATGCCCACGCGGCAGCAGCGGTCGAGGAAGCTCGCGTGGTCAGCTCTTCGGACTCCCCTGTCCCCGTCCGCCGCCAGAAGCCGCAGCTGAAGACAGCGGCCACCAAGGACAGCACCGAGAAGAAGGGGAAGGCTAAGGGCAAGCATTAACCCCGCCGTCTGCTGATGACGCGTACTTCCGTGTGCCGCCTATTGTGGGTTCTACGGAATCAACTCTACTTTTCTGGAGTGCCGCCCGCGGTGGTCGCCGCTATTGTCTCTTATTCTTGGTGCTTGCTGGGTTCCGTGGGGTTTCAGGCATTGGGCTCAGATGGTGCATGGTCTTTCCTCCAGTACATGGCTTGGGCTTCGGTATCTATCCAATGGTGGATGTGCCTGCACTCAGCTTCAGTGGCGCTTCAGGTGGGCTCTAGTATAGGAAACATCCCGCTGGTGGGACTTGTATTTCAATCTGGCTGGAGCCCGTACTTGGGTTCTCTGGTGCTGGTTACTCTACTCTGTGATGGTGCTGGTTACCCTGCTCAGGTGATGGTGCTGGTTACTCTACTCAGTGATGGTTCATTGGTGGGATTACATTTGGATACACCGCTCAATCAGTAATGAGTGGTATCGCTACTTGGGAGCGCAGGCAGTTTTATCCTTGGGTGTGGCCGCTACTTGGGTTCAGTGGATTCGTTCGGTGCCCTACTCCTGGTGTGAGTCGTTCGAGCCCCCCCTCCTGGTATGAAGCGCTCGGGCCCCTCCTCGTTGTCTGAGTCGTTCGGCGAGGGGCCCGAACGACTCGCACAAGGAGGGGCCCGAACGACTCACACCAGGGCAAGGGGCCCGGCCCGAGGTGGTCGCCGTTATTGTCTCTTATTCTTGGTGCTTGCTGGGTTCCGTGGGGTGTCAGGCATTGGGCTCAGATGGTGCATGGTCTCTCCTCCAGTACTGGCTAGTTCAATACTTACCACTATGGTGTTTACGCTGCTATACCGTTGGGCTCTGCGGTGCTGGATGCTTTACTGGCGACAATACCTCTGGGTACAGTGAGGCTGGACACTGGATGTTGCCTCAATGGGTTCGGCGGTTCCTGTATGCATGGCTTGGGCTTCGGTATATATCCAATGGTGGATGTGCCTCTACTCAGCTTCAGTGGCGCTTCAGGTGGGCTCTAGTGTAGGAAACATCCCGCTGGTGGGACTTGTATTTCAATCTGGCTGGAGCCCGTGCTTGGGTTCTCTGGTGCTGGTTACTGTACTCTGTGATGGTGCTGGTTACCCTGCTCAGGTGATGGTGCTGGTTACTCTACTCAGTGAGGGTTCAGTGGTGGGATTACCTTTGGATACACCGCTCAATCAGTAATGGGTGGTATCGCTACTTGGCTCCACTGGGAGCTCAGGCAGTTTTATCCTTCGGTGTGGCCGCTACCAGGGTTCAGTGGATTCGTTCGGTGCCCTCCTCCTGGTGTGAGTCGTTCGGCCCCCCCCCCTCCCCCCTGGTATGAATCGTTCGGGCCCCTCCTCGATGTGCGAGTCGCTCGGCGAGGGGCCCGAACGACTCACACAAGGAGGGGCCCGAACGACTCGCACCAGGGCGAGGGGCCCCAACGACTCACACCACCTCTATTCTTGTCCAGGACTTGCACACTCTGAGTGCCGTGATTCTACCTTTGCCCAACGGAAGCCCTCAGATCTGTTCGAGGGGACCGATCATGGAGGCGAGTTTCCCCTTCTGCTCCTCTCCCTCCGAACCCGCCGCCTGCTGCCCGCGCCCAACTTGATTGGCGAACCTGCCTCTCGGGCTCAGCTCAAGCCTGCGAGCCTGAGCAGGGCACTGACTTGTGCCCCGTGGGCTCCGAGCAAAGCAAATAAAAAAAGGCTGGCGGTTCACCGCCAGCGCCCAGTTGCAGCCAGTTCCGCGGGACGCTCACTGCACAACTGGTCGGGAGAGATCGCTGGATCGTCGACGTCGTCGTCCATGGAATCGTCGTCGTCGAAGTCGTCGTCGTCATCGTAATCGTCGTCGTCGTCGTCGTCGTCGCCGTCATCGTCTGAGACGTCGCCGCCATGTGAGTCAGCTGACTCGTTCACGTGTATGACTCGACGACGACCGCCCTCTGTTTTGCCTCCCATCGCCTCCTCCGACTCGCCTTCTCTCCCTCCCCTCCTACACCCCCCCCCCCCCCCCCCCCCCACACACACACACACCCCCCCGCCCGCCCCGCTCCGCCCCCACCCCCGCCACCACGCGCACACAAGGCGAATGTAGAAGGAGGCAGGAGGAAGAAGGAACAAGGGATATATGCGAGGGCAAGCGGAAACACGCCTGAAAAAAAAAAAAAAAAAAAAAAAAAAAAAAAAAAAAAAAACGGTCGGCATGCTTCGCAGGAGCTAGTGTTTAGAGATGGGCTGGTGGGCTTCGTCAGAAAGTAGCAGCAGGAGCAGTAGTACTAGGTTGTGGTAGTACTAGTAGAAGAAGAAGAAGTAGTAGTTGTAGTAGTAGAGTCGTAGAAGAAGTAGTAGTTGTAGTAGTAGGAGTCGTAGTAGTAATAGTAGTAGTAGTAGTAGTAGTAGTAGTAGTAGTAATACTAGTAGTAGTAGTAGTAGTAGTAGTAGTAGTAGTAGTGGTAGTAGTAGTAGTACGAGTAGTAGTAGTAGTAGTAGCAGCAGTAGTAGTAGTAGTAATAGTAGTAGTAGTAGTAGTGGGACGAGGACTAGTAGTAGTCGTAGTGACGGTAGTAGTAGTGGTAGCAGTAGAAGTAGTAGTAGTAGTAGTAGTAGTAGGAGTAGTAGTAGTAGTAGGTAGTAGAGGTCATAGTAGTAGTAGTAGTAGTAGTAGTAGTAGTAGTAGTAGTAGTAGTGGTAGTGGTAGTAGTAGTAGTAGTAGTAGTAGTAGTAGTATAAGTAGTAGTAGTCGTAGTAGTAGTAGTAGTAGATGAAGTAGTAGTAGTAGTAGTAGTAGTAGTAGTAGTAGTAGTAGTTATAGTAGTTATAGTAGTAGTAGTAGTAGTAGTAGTCGTAGTAGTAGTAGTAGTAGTAGTAGTAGTAGTACTAGAAGCAGTCGTAGTAATAGCACTAGCACTAGCAGTAGCAGTACCAGTAGCAGTAGCAGTAGCAGTAGCAGCGCAAGCGCCGTCGAGGAAGGCCCCGTCAGCGCACGAGTCGGGCTCTGCAAACGGCATGCCTCGTAGCAGCCCTTGATCCACTGCACGCGCGACAAAGCATCGCCCGCAAGAGGCCTCCAATCGGTGAACGGATCTGGCAGCCAAGGCCCCTTCGAACGTCGCCCTGATGGCGATGGAGTCGCCCTTGTCCACGAACCGCCCCAGCTCCGTCGGGGGCGCGCGCTCAGGCCGAGCGCCTTCGCGCTCGAGGCGCCTGCGCCGCAGCGCGCCGACCTTGCCAGGTCACAAAGAGCAAACAAGGCATGAGCTGAGGCCAGCAGCGCGCCGTCTCTTATTCGGCCACTGCCCGTCTACCAAGCAAGATCTGGCAAAACTTGCTTCCGCGGACGCGGGGGGCGCCCAGCCCTTGGCGACCCCAGTGGAGCCTCGACCTGCTGATAGCCACATTCGGACCTGAGGCAGGAAGGTTCCTCCTGCCGCGTAGATGTCGCGGCGCGTGGACTTGGCCAGCTGCGCTAACTGCCACCTCCCCGCGCTCCTCGCGGCAGTATGCCTGGCCGCCAAGGGCGGGCTCGCTGCCAAGCTCAGCTGTTCGCCTGCGTCTGTGAGCCAATGCGAGAAGGAGCCGAGCGTGGGCCCCACGCACTGGAGTGGCAAGACGGCCGCGCCCAACGGCCCTCGAACGCCGCCCCAGTCCTCGGCGACGCGGATGTTCCTCTCGAAAGTGCAATGCAGCATGGCGGAGGAAGCACTTCTCCCAAACGCCCTTCGCCAGCATCGTGACTGGCCCCAAGGTAGCTGCGTTGATCGGGTCGAGCGTCGTGGAAACAGCTAGCATCAGGACAGCGATGGCATTCTTGCTCCGGGGCCTGGGCTGCACCGCGCGGAGGGTGATGGGCCGCATCCTGGACCGCTCGGCCCTTTTAAAAGCAACCTTGGCTGCCGCCGCGCGCCCGCTGCGGAAGCCCAAGAAGCCCCGAACCTTGCCGAGCCGCATCTCGACGCCGGCAAATCGCTGCTGCCGCGGGGGCCTGGTCGTTCGCAGCCCTTCAGCACGATCAATGCCGAGATTCCTCGCGCATTTGGTACCGTGCGCCCCTGCGACCTTGTGAATGGGGTTGAAGTACAAGGGTACAGAACCCCTGATCCGTTGGTAGAGGGAAGGAGGGACAGATGGATGTCTTTCCCTCCTGCACGATCAAAGGTATGATCGATCAGTCCCAAGCGTACTTGGGAAGTCCCAATACCTGAGCCCAAACGGCCAGGCGCAGGAGAGGTGAGGATAAGGAGTATTATATGAGGGTAGCACACGGGTTCGATTCACACACCCCGTCCCGAATCCCGCCCGTGAGGGTAGGACTCGGGAGCAGAGGAAAAGAACCCGTCACCCTTTTACTCCGTCAATCCTCAATTCAGTCAGGCAGCTGAGCTTAAACATTGTATAGCCTCAGCTGCAAGGTGAAGCAAGAAGGAACACCCAGGGTCTCGATTCCTTCGCCAAGCACGCTTTGGTGCCCCCTCGGTGCGCCCCCCAAAACGCTTCGGCACTCGAGGGCGGAGAAGAATGAGACACGGGTGGGCGGAGAAAGAGGCTCTGAGCAAGTTAAAACAACGCCAGAATCTGCCTCGCTTTACGCGAGGCAGGTGTTGCCACCAGCTGTTAGATCATTCTCAACGCGATGGAAGCAGACTCTAAATAATATGCATTGTGGGATCGTGTTGATGAACACGATCGTGTTACGAAACGCATCTATATATCAAAGCAAATGTCTGGCCAGACGAACGGCCGTGTTGATGAACACGAAAAGTTGCACATATATAAATTCTCTATTTGGCGACTCCCGTTGGCGTTGCTCCTTAGGAGGCTGCCTTAGCTATCGCAAAATATGTGTGTATGTGTGGCCACTTGTGTTGTATAGTGAAGTGGCCTAGAAGTATACCATAGCCACCGCTCAAGGCGAACTTGTATTATAATGAAGTTCAAGCCTTTCGAGCGGTGGGCCTGGCGACCGACTCTACTACGTGTTGCCGTTATCGTAGAACCTGCGGCCCCACTTCCTGTGGCCATCGTACGTCGCGTAGCTCGTCGCGAACGTCTCCCAAGATGTCCTCGGAATCCAATGGCGAAACCACTTGTTGTACTGGATGTCGCGGACGTATACGAACTCGTCGTTGTTGAGCGCGATGTAGATCCAGCAGTTGATGTAGTAGCTCCAGCACCTGAGGCCCCAATGGCTGTCCTCTAGGTCGTCGCGCCACCAGGCGGCGTAGTCTGTCGTACGCGCCCTCTTGGCGCGAGGTCTGCAGCTGTCATCGCTGTCCTGCCGCTGCGCTGCAGTGCCGCGCGGCCCCGCGGGCATGTGGTCCGCCGCGCCAGAGGCGCTGGACCGTGCAGCATCGCCAGGGGCAGGGCGCGGCGGCGGCGGATGCCGCGGCATGCGTGGCTCCATGACATCATCAGAGTGCTGGGAGTGTGTATCAGGTTCGATCGGATCGGTTCTCATCCCTGAGTCAAACCCCCTCTGGTCAGTGGGACCCAAGGCAGAACCCATCAACCCGCAAGCAAGCGCGGCAAGCTTGCGCTGCGTGACTTTCTCACGGGTGCCATCCCGCCTGGGGAGGGCAATCGCGACAAGTCCGCGTGCCTGCCGCGTGCTTCTGTCGAGTCTGCCTTCGTTCAACCACCACTTCTTCCGACCAGCTTGGCCAGTCCTGATGCTGGTCTCGAGGATTTCACATGCATCGCGCATGTCCTCAACGGTATAGGCCTTCTTGCCTACATTCATACGAGCGCCTGTCATTTGGTGGTGGAACTTCAAATCATTGAGAAAGCGCTGAACGAGATTGGCAAATGGATGGTATAGAAGTCTGTCGTCTTCACGCTCGCCCATCAATCTGCACTCATGTGCAGGAGGGGAGCCAGAGGCGACCCACTTCTGATACCTCTTCCTAGCGGAATTGGCCATTCTCCTCAGCCCATCTTTCTCATTGCCTGGAAAGGAGCGCTTGCCCGTCATGATGACCGGCGCTCCGTCTCTCATGTACCTCGTGATGCCATCCTGGGAGAGCGTCGTCTTGATCCAGTGGGTCAGCTTCTGGAGGTATGCCAGATCGCTCTGGACGGCGGTACTTTTACCCGTAGCACCTACGGATACAGTGTACTGCCAGCAGATGTCACAAAGGGTACCGTCGTCCGTGACGATCCCTAGGGATAAGATGCGATCGCAATTCCGACATCGCGCGATATCATGCTGAATAGCTTCTGGGGCTCCGTCAATCGTGAGATGCCCACGGGATCCCCAGCGAGTTTCCTGACCACGAGCAAGACTGCGGCCGATCAGATCCATGGCATCGCGGTTGATCTCGGCGGTCGGTCGGGAAGCGATCGATTTGCTCATTCCCTCGATCTCGATCCTAGACAATCTTTCCCCTGGCAGTCCTATGCGCTCGATCGTGTCGTTGTCCGCGTCCTCAGTATCACCATGGCATACGTTTTCTGTACGGATACGGCTAGCCTCTTCCTGCAAGGCGGACTCGTTGTCACCCTCCTCGCGGTTGATTCCCTTTTGTTCGGCTATGATCCGTACCATGGTTTCCTGATCGGGAGCTGCGGATGCAATGCTGCCTGGATCCTGGGGAATGTCCTGCTCCGCGCCTGGGTCACGTGGCGCGGCAGGTGTTTCCACCAGCTCCGTCCAATCGGGGAAGCCTGGACTGCCGAATGTCTTGATGCAGTGTGTAAATAGATCACGCAACGTCTGGAGTGCAGGATGGTTCTGATGAGTAGCATCTTTTGTGAAATCACGGAGCTCCCCAATACTGTCCAGCAGTATGATTTGATACACTTTAGAGATCCATTGGGAGACGCCTGTAGTCGACTCCTCGATGGTCTCTGGGCCCAGGTAGTGCACCAGCTTTTTGAAGAAGCCATCCGCACTGCAATTTGGTAAGTCGCGTGCCCATTTGTGGGTATGATTGTAATCCAAATAGTATGTCTCCGCGTTCCACGCTTTGGACCCGAATTGAATTTCAAATCGTAAATGTGATTTTACTTTATCCACCACATACCTATCCGCGCCAGTGTGCACCTCAATCATTTGTTTTACCGTTATCATAAGTGATTCCACCAACAACTGTGATGTCCATCGGTATATGCGGTGGTCATATGATTGGTTGGTCCACTTTAAGTCCTCATCTGGGTCGTAGTCGGGGTGGTTGAGGAAGTCTTCTGGCGGGTCAATAATATTGTCGAGGATGCTCGCGTCGACGTGCTCATCTGCTTGGATCTCTGCTGATAGATCTGCTCGCATATTGCCATTTGCTGCTTTCTCCTCGGCAGTGAATGCTATCTTTGATATATCCACAATTACAGTAACCAGAGGTTCAGCAGATTGGCCTGCCTTTTGTTGGGGTCCATCGTCCGCGGGAACAGTATCCTCGGCAGGTGTGGCCACCAGCTCTTCGGGATCGGGTGTCCGAGGAGCGGGCCATCTGGTCGGTGTACGCGGGATACGTGGCTTGTAAATGCTTGGATTTCCGAGATATGGCAGATCACCATCTGTTTTATGCTGAAGTATTTTATCACGGCATGAGGATGGTCCTTCCAGGGCAGTATCCATATCTCTCGGGTCAATGGCGGCACGAACTGGTAAAGCAAAGACAACGCCCTTGAGACGCATGCTTTTGTCATTGTACCATATGTTTACCCATCGAAAACCGTAGTTGAGGATAGGTTTTTGTACCGCAAAGAACTTGTCAAAGACTCCGAAATGAATGATTGGGCCGTATATGTGGCCCTTGTTCATGAGGACCTTGGTGTTGTGATTGCCCTTGGGGTAGTGATTGTCATAATGATAACAATTTGTAGATCCCCAATTCTTAGTGACAATGAAGTCCCCCATGCGAACATCATTAAATATAGGCCGACGGTCCCAATCTTTCTGCGTAATATTTGGTGTAATGGGTCGAAGAGCCTCTCGGCAGTATGACATAGCAATTAACCATTATTTATCTTCTGTTTTGTGTTCGGTGTCGTCGATCATAGCACGGGCCATTTGTTCGTCCAAGGCGTCGGCGCCAGATATGCGGCCAGCAGGGGTTGTCCCCAGCTGAGGGGCAATCGGTCGCTGAGCCGAAGATGCTGATGCTGACGGCGTCCTTGGCTGCTGATCCATGTCGCGATCCATGTCAGCCGGTGTAATCCCAGGAGGGTTATCGATGAACTCCTGTCCAGGAAGAAAGGCACAACATTCGTACTTGCTCAATGGTTGTCTCGCGGCCAATGGCGGATAGTCCCAGGGCGGGCCCTCCGGCCATATCTGCTGGCCGTGCGCGTGGCGTGGTTGGAGACGGCGAATTGCAATGACTGCCGCTGCTGGAACCACGTCCTCTGTCATAATAGCGCCTTGAGCGCCCAACCAAAATCTGCGACCAGCTGTTGTGGCGATCTCCATGTTGATCACCAGCTCGACCTCGTTCTTGTAGTGATTGAACTTGTATGACTGTACCGAGGTGTGGGGATTCTTCTGGACATTGTCTGTATATGTGCTGGAACTGAAGAATGCCTCCGTGCGTTGTGATGGTTTATGATGCTTGTCTCTCTGAGAAGATGGATCGACGTAGCCTGGAATGATCCCTGTCTTGAGGATGTTGCGCCAAGCACGGAATGTCGTGCCATGGTGGAGGTATTTCACGTCTGTCCATTGTAGGCTCTCCCAGCCCATACTCCATGGTTTGGAAAGTGGATTGACGCAACTGTGGCCTCCAACACATCGAATGGCAATAACGCTGTTCCAATCGAAGCAGCTTGGATCACCTCCCTCGGGAATTGGTTTGGCGTATATCTCGATCCGATTCTTCTGCGGGTCAATATGTTTCTGGAACGCACGAATGATGAAGATCGGGTAGTAATCGTTCCAATCAGGATACCCATCTTTCTCACCATCTTTCTTGAAGTGCGTCATGGCCGCATCCATGGATGGTCCGTTGTGGTTTTTATGATTACTGAATTTCCATTGGACCATCTCCTGGAAGGATATCCAATGGCTTGGGATCTTCCACTCGCGATCTGTTGTCTTCGGCCAAATGTTGATACGTCGATCGTGAAATTGGTTGATATAGAACTTCTTGTAGTGGATTTCGTGGCGTAACATCGTCGTGATGTTTTTGCTCATGTATTTGGGTTCTCCGAGCCACTCATCAAGTAATTCAGGACCATAACGTATATCGTCGTAATGTGGTAACGATATCCACTTCCATTCTGGAAAGCAACCATATTGTGCAATAGCAGGAGCATGAGCAATCACACAATCGTCGTGTTGCAATTGAACCATTCGTCGTCTTGCAGGCAAGCAAATCCATTGATCGCGGATGTACCCCGCAATACTGGAGAAACGTACGGATGGTCGTCCTTGATGCCTGCTTGCAGCTTGTACTCTCGAATAGTGCATGCGTTATCGAACATCCCGACCTGGCTGATGTCCTCGTACATAGAACGCTCGCAGCTGTCCTGCCATGACAATAAATTCATCTCGTGTGGAGAAGGGTCGTCGTCGGCAGGAGTTGCCTCCAGCTCCATAACATCTAGGTCAGTGCCGTCGTCTGGGATCGGGACTGCCTCGGCTTTCGGGAGCTGATCTGCTGGCGGTTGGTCTGCTGGCGTACGGTGTGGGAGCGGGCCAGGAGTCGATGACTTTGGCACGGCTATCGATTGCGGGCCAGGCTGCAGTGGCTCAGGCAATGGGCCTGGTGGTGCTGGCTGGTCCGCATCGGCCGCCGCGCGCCACACGGAAGTCGGAACATCCGGATCTGAAGAATGTTGTGCATGCTTCGATGGTCTGTTGGTTCTCGGCAGCAGGGCCGATACGGTGAGATTTCAACCTGTTGCCTTCTGCAATGATTCGTGATTTGGTCGCGTTATCGTCTCCGTCCAAATCGGTAATCTGCTGTAGAAGCTGCTCGAACACAACCCAAGCAACAGCATGTGCATCTTCAACTGTTTTGATGATCTTGGGGTGGAGAAGCTCTTGTTTCTCGACTGAATCCCAGGATGCCCATGCCCCAGGGTAGTCGTTGATCAGCAGTAAGAGGTACTGGAATAAGTCATCGTATGCATGACCAAATGGATTGTTCTGAGGAATAGCCTCGTTCGGCTCGCGAGGATCAAGTGCTGGTGGCTGTTTCGGAATTCCAGGAATAGGTGCGTTTGTGTCGCCTGCGGTAGCAGGCAGTGATGCCGGCAGCGTACCATCGGCACATGATGCCATCCACGCACAATGAGCCATTTCGCCTGCCGTCTGTGTCATCAGCGTCGTGAGGCTGAGATCTCTCTTCCATTCGTTTGTCATCCTCTCTCTGAAGTCGAGAGCCTCCATGATCTCCTTGGCCTGTGTGTAGGCCTCCTCGTCCGTGACGGGAGTCAGGATGGGAGGCCTGAGTGGATACGGCTGAGAAGGCAGTGACTGAATCAAAGCGCAGAAGGTACGGTAGCATACTGCGTCGCAGAACTGTGTCGTAAACATTGCCATGTTGTGGTTGTTCTGTTTTGCATGCCAAGCCTGTGGCGTAATTCTATCGCACGCTTCTATCCAAAAGTCTGATGGAAGAACTGTAATACCACGATTTTGCATCGTCCTGATCAAATCGTCCGTGTGGTAATCAAAAAACGGGTACACGCCCCACTGTGCTGCTTTGCCAGGCCCCATAACCGTGGGGCAACGGAAATACTGCATCACATCGGCAAAACGTGATACATCCACTTGTACGTGTACTGGCATGAGCGTCGGGACGCCGCCCTCACATTCCATTTTCTGGAGCTCGCGCGCGGCAGTAGGTGCGCGATCCTGGTGACGACGCATGTCCACGGTGTTCTGTCCGTGGTTGGCACATGCCATGTCGTTCGCGCTCCATACCACCATGGCATTGAGGCCTCTGCAATATTGTCTTTGTTTTACATATGCAGGAAAATCATTGGCCCAGTAATTCCAAATGACCTCGTTTAATTCACGCCACTTTTTGATAGAGGCATTGTCGCTGTATAACATGAGGCCTCCGGCCTCGCGGATCATCTTGATCATGTTGCGCTGCTCGAGGGTGGACTCGAACTGGTTGTTGAGAATAGCTGCGGTACGGCTCTCCTGTCTCTGCGTACGCTGTTCACGCAGTTCTGCCATGCCGCAGCGGGTGTCTCCACCAGCCTCTGGCAATTGAATGCAATCTTCGCCGATCGGCGTGTCGTTCTGTTTGAACCATTCTTTGTAATTGCCAAAGGAGAATGCCCACATCATGATGTCGTCGCGGATCATGGTCGACAAGTGCTCGAGAGTAGCGCCGCCCATGCATTCCGCGCGGTTGAGGCGCGGCATAAATAGCGGCACGAGTGCAACGTTTGATACTTTGGCGAGGTGGTCTCGCTTCCGTGGACTGTTGAGATCGTCAATGCCGTGACTTGGGTTCTTCTTGTGCTTTGCACCCTTGGACCCTTTCTTGGGCTGCATAATCCATGTTGAATCGGTGTACATGCGTGCCCTGATGGACTGAAGGCACGATGCAAGAGAAGTCCCAGATCTTCTTGTACGAGTGAATACCACCCATTATCTGAAAGAAGGATAGAAACCAACCGACCACCACAAAACGCGCTGTACTTTGCTTGTTCAGGCTCGAGTGGGCCAATATCAGAACCAGGAGTAAGACCAGGGTCAACCTCAGAAGGAGTCTCACCAATGAAGACGGAGCCCTCGTTGTATGGTTGCCAACGATAAGTACTTGTCATAGTCTCGTCGCTCTCTGATATTGCCTGCCAGCCGTCTGGATGATCGGATGGTGTTGCCACCGTCTCGGAGCATGATCCGATGCCTCCGAAGCCTCCGCGTGCAGTCAGCCATGTGCTGAGCTTGCGGCGGAATTTGCCTGTCTGGTTAATGTCGGAAAATGCTCGCATTTCGGTGACCAACTTATCTTCAACAACGTGGCCGATGTGTCTTGAAGTATCTGATGTCCTGGCTAAGCCAGGTGGGCGTGTGGGTAATTTGATCGATACACGATCAAGTTTAGGAGCACAGCATGGAGTTGTCAATCCATTGCTGTATACATCAGAAGGTGCACAAAGACCATTTCCATAGTAGTGTTTGGAATCCTGAACGCTGTCCTCGGCATATTGTCCCAGTACTGCACTGCCAATTTTGGACCAATCGTTGTGAATCATCATCCACTCCGCCTTCAATATCATCGTCGTAAGTTCCATTGGCGGGCACTTGCGGTGCGTTCCTGGGATCACTGCGTTCAAATGATCATGTAAACCACGAACACTTTCTTGTACAGACGAGTTACGAGTGAAGAGGCTGGAAATCATGCACATAGCCCTCATGAAAGACAGCCATGGTGTAGCCGTAAAAGCGCTGCACTCGCAGTTGGCGTCGCCGCCGACTGATCCACCAGTTTCGCTGATCCAACTCTTGACGTCGGCGGACGCAGAGCGGGCAATTTCTCGAATAGTGGATTCGTCGGGTGCGCGGATATAAAAATCTGCACTATGATCAGCGCGCCGTTGATGTATGTATATATATATATATCCATCATCAAGATCGCGAGGACGACCAGTTTGAGCGTGGTACGTGAAGCCCACGCGGTCGTCGTCCTTGGCGTTCGGGTCGCACTCAGCGTCGCAGCCGATGGGCCAGCCGATGAGGTGGAGCGGCTGTGCCTGATCCATCTCGTGGATGGGGGTATCGGAATTAGAGCCGGTCTCACTTATTTGCGCCTCGCACACGGCGAACAGGATGCCTGTGAGCTTTGTAGCTCGAGTCGTAAAAATGCTGCGGCATGAACGCACAATGAGTGTCCTAGACCTCTCTGTATCCTGCGGAGGTGAGGGAGGATGGCGGGGCTGTCTACCGTGCGGGGAACGTGCTCTCGAACGAGGTGTGCGCGAACCAGTAGCTGCAGCGGGTACACCAATGTGGTACATACATGCACATATGCCCTCGTGATTGGCTTGTCCAACGCACTGCATTCCACATTATGATCCTACCTCGCCCCATCTTTCTTTCAATAATATTTTGCATACTTCCGGACATCCATCCAGTTTTGGAGGCTCTGAAACATGAGGCAAACCGTCGGGCCTCCGAGGCCCCTTCAGTGGTTTCCATGGTTTCTTTGGAGGACATCGTACCGGAGTAACGGGAAAGATGAGCAAGTGTTCCAAGAGGTCCCTCCAGAGGTCTGCTTTCTTTGGCTCGAAATGTTTGGTCATCATATCTGCAATCTGCTCTGTTGTACCTACGTATTTGAGCTCGATATGTTCGAGTTGGCATGTCTCGCATATCCAATCCAGGTTAATACGGTGAGTACGATGAAGATGACGAAGTGCTGGTGTACGTCCCTTTTGGACAATTTTGATCACGGCCTGGTTATCCTCGAGGACGATAAGACGCACTTTGGGGGAACTGATTTCCTGAGCTGGTTCTGGATCCACGTGCAATACGGTACCCTCATGGGATATCGTACGCCTCTTTGGAGGCGTAGGTAACTCCGTCTTTAGCGGTAGTTGCCTACGGCTAGGAGAAGATCCCCTTGTGGGGGGTGCCTTGCGAGGCGATGGCTTGCGCCTCTGTTTGGCGGCCAACGTCGGACACTTCGTCGTGTCGGCGCGCCCCTGGCAGCCAAGGCAAGTATTCTTCTCTTTGCATGTGTTGGCAATTCCCGCCACGGCCTCCCAGAATGAGAGTAGTGGTAGTCCTTCCAGTCGTAGTGCTGAGTCAAGAGCAACGATCTCGGATTCTGTAGATGAATGCGATACAACCGTTTGTTTCTTACACACAGCGTTGACCGGGAAGAACGTACTAGGTCCAACAGGGGCGGCGAAGACGCCGGTAGTGGACTTGGAGGGTGTAATGCAATCGGTGAACGAGGCGTCAGTGAAGAGCATGATGGATAATCTGTCTGACGAATCGCCTATCCATCCGTGTAAACAATGTGTACGCGTCGTTTTGATGTAGCATATCAATCGATGTAGACGTTGATCACACGTGGTACTCCATGTGGTAATTTCTCTGGCTAGCATACATACTGGATGTAGAAGATCAAAACGACAGCAACGTGCCAGGTGGAGAATCTTCATCAGTACACTCGCCGCGTCCTGGCCAAGGATGCCCTCGTCGGAGTAATCGGAGTCGGCGAAGGAGGTGTCCTCGATGCCAGGGGTTTCAGCGTCCGGTAGGTCATCGTATGTGACTGGTATGGATTCTGTTGTAGTAGATGATTTATCGACCGATCTTACTGGGCTGGATGATCGCGGCCGTGCATTGAGGACGCTAGTAGGTCTGGCGACCGACCCGGAGGATGCAGGCGATTTGGATCGCGAAGTCCTCGGCGAGTCGGACCGTTTCCGACGTGACCCGGGTCCCTGGGCGCGCTTGGAAGCGCATTCCAGGTACCGCTCAATGCACTGATCAGTAAAACCAAGCATATCATGTCGAATTCCACGAACTTGTTTGGCTGTGTTGTAATCTTTTTCGCTGTGTACGGGCAACATAGGTCGTATGGTAGACATGCTTTTGTCGAAGATGTTCTGCGGCACATCGTATGCCTGTTGTCCACAGCCAAGATATTGCGAGTATGGAGTAGGTGGATCCAAGTCAATACCGCTTTTGCGGATATAATCCCAGCCAGCTTGTAGATTGTTAGCTGGTCCGGCAAATTTGGAGTCGTCCACATATACTGAAAGTATCAGTCCCAGTTTGTTGTGTCTCCATACGCATTCCCATCCTGGAATAGGCTCGAAACCAACGCTTTCCAAGCATGTGCGACACTTGCGTTCCCAAAAGATCCCTACAAGAGGGTGTCCGTATAGTGCCAATCGTAATCGGCACACTGGATTCTTGTATTTTGACCATGATGCCGGTTGGCGCCATTTGGGTATGGTAATCCAAGTATCGACTGGATCGATTCGTCCGTCGCCATATAGTAATGCCTGCGTGTAGGCTCCAGGTGCATCACTTTGTTCTCCCGCATAGTGTGGCAATAGTGCAGTAGCATCACAAAGTTTGGAAGCCTCAATATGCGAAGCACTGGAAGCTGCGTCGGCGAATATGGCGGCCATTCCAGTTTCATCTTTGCCTGTATTGCCCTGAACCACCACTCTGCCCTTAAATTTACGTAGATCAGGTGGAAGTTCTTCGTGTTTGACTGAAGATAGCTCCAAGATGTTGAAGAAATGAACTTTCGTCCCAATGCGAATAGCTTGTGGCTCTGTGCACGTGGTTATGCGGCAACTTCTTTCTTACTCAGGTTTCTGGTAACTAGGGCCGGGCGTGCCCATGAGGAATCGGGGATTTTGTCTCTGTGTGCCGGTGTGTAGGTCGTCTCACGTGGCATAGTGGGTATTGCTACCGACTGGGTGAACTGGCGTATAAGCGGGTTCATGGTCCCAAAGTCGGCCCCCTCACTATCCACAAGTACCAAAGCACGTTCTTCGCCAGCGTGCTGTTGTGGGGTTTGGCGGTAGTACAGTACCGTAGTAATGTCACGTGGCCCACCAGGTAGTTTGGCATACAGTATCTCTTTGTTCGTCACGCCCTTGACGTTTTCGTCACGGATGACCGCGCCGTTGTCAGTGTCGTACGTAATCCTTCGTTCCACAGTATTCCATGTGGGTCCGCCGGCTGCAGTGGTACGGAAATTGTTGACCTGTTTGTCCTGTCTTGTCCACACTCGAAGTGCAGCTCGGTCACGAATTTCACGAGCTCGTTTAACGTCTTCGGCGTACTCGATTTCTTTCTTCTGTTGTCCACGAGATAAGGTTTTCCAACGCTCTGGAAGAATGTGATCAGGACGCGTAGTAGTCTGTACACGTGTCTCGCGGCCACGGACCACCATCTTGCCATCTGGCGTTATCTTTGGAAGCTCATAGAATCGAACCAGGCCGGCCCATGGCTCGCTCAACTCCCTGTGGTCGTTGGCGCTGACACCGTCCCAAACATCGCGAAAGTCACTTTCTCCTTCAAAAGTAGAAGTCGTCTTGAAATCTCGTGTCACGTCGAGTTGATCAACAGGTATAGGTATGTTCATGACGTCGTCCGTCGGGATGAACAATTTCTTGCGTGGAGTACGTATATGTCTGATGACGCAATATCCGCGCTGTTCCCAGTAGTCGGGCTCTGGCGCTGGTGCAGCAACTTCAGGGGCCGATGCGTAGATATCAGCGGCGTTGTCTTCCGTTGTCACCATAGACGGGCCATCCCATTCTTTAGGGTAGGAAAGTGGAGGATCGGGAATTGGTTTGTCGCCCAAGGGGCGAGAAGTAGATGCCTTGACCTCATCGTGTGCCTCAGGGTTGTGGTGTCGCAGGGTACCTTCTTTCACTGGGTAGGTGAAACTGCCATCAGGGATGATGATGTCTTTGACTCTGTGCACGTGACACATTTCCCCATCGGGGTTCTTGGCGTATGTAGCCGTGTCCAAGACAAGATAGTCACCTGACCATCGTCCACCAGAGTGTAAATGGTAACCCATGAATAACCCTTCCCGGGTATTTTCTTTGAACTTTGCAGTCTCGTTATTGATCTCGGGGTTGAGGCACGCCCAGAAGATCCGAGCACCGAATGGCATGCAGTGCCCGGGAAAACTTTCACCAAAGCGTATTTCATGAGCTGTCTTATCGGCATGCTCCTCGCTGAGGGCAGCAACGCCCGTGGATGTATGCACAAAGTTATGTCCACAGCAAAAGGCTTGCATGGCCTCTTTCCACCATTCGTGTCCCAGACCAGACATATGCAACACGGCTCTCGCACCGAGAATGACGATCTTGACGATGCGCTCGATCAATCCATTCGTTTGCGGACGATGCGGCGTACTCGTGTCGTGTCTCCATCCCAGTTGGCGGCAAGCCTTCTGAAGCTCTCCAGAGTTGTCTGTATAGATATGCTTCACCTCATCGTTCGCGGCGATGAACTGTTGAAAGGATGCCTTTGTGGTATCTGCGTCTTTGTGTAGTGCTGGGTAAACCATAAAGATGCCGGTGTATCTATCCAGGACAACAAGTGCGCACTTGTCGCCGTGCTTGTCTGCGGCATCGTCTTTGGCCAGGACGATATGGTCGGCAGTTAAAACTTCCCCAAACTTCTTCGGGATAAAAGCTTCGCAGGCTGTATCCTCGTCGGTGGGGTCTGCCGGTGGATGTGGTTTGCGCTGTCGTCGACACGGAGCATTCTGCGCCATCGTGCGAGAACAAATCTCACAGTCAGGGTGTTTTGGACTGTGGGTCATGTAATGCATCGGGTCAATCGGTTTCTTCTGTCTGCTTGGAAGAAAGCGATCAGTGTCGTGGTGCACTAGTGTGAGTGTCTCCGTTGGAATGTCGGTATCTGCTTGAGCTGTATATGCTAGCCCCCCGCATGTTGGAGGAGAACACTGCGTCTGAGACGTAGTCGAGTCGGTGGGTGTGTCCACGTTAGGCTCGTCTTTGTTTGTGTCGGGAGGTTATTCGACCGTTGCGGTCCGTGCTCCTCCTCCCTCTCCGACATGTAGTCTCTTCGGGCAGGTCCCTATGTGGGGCCGTAGCTCATCTGTAGTTGTTGACTGCTCTGTAGTTTTGCAGCACCAACAAATGTCGTTGCAACGGGCGGACGAACGCTTGCGCTGACGACGTCGGGGTGCTGACGAAGTGCATAGACGTGGTGGTGGTATCAGTGTGAGGTCGTCGAGTCGTAATTCTGGAGCTCTATTGTTGACTGGAATATTATACCATTCGCCCCCCGGATCCTGAAGCAAGTAGCCCAGCTCGGGACCCCAAAGCTGCCGAAAGCCATCAACCTCGATCAATTTCCCAACTGATAGTAAAGATGGACAGTCTGGCAGGGCAAGGGCTGAACTATGTAAGCCAACCTCGGGTAGCCGTATGTCGTAGTGCTCGTTGACAGTACGATCACCATTGGCGGTTTCCAGAATATGCTCTTCGCGAATAGATATGCGATCCGATTCGGTCTGCGTCAGTTCGTGTTTACCTTGAATATGATGCGCAGAACCATGGTCGAGAACCCAAGATCGTGTCAATGCAGCGGTCGAGCGTGGTGGGTCGACTTGCATCGTCGTTGTCTTCGTCTGGGCTGTCTTTGATGACTGCTTAACAGCGTCGTCGTATTCTCGGGTCGCAGTTGGTGTGACCACCGACTCTTTGTTGTGTCGGTAGTCATATAGATCTTTGCACCACAGCTGTGCCTCAATTTGACATTCTCGTAGAGCGTCTGCACTTTGATCCCACCATCGTTGTGGTAGCGGGTCTGGTACATTGACAATGTCACCCTCGTTCGGCATCTCCTTCCACTTATCCAGTCTGGCCCTGCCAGATACGGTATGTAGGTAGTATTCCACATTACGTGTGTCGAATCGTATCCGACGGCGTGTTTTGGCAGATGTCGTAGTGACCTTAGTGTTGGCCGTGAAGGTCTTGTCACGAATGACGTAACTGCGGTCGGAGCGGCGTGAACGTCGATAGTTGGCAGGAGAACGTGCTCTGGCGTGGGGAGAACCACGGGACGAACCACGGCTCGGGGAACGTCTGCCACGTCCTTTGTCACTACCATATGATCTATCACGGCCGCGTGGGCTGCCGCGTCCGCCGCCACGGTTGTCTCGTCCTCGGGAGGTAGATCTCGAAGATCTGTCGTATCGACTTCTCGATTGACTGCGAGAGTCTAGAGACCTCCTGGATGTTGAACGAGATCGATCGTATTGGCGTCGGTTGTCACGTCCATGACGTGAGCCATTTGCGTCGCGGACCCCCCCGCGTTGTGAAGAACGTTGGCTTCCTGATCCGCGGGATGGTGATCGGCCACGACCATCCTGACTGGAGGTCCGTGGTCGACTCGGGCTTCGCTCGGGAGTCTTCGCACCAGGTGTGAGATGTGCGTATTTGCATTTGTCGCCCTTGGGGCACTTGTTCTGTGCGAAGTCTTTACACTGTGCAACGTGTGGAAAGTTGCACTTGTCGCCTCTGGTGCATGTGTTGCGCTTGGCGAACTCGAAGCAAAATGGTTTCGATGCTGGCTTCTTGTGATTCGCAGGAGTTGACACGCTGCGGCGGGAGTTGCCACCAGCTGTCGATGCTCTGGGAGATTTGTTGTTCTTCCAATCCCTGGAATATGTATGCAAAGCCTTGCACCGCTCACCATTGCGACAATTGCCTTTCTTCCAGGCAGCGCACACATTGACTTGAGAACGTGTCTCATGTTCGTACCGTAACTTTTTTATATTCTCCAACTGATTGAGCTCCAGTACGTCCAGGACGCGCTGTCGAAGCCAACCATAGGTTCGATTCGGGTCGCTGATCTCCATGCGCTGGTACTCGTACATGTCTTGTTTCATCCAGGCATGTCTTCGAATCTGTGTACGAAACAGAGATTCCAAGATCTTTGGGTCGGGTGCTTCTCGGCGCCCCAATAGTAAAGCGTCCCAGTCAGTAATAAAACGTTGCAAATCTTCATCTCGCATCCTCAGTTCTTTAAGGCGCTCGAAGTCGTGCAGGTCGTCATCAACCTCTGTCACTTTGTAGGACTGTAGGATGTGCCAGTAGATCTGGCGTCCTTTGAGCATGCGTCCTGCTATGTGCTCTCTGGTCTCGATGAGCCTGATTTGATAGCGCAAGTCTGAGGATAAGATGTCGCCCAGAGCGGTAGCGAGTTTGCAATCGATGCTCTCAAAGTCTCCACTGTCTTGTAAGTCCTCGAAGGTACACTCGGGCTGTTCGGCCACGCGTAGGAAGGCATATGCTTTGGATGGTCGCCCCGAGGCGGCCCCAAAGTTCTTCCGTACCTTTTGCTGCCACTCAAGCAGCTGCGTGATCTTAGGCAAGACAGGGACTCGGACGGTGTCTGACTCCTTGATAGGAGTTGTAGTATGGACCGAAACCGCAGACAATGGTTGTGAGGGTATCGGTACACCGTCAGTAGTCGGTTCTGTGCGCACAGGAGACACATGGCGTGTCTGTGCAGAAGCTGCCGCGGAGGCTGCTCCTGGTGACGTACGTCGTTGTTGTCCTGCAGAAGCTTGCGGTGCTTCAGCGGACGCAGCCGTCGGCCTGTGCAGGTCGGTTGCAGGTCGAAGGTGGAGACTGGTGTCGTTGGTGTGGTCGATCAGCTGATTCGTCCAGCTCGTCATGTCTTCGTGTATTTGGGCCACCTTTTGGCGTGTGTACCCATCAGTATCCCGAGAGCGCTGTGAGTACCGATCTAGTCGTTGCTCGTAGGCTCGGAGACGGGCGCCTTGTGCCTCCAGCTCGCTTTCCAGACGTGCGAGGAGCCCCTCGACACGTACTTTCTCAGTATCTCTCACGAATAACCTGGGAGAGCTCCAACTGCGTGTGGTCCGCCGCCTTCTCAACCTCCTGCAACCTGTCAGTGAGGCGGGCGAAATCGTAAACCGTGGGAGGGGAATCCAGCTGGCCAGTCTGGGCTCGTCCGACACGCAACTCTGCCAGGGCGTCCTGTACACCAGGAAAACGCTGCTCGATGTCAGAGATCCGGTTAGCGAGTGGCTGCACGACAGCGTTGGTCGCATCAAGCCTTTGAGTGATGACTCTCTCAGTACGCTGCAACATGTCGATCAGGTTCGACGAGTTGGTGTGTGCTTCGTTGCGAAGCGTCGCCGTAGTGTGGTCTATGTGGGATCGAAGATCATTGATCTGAGACTGAACGTCGCCAAGGTCGGTGGCCTCGGCTGGTGTTGGTCGGTTGCGGAGCTGGTCGTGGATCTCATCGTGTAAGATCCTGACTGCTGAAACGCCTGTGTCGCGTACGAGCACAAGCTGTCGCTCCATCTGCGCGAGGTAGTTGCGCAGGTTCTCGACCATCGCCGCTCGTTCACCTGAGTGTGACACCTCACGATCAACCTGGTGCTGCAGTTCACCTATGATGCGTCGATCTTCGGCGATCCTGGAATCGATGATCCCTAAGGCGCCGTCAAGATCTTGGCGTATGGCTGCAGTATTGACAGCGTTCGTCTGAACGCTCTGCAGTAGTCCAGAGTATTGCCTGGACACGAAGGTTTCGACCTGGTCTCTGAGCTCAGCTATTTCACCTGCGGCGGACGTTTCCGCCAGCTGGTCGTCTGAGATGGAGAGGTGGGGAGCATAGGCTTCCCTCTGCCCCCTCTCGCGAGGAGCGCTGGCCTCTGGGAGGCTGTACGCGGGCTCGACCTACTCTCGCCGCATGGGCCCGGGGCCCCACGACGGTTGCGCGCGGACGAGCTGCGACTCGGACCATGTGTGTGGTGTCTCATCCGATGATACCTTGGGATACTGCGTATGCGGCTGTGCCGCCACTGGTCTACTGAGTTCCTCGAAGGTGGCTACGTGCTCCGCAACAGGAACGGTCGCAGGGCTGGGGGCACCAGCACCTGAGGTCCATCGGCGGTTAGCGCGAAAGCGCCCTGGAGTATCAGGACCAGTGAGGCTTTCGCCTGACGCAGTTGGGATTGCTCCCGACTGAGGAGGAGATGGAGGATCGAAGGTAGGCGTGTGAAACTCCTTCCTACCTGTTCCTACTCCTTCTCCTGTCCCCCCGCGGGCGGCGCTGCGGTGAAGTTCAGCAGCTAGCCGCGCCTCGGGTCCGTCGGAGCTGGGGGGGGGGGGGAGGGGGGTACCTGGGGCACCAACACAGTCCGCACTAAGGCTCTCCAACTCATCACCGAGCCGTCGCGCCGTCGGAGAGCTCGGACGCGAGGCCCCGATGGACCCCTTACGGCGCATGCGCCGCTTGGGTTCCATTGAGGCCGCGTGCGAGGTCGCGACGCGGGGTTCGATGAACGGTGAGCTTTAAAGGGCTGATCACCTGTGAATGGGGTTGAAGTACAAGGGTACAGAACCCCTGATCCGCTGGTAGAGGGAAGGAGGGATAGATGGATGTCTTTCCCTCCTGCACGATCAACGGTATGATCGATCAGTCCCAAGCGCACTTGGGAAGTCCCAATACCTGAGCCCAAACGGCCAGGCGCAGGAGAGGTGAGGATAAGGAGTACTATATGAGGGTATTACACGGGTTCTATTCACAGACCTTGAGTAGACGCCTGGAAATCGTGTCGCAAGCCAGTTGTGTTTCCCAAGGTTCTTGGCTTCTTTGCTGCGATATTGAGCTCGGCGCGCCTCAGCTGGCCCGCGGGGGCGGACGCGCGCGGCCCCCGCGAGGTCGCCCCCAACCATTATTGCGCCGCCCCAAAGCTGGAGCACCAGGTCGCCAGCCGCTATGGCCGGGGCAACTGCACCAAACCTGGCGACCATCTCGTCGAGCGGCCGCAGCAGCACGAGCTTCATGGGGCCCTCGGCGAAATCGTCTCCAGCCAGGGCAATTTGAAACGCCGGCAACTCCTGAGACAACGGCCGTCACGGCGAAGGACCCGGGGCGCGCGACACAGCGAAATCCGGGGCTTCGCCAACCACAGCGGGAAGCAACACTTGATCGCTGCTTGGACAAGACAGGCGCGGGACACCTGCACGAAGGCCTTCCACAGGTATAGCAGGAGGCTTGATCCCCACTCTTGATCTGGATGAAGGCCGGCCATCGTCGCAACCCATTCTGACCGAGCGCGCTGCTGCCGCGCCGCTCCGTCACATGGGTGCCCCGAGCCAGCCCGCCAGAACGGCCTGTCCTTGGCCTTCTCCAACTGCTGCATGAGTGGCCGCCTCAACAGCCTGCCGTGGACTCTGACCACCGCTGCCGGCAGCGCGATAAGCCGAAGGCCTCCAGCCATGGGAATGAAAACCATCTTGGCGATGAAACTAGGCCAGTCGGCCTGCTGCTCGATGGCCATCAGCAAACTGATGAGAGCCCCAATGCCTTGATCATCCAACAAATCGAACTCACTCGGCCGCGTGCTGTCAACAGTGAACGCAGACTGCGGCCTGAAGGACGAGACCACTTTCCGCAACTCATCCACAGTGGGCCTATCAAGGCTCTCTCCGAGGTCCTCAGGCCAGGGCAGACGGTGCCTCTCAGGCCCAGGCTCTCGCGGAACGGCGGGCCGTCTCGCCCCGTCGGTAGGGGGCGCGACGACCTGGCTGGCATCGGGCGCGACCACGTCCCAGTAGACACTCCACTCGTTGACAAGGACCTGCAGGCTCTACTGGACAGCGAGCGGAGCCTCGCCCTCAGCCTCGGCAGGCTCTTCCCCCCACGACTGCGCCATCCTGGCAACAGCGTGGATGCCGCCCGAGCCTGTAGCCACTGAGTGGAGCACCCAGTCGCTGTAGTTCCTCCGAGCCCGATCGAGATCGCGCTCGACCACCTCCTCTGACCAGGCAAAGCACGCGGCGCTCAAGATGCCTAGCTGCTGCAACGCGAACCCAGATGCGCCGCTGCCCAGCGCCCCGATCGCACCCTGCAGCTCCGAAATGTCAAGCGGCGGCTTGCTGGGCAGTCGCTCGTGGGCCTTCAGCGCCCCCAATCTGGAGGGAGGCTTGTCGATCTGCGCGGAACCCCTCAGACCGATGGCAATGGGCCGGCACCGCGTCGCCGCTCTCGTGGCCCTCGGCAGCCCAGGCGGGGGCAGGGCCGCGGCAGACGCGACCGCGAGCCCAGGGCGATCAGCGCGCCCAACATAGCTGTCGAGCTCGCGAATGAGCCCGCGCGCGTCGACCACGTTGATCACTGCTTGCTTGACCGAGATCTGCCACGCGCTGTCCAACTCGAAGGTCTGCTCGAGCTGGTCGCGCGCCGATCTCCCGGCTGGCGAGCGGCCCCTGGAGCAGCGCGCCAGAGGCCTGGGCAGAAGCAGGCGCTTCGCCGAGCGCGCGACACCAACGTTCTGGCGCGTGCCTGGCCCGAGCAGCTCGGGCGCAACAGGGCGGCGCGGGCCGAGGTAGAGGCCGCGGGCGACGGCGGCCCTGGGGCCTCGGAAGAGCCTCGGGACCAAGAGAAAATCGGCGATCCTGCCGGCGGGCCCGCGGGCGGGCTCCGTCGGGGCCGCGGCCGCTGATCGGGCCGCTTCCAGCCAGCCCGACTCGGCAAGGACTGGCGGCTCCACGTTGAAATCGCCGCAGACAACGAAAGGCCCGTCGGCGGCCTGCAGGGCCCTGGGGGCCTCGCGGAGCGCATCAGCGTTGCTTCTGTCGAGCCCGACGTTGGCCTCCAGACGCAAGTGACCCGCGCAATGCCGCCTCTGCAGACGCCGTTGAAGCGGAAGATTCTTGCTCGGCCCTGCACCTGCACTGACGGCTTGCCGAGCAGCTCGAACGGTCCAGGCCCGAGATGTTGAGGCGCTATCTGGACGAGCCCGTCGCTGCCCATGCGACCTGGGCCAGCATCGATGGCCGGCGCTGCTTCGGTGACCCACCCAGGCCACCGAAACTGCCCTTGAACGTCACGCGCTCGCCGGCTGTCGAGATGCGTCTCCTGGACGGCAAGTCGCGGCACCGGACTGCGGCCGTGCCCAGAAGCTGAGCGAAACAGGCCCACGCGTTGCTGTCGACGGCGAGGCCCGAGCACCTGCCCGCCTGGGCAGCAGAGGCGAAAGTTTGCCGCCGATGGCCGCGCTTAGCTGGTTGCCCGCTCGCGGTCTTGGAGCGCTTGGCCGCCCCGAGGGTGTCGAGCGCCTCCTGTTTTTTTGTTTGTGTTTTTTTTTGTTGTTTCCGTCTCGTTCTCGTCGCTGGTGCTGCCCAGGGGCCCGCCAGGGTCGTCGCCTGCCATGAACGCGTCGAAGTCGTCGTCGGCATCTTGACCTCCCATGGTGGTGTCTCCTGCGCCTGCTGCCCCAGCGCCAGCGCCTTGGCCTTCAGGAGAAGGCTCGGAAGGCGTTGGCTCAGGCGCAACTGGAGGCTGCGAAGCAGCTGCCGCAAGCTCGTCGAGGAGAGTGGAGAGAATGGCCAGAACCTCAGCTCCCGCCGTGCCCTCCGTGGTGATGCCCGCGACCTTCTCTTTGACTGTGCGAATCGTCGCGTCCGCCGTCGTGCCAGAGTCGAGCTTTGCCGCCTGTTTCTTGGCCTCTTCGAACTCACTCTTGCGCCGGGCAAGGGTGCGCTCAGATTCTTCCAACGCCTCCAAGGCCTTGCGAGAGTTCTCCAGGAGCCGTTCCCGCTTGGCACTGGCGTCGGCCACGGCAAACGAAGTCTGATCAACTGCGAGAGGGAGCTTCCGAGCCCCAGAGCCCAAGACACCAGCAGCTGCTTTGCGACGTGCCAGCTCGACCTTGTCCCTGCTGTTCCTGGAAAGTTCCTCCATGATGACATCGTATGATTCCATGGCCATGGCTGCGTAGGCTGCGATCGTGTCAGGCGTGAGCGTGAGGGTGGTGCGGCCAGCAAGGGCTGCTCCATTAGGCCCAAGACTCTTGCCACCGCGACCCTTCCCTCCACTCTTTCCGTTGCGGGACGAGCACAATGATGCAGATGATGGCCTCGGGTAACACGTGGATGCAATGTCTGGGAAAGGAGGCCCCCCCTCCTCCTCCTCCTCCTCCTCCTCCTCCTCCTCCTCCTCCTCCTCCTGCTCCTCTTCTTCCTCCTCCTCCTCCTCGTCCACCTCCGCCTCCTCCTCTTCCCCCTCTTGCCCCTCCATCCCTATTCACACTCCTGTCCATCAACCCCCTTCCCCCTCCTGGTATTGCCCAGGCCCCTGGCTCAGACCCCTGCCTGTATCAATGCGAGTGCACTCCTGCGTGTGCGAGTTCTTTCCTCCTCGCGCTGCCCTCGGCCCCCCTGAGGGCCCGGCTGACCCAGGTTAGCGCTAGCCATGGTCAGCCAGGGCAAAATCGCGAACCCAGGCCTACCAAAAAGTAGTTTTCAAAACCTGGGCTGGCGGGGGGGGGTCTAGGAGGGCTGGCCTCACGTGGCTCCCAAGCCAAGGTCAGCCAGAGTGAATCAGAAGGGTCAACCACCGTCAGGGCTGACTCCTACTACGACAGGGTGAACGCCGCAATGACGTCGGCGTCGGTATTTGACACCGCGTGGACCGCTCAACCCTACACGATCGCGATCTTCGCACAGCGCGGATCGTTCCATGCCCGCCGGATCCAAGCAACAGGCGGCGCTCAACGCTCCACCCGGAACGCACGCGCCAGGGCCGCCGACGCGCCGATGCGGCAAGAAACCTGGCGCACCTCTTCCGGCCGGGCCTCCGCTCGCTCGCCTGCCTCTTTTTGCTGGCGGCGCGGGTGCAGAAACGCCACACGAGCGCCGTGGGGGCGGCGGCAGCGCGAGCGGTCCGCACGGGGTCCCCGGCCGGGCCGAGGGCCGCCGAGGGCCGCCGAGTCGAAGGCCGTGGGCTGGGACGTCTCCCCGAGACCGCGCGGGCGCCGCGGGCGCCGCGGCGGGCCGCAGCGATCACGCCCCGCGGGGCGCCGCGGCTCCGCCGCCGCCGAAGGAGTGAAGACGGTCCTGACCGGCGCCGTTCGCCGAGGGGCCGGGGAGGACGCGGCGGCGGCGGCGACGAGCACGAGGACGGCGGAGAGGATGACGAGGATGAGGAGGAGGAGGAGGAGGAGGAGGAGGAGAAAGAGGAGGAGGGCCAATCATGGCGCCTCATTCTCTAGCACCAGGATCTGTTGAATATCCCACGCAGCAGAACAAAGCGAGGCGCAGCAGTCGCGGGGTCGTGCAGACGTGAAGCCTGCAGAATGACCACCCTCCCTCTTGTATGGTGCCAAGGTGAGGTCTGCACAACAACTAAACCCAGAAGCTCACACGGGCGACGGAAGGATCTATAAACGGTGGGAGAAAAGCTGCGTACCGAACATACACTCACTTCTTGAATCCCGTCCAGAGCAAACCCATCAATCATGGTGTTCCACCTTCTTGTGCCAAGATCTATTGCATATCCGACACAGCGTAGACGAGGCTAGGCGCAGCAGTCGCGGGGCCGTGGAGAGGCGAAGCCTGCAGAATAACCACCACAGTTCGCAAAACACGTTAGCGCTGAGATGATTTAGTGTGCTTCTGTATGCGTTCCAGGATGGATCATTTGGTTGAACACATGTTGAACAGCGGCTGAAAATTGGAATTGGACATCGGATGAAAGTTATTTGCGCGGCGCGGGCGGTGGATGGCGCGCGCGGGGCACGTGTCAGGGGGTTGGGCGGAAGGTTACGGCGCGGACGAGCTTGGATAACAGATTCATGAGGACGAGGGGGGAAAGAGGGGCGGGGGATGCAATATCGCGAAAGGAAACAAGAGGGGTCGGGCGTGAGGTCGGGCGGAAATGGAGCGCAGAGGGATTGGAAGAAGGGTTCAGAAGGAAGGATGGGGGAGCGTGGAATTGGTGGTGGTGGGCGGGGGGTCGAAAGAACAGGTAAGGGTTTCATGTTTGTATTTGCTTATTTCACTACACGACCTACTACTTCCAAAGCGCGCGCGCAGTGACAGCGAAACGATGTCACCCATCGACGTACCCAACCAATTTGCAGCAAATGGGCACAACAATCGGTCACCGTGTTACGGGTTCCGGACGATGTCATGACCAGGGATGCCTGGGGTAAGGGGGGGGGAGGGAGTTTGGCCCAAGTCTGGATGTCTTATTCCCCACATGTTTGGTAGGGTTGTGCTTTTCTTCCCTGCCGCGTCGCATCCGCGTCTCCCTCACCTCCCTCCTTCCCTTTTCCTTCCCACTTGCACTTGCGCGCGCAGCAGACAATCAGATACACCCGCGTTTCTTTTCCTCATCCTCTTCCCTCTCCATCTCGCTCGCACACGCACATCAGACCCGCGCGCGCGTTAAACTTCTGATCGCTCGTATACGTCAAACAATCAGACATTCAAACACATACGGCCGCACACCTGGCGCGTTCACTGCTCATGCATCCAAAACGTATGCACCACATACACGGTACGCACGTTACCATATAATATCACACACCTCATGCTCATACGCAAAACAGTATACAGCGCATCACAAAACACACACACACATGCAAACGAACATGCAGTCGCACGCGCATGCATATAACACGCGCGCGCAGCACAGCTACACACATCGTACATACAGCACACATACACACACAACACGCACACACACACACACGCAGGTTGGACAGGAATGATGCACGTACTGCGGGGTGGTCTCTGAACGGCACTGGCATGCATTTCCTCGACGCCACAAGGGTTGCGCTGGGGGTGGGGGTGCTACGCGCTGCAGGCTCACAGGGCATGGCAAGCGTGCGACATTCTCGACGCCAGACGGGGTGCGCTGGAGTGGGGGCGCTATGCGCTCATGGCTCGCAGGGTGTGGAACGCGCGGCGGGAAATCATGCCGTCGGAAATCTGGGAAGGAGGATGTGTCCTCGACGTCGAGGGAGGTGCGCTTGGCATTTCCTCGACGCCACAGGGGGTGTGCTGGGGGTGGGGGCGCCATGCGCTGCAGGCTTGCAAGGCGTGGCAAGCGTGGAATGTCCTCGACGCCGCAGGGGGTGCGTTGGCGCTGGGGGCGCTATGCGCTGCAGGCTCGAAGGATGTGGCGGGCGTGGCGTTTCCTCGACGCCACAAGGGGGTGCGCTGGGGGTGGGAGCGCTACGCGATGCAAGCTCGAAGGGCGTGGCAGGCGTGGCATTTCCTCGACGGCACAGGCGGTGCGCTGGGTATGAAGGCGCTACGCGCTGCAGGCTCGCAGGGCGTGGCAGGCGAGGCATTTCCTCGACGGCACACGGGGTGCGCTGGGGGTGGGGGCGCGACGCCTTGCAGGCTCGCAAGGCGTGGCAGGCGTGGCGCCTCTTTGACGCCGGCGCGAAAGAGCGCGCGTCTTACCCAAAACTGCAAGCATCGTGGCTCAACCCAGCGCGGTACGACTGCGTTTTCACGCGGACGCGCGTGCACTCCCACCTACGGGCAGCAACCGCCCGATTCGCGCGGCAGTAATACTCCGTCCTTTGCTCCTGAATCGTGCTGGTAGTCGATGTAGAGCTCTTGGATGCATGGTATCCAGTCGTTGGCGATGGCTATCTAGTCGTTGCGATATTTGAATATCAAGTACTTGCGTTACTTGGTCAGCGCGTGTGTTGGTTTGTGTTCAGTCGTACTGATGATGCACCTACGGTCGCAAACTGCCGTGAGTGGTCTTACTTGTGCTGCGTTGTCGCCTTCCTTGGTGCGCGGTCTAGGTGGTAGTGAGATGCCTATGCCTGGTGATGCTGCGTCGGTTATGTGCACATTGAAGTCGGCTAACATGGGCGCAGGTGGCCATGTAGCTGCTAGCGCATGGAATGCGCTGGGTGTTTGGGGCCGTGTTGGACGTGAGGGGTATGTGCAAGGTGCGTGGTTTCACAAACCCAACCTCCTCCTCCTCCTCCTCCTCCTCCTCCTCCTCCTCCTCCTCCGCCTTTGCCTCCGCCTCCTCCTCCTCCTCCTCCTCCTCCTCCTCCTCCTCCTCCTCGTCCTCCTCCTACCGCCCCCCTCGCCGGCGACGTCGTCGTCGTCGCCGCCGGCGTCGTCGTCGCTGCCGGCGTCGTCGTCGTCGTCAACGCTTACGCTGACGCTGACGGTGACGCTGACGCAGAGGTCGTCGTCGTCGTCGTCGTCGTCGTCGGCGCCGCCGCCGGCGTCGCCGTCGTCGCCGTCGGCGGCGTCGGCGGCGGCGGCGAATGCGAAGACGGCGGCAACGGCGACGGACTCCCCCACGCCCCCCCGAACCCCTCCGGACCCCTCTTGACCCCCCCCAGACCCCACTGGTTCCCCTGGAAGCCCCCCCCCGACCTTTCCGGACCTCTCTAAACTCCCTCCACGGGCCCCCTGGGGCCCCCGGACCCCCCCGATCCCTCCAAAACCCCCCCCGATCCCCCCGATCCCCTCCGCACTGCTCCGGACCCCCCGGACCGCTTCCCCCCAGACGCCCCCAGACCCTCGCGGACCCACCAAGACCCCCGAACTCAGTCATCGTCGCCACCGTCGACGGCCGTTGCCGTCGACGTCGACCCCCTCTATAACCTCTGTGATCCCCATGACCGAACTGGTGGAATCTGTGAATGGGGTTGAAGTACAAGGGCACAGAACCCCTGATCCGTTGGTAGAGGGAAGGAGGGATAGATGGATGTCTTTCCCTCCTGCACGATCAAAGGTCTGATCGATCTGCCCCAATACCTGAGCCCAAACGGCCAGGCGCAGGAAAGGTGAGGATAAGGAGTATATATGAAGGTATTACACGGGTTCTATTCACACACCCCGTCCGAATCCCGCCCGTAAGGGTAGGACTCGGGAACAGAGGAAAAGATCCCGTCACCCTTTTACTCCTCTAACCCTCAATTTGTCAGGCAGCTGAGCGTAAGATCTGTGTAGCTTCAGCTGCAGAGTGAGGTAAGAAGGAACACCCAGGGTCCCAATTTCTTCGCCAAGCACGCTTTGGTGCCCCCTCGGTGCGCCCCCCAAAAACGCTTCGGCATTCGAGGGCGGAGAAAAATGAGACACGGGTGGGCGGAGAAAGAGGATCTGAGCCAGTTAAAGCAACATCAGAATCTGCCGCGCCAGAGCGGGGCAGGTGTTGCCACCAGCTCTCTGTCGAGAGCTGGGCATCAGATCATTCTCAACGCAATGTAAGCAAAGTCTAAAGAGTAAACGATACAAAAATGCAGTCTAGGTTCGTGCTGCTGAACACGATCGCGTTTAGAAACACGTCTAAATATCAAAGCAAATGTCTGGCCAGACGCAAGATCGCGTTGATAAACACGAAAAGTTGCATATGTGAATTCTGTATTTGGCCACTCCCGTCGGCGTTGCCCCTTAGGAGGCTGCCCTGGGTATCGCAAGGATGTGCGCGTGGCCACTTTTCTGGAATAGTGAAGAGGCCTAAGAGAATATGATAGCCACCGCTCGAGGCGAACTTGTGTAACGATAAAGTTCTAACCTTTCGAGCGGTGGGCCCGGCGGCCGACTCTACTGCGCGTTGCCCCTCTCGTAGAACCTGCGGCCCCGCATCCTGCGGCCATCGTGCGATACGTAGCTCGTCGCGAAGGTCTCCCAAGGCGTCCTCGGGATCCAGTGGCGGAACCACTCGTTGTACTGGAGGTCGCGGACGTATACGAACTCGTCGTTGTTGTCCGTGATGTATATCCAGCATTTGATGTAGTAGCTCCAATATCTGGGGGCCCACTGGCTGTCCTCTAGGTTGTCGCGCCACCATGTAGCGTAGTCCTCCGTCGTGCGCGCCCTCTTGGCGCGGGGAGGTGTCGCAGGTCTGCGGCTGTCGTCGCTGTCCTGCCGCTGCGCTGCAGTGCCGCGCAGCCCCGCGGGCATGTAGTCCTGCGCGCCAGAGGCGCTGGACCCTGCAGCGTCGCCAGGGGCAGGGCGCGGCGGCGGCGGCGGGTGCCGCGGCTGGCATGGCTCCATGGCATTCATCAGAGTGTTGGGAGTATGTATCAGGTTCGATCGGATCGGTTCTCATCCCTGAATCAACCCCCCTCTGGTCAGTGGAACCCAGGGCGGGTTCAACAGAAGCAAGCACGGCAAGCTTGCGCTGCGTGACTCTCTCACGGGCGCCATCCCCTCTGGGGCGGGCAATCGTGACAAGTCCGCGCGCCTGCCGCGTGCTTCGGTCGAGTCTGCCTGCGTTCAACCACCACTTCTTCCGACCAGCTTGGCCGGTCCTGATGCTGGTCTCGAGGATTTCACAGGCGTCGCGCCTGTCTTCAATGGTATATGCATTCTTGCCTTTTTTGACACGAGCGCCTGTCATTTGGTGGTGGAACTTCAAATCATTGAGAAAGCGCTGAACGAGGTTGGCAAAGGGATGGTATAGAGGTCTGTCGTCGTCACGCTCGCCCATCAATCTGCACATGTGTGCAGGAGGGGAGCCAGCGGCGACCCACTTCTCATACCTCTTCCTAGCAGCATTTGCCAATCTCCTCAGCACGTCTTTCTCATGTCCTGAAATGGAGCGCTTGCCCATCATTATGACCTGCGTTCCGTCTCTCATGTACCTTGTGATGTCGTCCTGGGAGAGCGTCGTCTTGATCCAGTGGGTCAGCTTCTGGAGGTATGCCAGGTCGCTCTCGACAGCGGTACTTTTACCCGTAGCACCTACGGCAACAGTGCACTGCCAGCAGATGTCACAAACGGTACCTTCATCTGTAACGATCCCTAGAGACAAGAGGCGACCGCAATTCCGACATCGCGCGATAACATGCTGGATATCTTCTGGGGCTCCGTCAATCGTGAGGTGCTCACGGGATCCCCAGCGAGTGTCCCGACCACGAGCAAGACTGCGGCCGATCTGATCCATGGCATCGCGGTTGATCTCGGCGGTCGGACGGGAAGCGATCGATCGGCTCATTCCCTCGATCTCGATCCTAGAGAATCTTTCCCCTGGCAGTCCTACGCGCTCAGTCGTGTCGTTGCCCGCGTTGTCAGTATCACCGTGGCATACGTTTTCTGTACGGATGCGGTTAGCCTCTCCCTGCAAGGCGGACTCGTTGTCACCCTCCTCGCGGTCGATTCTCTTCTGCTGGGCTATGAGCCGTACCGTGGTTTCCTGATCTGGAACTGCGGATGCAACGCTGCCTGGGTCCTGGGGAATGTCCTGCTCCACGCCTGGGTCCTCATGTGGCGCGGCAGGTGTTTCCACCAGCTCCCTCCATGCGGGGAAGCCTGGGTTGCCGAATGTCTGGATACAATGTGCAAACAGATCACGTAACGTCTTGAGTGCAGGATGGTTCTGATGAGTAGCATATTTTGTGAAATCACGAGGCTCCGCAATGCTGTCCAGCAAGATGAGATACACCTTAGAAATCCATTGGAAGACGCCTGTAGTTGATTCATCGATGGCCTCTGGGTCCAGGTAGTGTACCAACTTTTTAAAGAAGCGATCTGCACTGCAAATCGGTAAGTCACGTGCCCATTTGTGGGTATGATTGTAATCCAAATAGTATGTTTCTGCGTTCCACGTTTTGGATCCAAATTGAATCTCAAATCGGAAGTGTGACTGTCCTTTATCCACCGCAATCCTCTCCCTGCCAGTATGCACCTCAATGATTTGTTTCACGTTTATCATAGGTGCGTCCACCAACAACTCCGACGTCCGGCGGTATATGCGGTGGTCGTAGGATTGCGTGATCCACTTTGAATCGTTGTCTGGGTCGTAGTCGGGATGGTTGGGGAAGTCCTCTGGCGGGTCGATGATATTGTCGAGGATGCTCGCGTCGACGTCCTCATCTGCTTGGATCTCTGCTGATAAATCTGCTCTCATGTTGTCATTTGCTGCTTTTTCCTCGGCAGTGAGTGGGATGTTTGATATATCCACGATGACGGTAACCAGAGGGTCAGCAGATTGGCCTGCCTTTTGTTCGGGTCCATCGTCTGCGGTAGCAGTATCATCGGCAGGTGTGGCCACCAGCTGTTCGGGATCGGGTGTCCGAGGAGCGGGCCGTCTGGTCGGCGTACGTGGGATACGTGGCTTATAAACGCTCGGCGTTCCAAGATATGGTAGATCACCATCTGTTTTATGCTGATGTATTCTGTCGCGGCATGAGGATGGTCCTTCCAGCGCAGTATTCATATCTCTCGGGTCGATGTCGGCACGTACTGGCAAAGCGAAGACAACTCCCTTGAGAGGCATGTTTTGTCGCAATACCATATGTTTACCCATCGTAAACCGTAGTTCAGGATAGGTATTTGTACCGCAAAGAACTTGTCAAAGACTCCGAAATGAATGATTGGGCCGTATATGTGGCCCTTGTTCATGAGCACTTTGGTGTTGTGATTGCCCTTGGGGTAGTGCTTGTCATAATGATAGCAAGTGGTAGATCCCCAATTCTTAGTGACAATGAAGTCCTGGGTCGAAGAGCCTCTCGGCAGTATGACATAGCTATCAACCATTCTTTATCTTCTGTATTGTGCTCGCAATTGTCGGTCATAGCGCGGACCATTTGTTCATCCAGAGCGTCGGCGTCAGATATGCGGCCAGCAGGGGTTGCCCCCAGCTGAGGGGCAATCGGTCGCTGAGCCGAAGATGCAGATGCGGACGGCGTCCTTGGCTGCTGGCCCATGTCGTGATCCATGTCAGCTGGTGTAATCCCAAGAGGGTTATCGATGAACTCCTGCCCAGGAAGAACGGTGCAAATTTCGCATTTGCTCAATGGTTGTCTCGCGGCCAATGGCGGATATTCCCAGGCCGGGCCCTCCGGCCATATCTGCCGGCCGTGCTCGTGGCGCGGTTGGAGACGGCGAATTGCAATAACTGCCGCTGCGGGAAACACGTCTTCTGTCATAATAGCACCTTGGGCGCCCAACCAAAATCTGCAACCAGTTTTTGTGGCAATCTCCATGTTGATCACCAGCTCGACCTCGTTCTTGTAGTGATTGAACTTGTATGATTGTACCGAGGTGTGGGGATTATTCTGGACATTGTCTGTGTATGTGCTGGAACTGAAGAATGCCTCCGTGCGTGGTGATCCTTTATAATACTTGTCTCTCTGAGAAGATGGATCGATATAGCCAGGAACGATCCCTGACTTAAGGATGTTGCGCCAAGCACGAAATGTCGTGCCGTGGTGGAGGTATTTCACGTCTGTCCATTGTAGGCTCTCCCAACCCATGTTCCACGGTTTGGAAAGTGGATTGACGCAACTGTGGCCTCCAACACATCGAATGGCAATAACGCTGCTCCAATCGAAACAGCTGGGGTCGCCTGCGTCGGGGATTGGTTTGGCGTATATCTCAATCCGATTCTTCTGCGGGTCAATATGTTTCTGGAACGCGCGAATGATGAAGATCGGGTAGTAATCATTCCAATCGGGATACCCGTCTTGCTCACCATCCTTTTTGAAGTGCGCGATGGCCGCATCGCTGGATGGTCCGTTGTGGTTTTGACGCTCACTAAATTTCCATTGGACCATATCCTGAAAAGAATTCCAATTACTTGGGATCTTCCAATCACGATCCGTTGTCTTCGGCCATATGTTGATGCGTCGATCGTGAAATTGATTGATGTGGATCTTCTTGTAGTGGATCTCGTGGCGTAACATCGTCGTGATGTCTTTGCTCATGTATTTAGGATCTCCGAGCCACTCATCAAGTAGTTCAGGACCATAACGTATATCGTCGTAATGTGGTAGCGATATCCACTTCCATTCTGGAAAACAACCAGATTGTGCAATATCGGGAGCATGAGCAATCACACAATCGTCGTGTTGCAATTGATCGAACCAATCCTCATTCTGCAGACACGCAAGCCATTGGTCGCGGACGTACCTCGCAATACAAGAGAAACGTACGGATGGTCATCCACGATGCCTGCTTGAAGCTTGTACTCTCGAATAGTGCACGCGTTGTCGAACGTCCCGATCTGGCTGATGTCCTCGTACATGGAACGCTCGCAGCTGTCCTGCCATGATAATATATTCATCGTGTGTGGAGAAAGGTCGTCGTCGGCAGGATTGCCTCCAACTCCATCGCATCTAAGTCAGTGCCGTCGTCGGGGATCGGTACTGTCTCGGCTTTCGGGAGCTGTTCTGTTGGCAATGGTTATGCTGGCGTGCGGTTTGGGAGCGGGCCAGGCGTTGATGGCTCGGGCACGGCGATCGGCTGCGGGCCAGGCTGTAGTGGCTCAGGCAATGGGCCTGGTGGTGCTGGCTGGTCCGCCTCAACCGCCGCGCGCCACACGGCAGTCGGAACATCAGGATCATGTCCCAATGCCACTCGATCCAATGCATTCTGTCTGAAGAATGTTTTGCATGCTTCGATGGTCTGTTGGTTCTCGGCAGCAGGGCCTATACGGTGAGCGTTCAACCTGTTGCCTTCTGCAATGAGTCGTGGTTTGGTCGCGTCATCGTCTCCGTCCAAATCGGTAATCTGCTGTAGAAACTGCTCAAACACAACCCAAGCAACAGCATGTGCATCTTCAACTGTTGTCATGATCTTGGGGCGGAGGAGCTCTTGTTTCTCGACTGAATCCCATGATGCCCATGCCCCAGGGTAGTCGTTGATCAGCAGTAAGAGGTAATTGAATAACTCGTCGTATGCAGGACTAAAGGGATCGTTCTGAGGAATAGCCTTGTTCGGCTCGCGAGGATCAAGTGCTGGTGTCTGTGCCGGGATTCCAGGAATAGGTATGCCTGGATCACCTGCGGCAGCTGGCATGGATTCTGGCAACGTACCATCGGCACATGATGCCATCCAAGCACAATGAGCCATCTCACCTGCTGTCTGTGTCATCAGCGTTGTGAGGCTGAGATCTCTCTTCCATTCGTTTGTGATCCTCTCTCTAAAGTCAAGAGCCTCCATGATCTCTTTGGCCTGTCTATAGGCCTGCTCGTCCGTGACGGGAGTCATGATAGGAGGTCTGAATGGATACGGCTGAGAAGGCAGTGACTGGATCAAAGCACAGAAATTACGATAGCGTACTGCGCCACAGAACTGCGTTGTAAACATCGCAAGGTTGTGATTGTTCTGTTTTGCGTGCCAGGCCTGAGGCGTAATTCTGTCGTGCGCTTCTACCCAGTGGTCTGATGGAAGAACTGTAATACCACGTGATTGCATCGTCTTGATCAAATCGTCCGTGTGGTAATCGAAGTTCGGTGTACGCCCCATTGCGCTGCTTTGCCTGGCCCCATAACCGTAGGGCAACGGAAGTACTGCATCACATCAATAAAGCGTGGTACATCCACTTGTACGTGTACTGGCATAAGCGTCGGGACGCCGCCCTCACATTCCATCTTCTGGAGCTCGCGCACAGAAGTAGGTGCACGATTCTCGTGGCGACGCATGTCCACGGTATTCTGTCCGTGGTTGGCACATGCAATGTCGTTTGCGCTCCATACCACCATGGCATTGACGCCTCTGCAATAGTGCCTTTGTTTCACGTATGCAGGAAAGTCGTTAGCCCAATATTCCCAGACGGCCTCGTTTAATTCACGCCACTTTTTGATAGAGGCATTGTCGCTCATTATCATCAGACCTCTGGCCTCGCGGATCATGTTGATCACGTTGCGCTGCTCGAGGGTGGACTCGAACTTGTTGTTTAGAATAGCTGTGGTACGGCTCTCCTGTGTCTGCGTACGCTGTTCACGGAGCTGTGCCATATCACAGCGGGTGTCTCCACCAGCCTCTGGCAATTGAATGCAGTCCTGGCCAATCGGCGTGTCGTTCTGTTTGAACCATTCTTTGTAATTGCCAAAGGGGAATGCCCACATCATGATGTCGTCGCGGATAATGGTCGACAAATGCTCCAGGGTAGCGCCACCCATGCATTCCGCGCGATTGAGGCACGGCATAAATAACGGTACAAGACCAACGTTTGATACTTTGGCGAGATGGTCTCGCATTCGTGGACTGTTGAGCTCGTCGATGAAGTGACTTGGGTACTTCTTGTGCTTGACGGCCTTGGATCCTTTCTTGGGCTGCGTAATCCATGTTGAACCGGTGTGCAAATTGGCCCATTTGTATGCGTGCCCTGACGGACCGAAGGCATGATGCAGAAGAAGTCCCAGGTCTTCCTGTACGAGTGAGTGCCACCCGTTGTCTGAAAGAATAGTAGAAACCAACCGACCACCACAAAACGCGCTGCACTTTGCTTGTTCAAGCTCAAGTGGGTCAATATCAGTACCAGGAGTAAGGCCAGGGTCAACCTCAGCGGGGGCCTCGCCAATGAATACCGAGCCCTCGTCGTATGGTTGCCAACGATAAGTACTCGTCATATTTTCGTCGTACTCTGGTAGTGCCTGCCAGCCGTCTGGGTGATCCGATGGCGTTACCACCGTCTTGGGGTATGACCCGATACCTCCAAAGCCTCCGCGTGCAGTCAGCCATGTACTGAGCTTGCGGCGGAAGTTGCTCGCCTGGTTAATGTCGGAAAATGCCCTCATTTCGGTGACAATATTATCTTCGACAACGTGGCCAATGTGTCCCGCAGTATCTGATGTCCTGGCTAAGCCAGGTGGGCGTGTAGGTAACTTGATCGTACCACGGTCAAATTTAGGAGCGTAGCTTGGAGTTGTCAATCCATTGCTGTATACGTCGGAAGGTGCGCAAATACCATTTCCATAATAGTATTTTGTATCCTGAACGCTGTCCTCGGCAGATTGTCCAAGTACTGCACTGCCAATGTTTGACCAATCGTTGTGAATCATAATCCACTCCGTCTTCAATATCACCGTCGCGAGGTCCATTGGCGGACACTTGCGGTGTGCTCCTGGGGTCACCGCGTTCAAATGATCATGTAAGCCACGAACACTTTCTTGTACGGACGAGTTACGAGTGAAGAGGCTGGAGATCATGCACATGGCCCTCATGAAAGACAGCCATGGTGTAGCCGTAATCGTGATGTACTCGTAGTTGGCGTCGCGGCCGACTGTTCCACCAGTTTCGCTGATCCAACTCTTGACGTCAGCGGACGCAGAGCGGGCAACTTCTCGAATAGTGGATTCGTCGGGTACGCGGAGATCAAAATCTGCACTGCGATCAGCGCGCCGTTGATGTATGTATATGTGTCCATCATCAGGATCACGAGGACGACCAGTTTGAGCGTGGTACGTGAAGCCCACGCGGTCGTCGTCCTTGGCGTTCGGGTCGTACTCGGCGTCGCAGCCGATGGGCCAGCCGACGAGGTGGGGCGGCTGTGCCTGATCCATCTCGGGGATGAGGGCATCGGGATTAGAACCGATCTCACTTATTTGCGCCTCGCACACGGCGAACAGGATGCTTGTAAGCTTTGTAGCTCGAGTCGTAAAATTGCTGCGGCACGAACGCACAATGAGTGTCCTAGACCTCTCTGTATCCTGTGGAGGTGAGGGAGGATGGCGGGGTTGTCTACCGCGCGGGGAACGTGCTCTCGAACGAGGTGTGCGCGAACGGGGAGCTGCAGCGGGTGCACCAATATGGTACATGCATGCGCATATGTCCTCGTGATTGGCTTGTCCAACGCACTGCATTCCGCATTCTGAACCTACCTCGCCCCATCTTTCTTTCTCTGTACGTAAGATTTCCGTCTTCAGCGGTAGCAGCCTACGGCTAGGAGAAGATCCCCTTGTGGGTGGCGCCTTGCGAGGCGATGGCTTGCGCCTCTTCTTTTTGGCGGCCAATGTCGGATACGTCGCCGTGTCGGCGCGTCCCTGGCAGCCCAGGCAAGTATTCTTCTCTTTGCATGTGTTGGCAACTCCCACCACGGCTTCCCATAATGAGAGTAGTGGTAGTGCTGAGTCAAGAGCAACAATCTCTGATTATGTAGATGAGTGCGATACAACCGTTTGTTTCTTACGCACAGCGTTGACCGGGAAAAACGTATTAGGTCCAACAAGCGCGGCGAAAACGCCGGCAGTGGACTTGGAGGGCGTAATGCAGTCGGCGAACGAGGCGTCAGTGAAGAGCATGATGGATAACTTGTCTGACGAATCGCCCATCCATCCGTGTAAACAATGTGTGCGCGTCGTTTGGATGTTGCGTATCAATCGATGTAGACGTTTATCACGCGTGGTATTCCATGTGGTAATTTCTCTGGCTAGCATACATACTGGATGTAAAAGATCGAAACAACAGCAACGTGCCAGGTAGAGCATCTTCATCAGTACACTCGCCGCGTCCTGGCCAAGGATGCCCTCGTCGGAGTAATCGGAATCGGTGAAGGAGGTGTCCTCGATGCCAGGGGTCTCGGCGTCAGGTAGGTCATCGTATGCGACTGGTATTGATTCTGTTGTAGTAGATGGTGTATCGACCGATCTTGCTGGGCTGGATGATCGCGGCCGCGCGTTGAGCACGCTAGTAGGTCTGGCGACCGATCCGGAGGAGACAGGCGATTTGGATCGCGAAGTCCTCGGCGAGTCGGACCGTTTCCGACGTGACCCTGGTCCCTTGGCGCGCTTGGAAGCGCATTCCAGGCACCGCTCAATGCACTGATCAGTAAAACCAAGCATGTCATGTCGGATTCCACGAATTTGTTTGGCTGTATGGAAATCTCTCACTGTGTGCGGGCAACATAGGTCGCATGGTAGACATTATTTTGTCGAACATGTTCTGCGGTACATCGTATGCCTGTTGTCCACAGCCAAGATATTGCGAGTATGGAGTAGGTGGATCCAAGTCAATACCGCTCTTGCGGATATAATCCCAGCCAGTTTGTAGATTGTTAGCCGGTCCGGCTAATTTGAAGTCGTCCACATATACTGAAAGTAGCAGTCCCAGTTTGTTGTGTCTCCATACGCATTCCCATCCTGGAAGAGGCTCGAAACCAACACTTCCCAAGCATGTGCGACACTTTCTTCCCCAAAAGACACCTGCAAGAGGGTGTCCGTATAGTGCCAATCGTAATCGGCACACTGGATTCTTGTATTTTGACCAGGATGCCGGTTGGCGCCATTTGGGTATGGTAATCCATGTATGAACTGGATCGATTCGTCCGTGGCCGTATAATAATGCTTGCGTGTAGGCTCCAGGTGCATCACTTTGTTTGCCCGCATAGTGTGGCAATAATGCAGTAGCATCGCACAAAGTTTGGAAGCCTCAATATGCGAAACGCTGGAAGCGGCGTCGGCGAATATGACGGCCAAACCAGTTTCATCTTTGCCTGTATTGCCCTGAACCACCACTCGGCCCTTGAATTTACGTAGATCAGGCGGAAGTTCCTCGTGTTTGACTGAAGATAGCTCCAAGATATTGAAGAAATGAACTTTCGTCCCAGTGCGAATAGCTTGTGACTCAATATCAGCTTTCTCTGCAACGGTCTCCAACATCCACGTTTGTTTCTTTTCAAGTCGCTCGTATTATTTTCGCAGGGCTTCCTGTGCACGTGGTTATGCGGCAACTTCTTTCTTACTCAGGCTTCTGGTAACTAGGGCCGGGCGTGCCCACGAGGAATCGGGAATTTTGTCTCTGTGTGCCGGTGTATAGGTCGTCTCACGTGGACTAGTGGGTACTGATACCGACTGGGTGAACTGGCGTATAAGCGGGCCCATGGTCCCAAAGTCGATCCCCTCACTATCCACAAGCACCAAAGCACGTAGTACCGTAGTAATGTCGCGTGGCCCACCAGGTAGTTTGGCATGCAGAATCTCTTTGTTCGTCACGCCCTTGACGTTTTCGTCACGGATGACCGCGCCGTTGTCGGTATCGTACGTAATCCTTCGTTCCACGGCATTCCATGTGGGCCCGCCAGCTGTAGTGGTACGGAATTTGTTGGCCTGTTTGTACTGTCTTGTCCACGCTCGAAGTGCAGCTCGGTCACGAATCTCACGAGCTCGTTTAACATCTTCGGCGTGCTCGATTTCTTTCTTTTGCTGTCCACGAGATAAGGTTTTCCAACGCTCGGGAAGAATGTGATCAGGACGCGTAGTAGTCTGTACACGTGTCTCGCGGCCACGGACCACCATTTTGCCATCTGGCGTTATTTTTGGAAGCTCATAGAATCGAACCAAGCCGGTCCATGGCTCGCTCAACTCCCCGTGGTCGTTGGCGCTGACACCGCCCCAAACATCGCGAGAGACACTTTCTCCTTCAAAGGTAGAGGTCGTCTCGAAATCTCGTGTCACGTCGAGCTGATCAACAGGTACAGGTATGTTCATGACGTCGTCCGTCGGTATGAACAACTTCTTGCGTGGAGTACGTATATGTCTGATGGCGCAATATCCGCGCTGTTCCCAGTAGTCGGGCTCCGGCGCTGGTGCAGCAACTTCAGAGGCCGATGCGTGGATATCAGCGATGTTGTCTTCCGTTGTCATCATAGAGGGATCATCCCATTCTTTAGGGTAGGAAAGTGGAGGATCGGGCATTGGTTTGTCGCCCAAGGGGCGAGAGGTAGATGCCTTGACCTCGTTGTGTGCCTCAGGGTTGTGGTGTCGCAGAGTACCTTCTTTCACTGGGTAGGTGAACTTGCCATCGGGGACGATGATGTCTTTGACTCTGTGCACGTGACACAGTTCCCCATCGGGGTTCTTGGCGCATGTAACCGTGTCCAAGACAAGATAATCACCTGACCATCGTCCACCAGAGTGTAAATGGTAACCCATGAATAACCCTTCCCGAGTGTTTTCTTTGAACTTTGCAGTCTCGTTATTAATCTCGGGGTTGAGGCATTTCCAGAAGATCCGAGCACCAAATGGAACGCAGTGCCCGGGAAAACTTTCGCCAAAACGTATTTCATGAGCTGTCTTGTCGACGTGACCCTCGCTGAGGGCAGCAACGCCCGTGGATGGATGCACAGAGTTATGTCCACAGCAAAAGGCTTGCATGGCCTCTTTCCACCATTCATGTCCCAGACCAGACATATGCAACACAGCTCTCGCACCGAGAATGACAATCTTGGCAGCGCGCTCGATCAATCCATTCGTTTGCGGACGATGCGGCGTACTAGTGTCGTGTCTCCATCCCAGTTGACGGCAAGCCTTCTGAAGCTCTCCAGAGTTGTCTGTATAGATATGCTTCACCTCATCGTTCGCGGCGATGAACTGTTGAAAGGATGCCTTTGTGGTATCTGCGTCTTTGTGTAGTGCTGGGTAAACCATAAAGATGCCGGTGTATCTATCCAGGACAACAAGTGCGCACTTGTCGCCGTGCTTGTCTGCGGCATCGTCTTTGGCCAGGACGATATGGTCGGCAGTTAAAACTTCCCCAAACTTCTTCGGGATAAAAGCTTCGCAGGCTGTATCCTCGTCGGTGGGGTCTGCCGGTGGATGTGGTTTGCGCTGTCGTCGACACGGAGCATTCTGCGCCATCGTGCGAGAACAAATCTCACAGTCAGGGTGTTTTGGACTGTGGGTCATGTAATGCATCGGGTCAATCGGTTTCTTCTGTCTGCTTAGAAGAAAGCGATCAGTGTCGTGGTGCACTAGTGTGAGTGTCTCCGTTGGAATGTCGGTATCTGCTTGAGCTGTATATGCTAGCCCCCCGCATGTTGGAGGAGAACACTGCGTCTGAGACGTAGTCGAGTCGGTGGGTGTGTCCACGTTAGGCTCGTCTTTGTTTGTGTCGGGAGGTTATTCGACCGTTGCGGTCCGTGCTCCTCCTCCCTCTCCGACATGTAGTCTCTTCGGGCAGGTCCCTATGTGGGGCCGTAGCTCATCTGTAGTTGTTGACTGCTCTGTAGTTTTGCAGCACCAACAAATGTCGTTGCAACGGGCGGACGAACGCTTGCGCTGACGACGTCGGGGTGCTGACGAAGTGCATAGACGTGGTGGTGGTATCAGTGTGAGGTCGTCGAGTCGTAATTCTGGAGCTCTATTGTTGACTGGAATATTATACCATTCGCCCCCCGGATCCTGAAGCAAGTAGCCCAGCTCGGGACCCCAAAGCTGCCGAAAGCCATCAACCTCGATCAATTTCCCAACTGATAGTAAAGATGGACAGTCTGGCAGGGCAAGGGCTGAACTATGTAAGCCAACCTCGGGTAGCCGTATGTCGTAGTGCTCGTTGACAGTACGATCACCATTGGCGGTTTCCAGAATATGCTCTTCGCGAATAGATATGCGATCCGATTCGGTCTGCGTCAGTTCGTGTTTACCCTGAATATGATGCGCAGAACCATGGTCGAGAACCCAAGATCGTGTCAATGCAGCGGTCGAGCGTGGTGGGTCGACTTGCATCGTCGTTGTCTTCGTCTGGGCTGTCTTTGATGACTGCTTAACAGCGTCGTCGTATTCTCGGGTCGCAGTTGGTGTGACCACCGACTCTTTGTTGTGTCGGTAGTCATATAGATCTTTGCACCACAGCTGTGCCTCAATTTGACATTCTCGTAGAGCGTCTGCACTTTGATCCCACCATCGTTGTGGTAGCGGGTCTGGTACATTGACAATGTCACCCTCGTTCGGCATCTCCTTCCACTTATCCAGTCTGGCCCTGCCAGATACGGTATGTAGGTAGTATTCCACATTACGTGTGTCGAATCGTATCCGACGGCGTGTTTTGGCAGATGTCGTAGTGACCTTAGTGTTGGCCGTGAAGGTCTTGTCACGAATGACGTAACTGCGGTCGGAACGGCGTGAACGTCGATAGTTGGCAGGAGAACGTGCTCTGGCGTGGGGAGAACCACGGGACGAACCACGGCTCGGGGAACGTCTGCCACGTCCTTTGTCACTACCATATGATCTATCACGGCCGCGTGGGCTGCCGCGTCCGCCGCCACGGTTGTCTCGTCCTCGGGAGGTAGATCTCGAAGATCTGTCGTATCGACTTCTCGATTGACTGCGAGAGTCTAGAGACCTCCTGGATGTTGAACGAGATCGATCGTATTGGCGTCGGTTGTCACGTCCATGACGTGAGCCATTTGCGTCGCGGACCCCCCCGCGTTGTGAAGAACGTTGGCTTCCTGATCCGCGGGATGGTGATCGGCCACGACCATCCTGACTGGAGGTCCGTGGTCGACTCGGGCTTCGCTCGGGAGTCTTCGCACCAGGTGTGAGATGTGCGTATTTGCATTTGTCGCCCTTGGGGCACTTGTTCTGTGCGAAGTCTTTACACTGTGCAACGTGTGGAAAGTTGCACTTGTCGCCTCTGGTGCATGTGTTGCGCTTGGCGAACTCGAAGCAAAATGGTTTCGATGCTGGCTTCTTGTGATTCGCAGGAGTTGACACGCTGCGGCGGGAGTTGCCACCAGCTGTCGATGCTCTGGGAGATTTGTTGTTCTTCCAATCCCTGGAATATGTATGCAAAGCCTTGCACCGCTCACCATTGCGACAATTGCCTTTCTTCCCGGCAGCGCACACATTGACTTGAGAACGTGTCTCATGTTCGTACCGTAACTTTTTTTTATTCTCCAACTGTTTGAGCTCCAGTACGTCCAGGACGCGCTGTCGAAGCCAACCATAGGTTCGATTCGGGTCGCTGATCTCCATGCGCTGGTACTCGTACATGTCTTGTTTCATCCAGGCATGTCTTCGAATCTGTGTACGAAACAGAGATTCCAAGATCTTTGGGTCGGGTGCTTCTCGGCGCCCCAATAGTAAAGCGTCCCAGTCAGTAATAAAACGTTGCAAATCTTCATCTCGCATCCTCAGTTCTTTAAGGCGCTCGAAGTCGTGCAGGTCGTCATCAACCTCTGTCACTTTGTAGGACTGTAGGATGTGCCAGTAGATCTGGCGTCCTTTGAGCATGCGTCCTGCTATGTGCTCTCTGGTCTCGATGAGCCTGATTTGATAGCGCAAGTCTGAGGATAAGATGTCGCCCAGAGCGGTAGCGAGTTTGCAATCGATGCTCTCAAAGTCTCCACTGTCTTGTAAGTCCTCGAAGGTACACTCGGGCTGTTCGGCCACGCGTAGGAAGGCATATGCTTTGGATGGTCGCCCCGAGGCGGCCCCAAAGTTCTTCCGTACCTTTTGCTGCCACTCAAGCAGCTGCGTGATCTTAGGCAAGACAGGGACTCGGACGGTGTCTGACTCCTTGATAGGAGTTGTAGTATGGACCGAAACCGCAGACAATGGTTGTGAGGGTATCGGTACACCGTCAGTAGTCGGTTCTGTGCGCACAGGAGACACATGGCGTGTCTGTGCAGAAGCTGCCGCGGAGGCTGCTCCTGGTGACGTACGTCGTTGTTGTCCTGCAGAAGCTTGCGGTGCTTCAGCGGACGCTGCCGTCGGCCTGTGCAGGTCGGTTGCAGGTCGAAGGTGGAGACTGGTGTCGTTGGTGTGGTCGATCAGCTGATTCGTCCAGCTCGTCATGTCTTCGTGTATTTGGGCCACCTTTTGGCGTGTGTACCCATCAGTATCCCGAGAGCGCTGTGAGTACCGATCAAGTCGTTGCTCGTAGGCTCGGAGACGGGCGCCTTGTGCCTCCAGCTCGCTTTCCAGACGTGCGAGGTGCCCCTCGACACGTACTTTCTCAGTATCTCTCACGAATAACCTGGGAGAGCTCCAACTGCGTGTGGTCCGCCGCCTTCTCAACCTCCTGCAACCTGTCAGTGAGGCGGGCGAAATCGTAAACCGTGGGAGGAGAATCCAGCTGGCCAGTCTGGGCTCGTCCGACACGCAACTCTGCCAGGGCGTCCTGTACACCAGGAAAACGCTGCTCGATGTCAGAGATCCGGTTAGCGAGTGGCTGCACGACAGCGTTGGTCGCATCAAGCCTTTGAGTGATGACTCTCTCAGTACGCTGCAACATGTCGATCAGGTTCGACGAGTTGGTGTGTGCTTCGTTGCGAAGCGTCGCCGTAGTGTGGTCTATGTGGGATCGAAGATCATTGATCTGAGACTGAACGTCGCCAAGGTCGGTGGCCTCGGCTGGTGTTGGTCGGTTGCGGAGCTGGTCGTGGATCTCATCGTGTAAGATCCTGACTGCTGAAACGCCTGTGTCGCGTACGAGCACAAGCTGTCGCTCCATCTGCGCGAGGTAGTTGCGCAGGTTCTCGACCATCGCCGCTCGTTCACCTGAGTGTGACACCTCACGATCAACCTGGTGCTGCAGTTCACCTATGATGCGTCGATCTTCGGCGATCCTGGAATCGATGATCCCTAAGGCGCCGTCAAGATCTTGGCGTATGGCTGCAGTATTGACAGCGTTCGTCTGAACGCTCTGCAGTAGTCCAGAGTATTGCCTGGACACGAAGGTTTCGACCTGGTCTCTGAGCTCAGCTATTTCACCTGCGGCGGACGTTTCCGCCAGCTGGTCGTCTGAGATGGAGAGGTGGGGAGCATGGGCTTCCCTCTGCCCCCTCTCGCGAGGAGCGCTTGGCCTCTGGGAGGCTGTACGCGGGCTCGACCTACTCTCGCCGCATGGGCCCGGGGCCCCGCGACGGTTGCGCGCGGACGAGCTGCGACTCGGACCATGTGTGTGGTGTCTCATCCGATGATACCTTGGGATACTGCGTATGCGGCTGTGCCGCCACTGGTCTACTGAGTTCCTCGAAGGTGGCTACGTGCTCCGCAACAGGAACGGTCGCAGGGCTGGGGGCACCAGCACCTGAGGTCCATCGGCGGTTAGCGCGAAAGCGCCCTGGAGTATCAGGACCAGTGAGGCTTTCGCCTGACGCAGTTGGGATTGCTCCCGACTGAGGAGGAGATGGAGGATCGAAGGTAGGCGTGTGGAACTCCTTCCTACCTGTTCCTACTCCTTCTCCTGTCCCCCCGCGGGCGGCGCTGCGGTGAAGTTCAGCAGCTAGCCGCGCCTCGGGTCCGTCGGAGCTGGGGGGGGGGGGGTACCTGGGGCACCAACACAGTCCGCACTAAGGCTCTCCAACTCATCACCGAGCCGTCGCGCCGTCGGAGAGCTCGGACGCGAGGCCCCGATGGACCCCTTACGGCGCATGCGCCGCTTGGGTTCCATTGAGGCCGCGTGCGAGGTCGCGACGCGGGGTTCGATGAACGGTGAGCTTTAAAGGGCTGATCACCTGTGAATGGGGTTGAAGTACAAGGGTACAGAACCCCTGATCCGCTGGTAGAGGGAAGGAGGGATAGATGGATGTCTTTCCCTCCTGCACGATCAACGGTATGATCGATCAGTCCCAAGCGCACTTGGGAAGTCCCAATACCTGAGCCCAAACGGCCAGGCGCAGGAGAGGTGAGGATAAGGAGTACTATATGAGGGTATTACACGGGTTCTATTCACAGACCTTGAGTAGACGCCTGGAAATCGTGTCGCAAGCCAGTTGTGTTTCCCAAGGTTCTTGGCTTCTTTGCTGCGATATTGAGCTCGGCGCGCCTCAGCTGGCCCGCGGGGGCGGACGCGCGCGGCCCCCGCGAGGTCGCCCCCAACCATTATTGCGCCGCCCCAAAGCTGGAGCACCAGGTCGCCAGCCGCTATGGCCGGGGCAACTGCACCAAACCTGGCGACCATCTCGTCGAGCGGCCGCAGCAGCACGAGCTTCATGGGGCCCTCGGCGAAATCGTCTCCAGCCAGGGCAATTTGAAACGCCGGCAACTCCTGAGACAACGGCCGTCACGGCGAAGGACCCGGGGCGCGCGACACAGCGAAATCCGGGGCTTCGCCAACCACAGCGGGAAGCAACACTTGATCGCTGCTTGGACAAGACAGGCGCGGGACACCTGCACGAAGGCCTTCCACAGGTATAGCAGGAGGCTTGATCCCCACTCTTGATCTGGATGAAGGCCGGCCATCGTCGCAACCCATTCTGACCGAGCGCGCTGCTGCCGCGCCGCTCCGTCACATGGGTGCCCCGAGCCAGCCCGCCAGAACGGCCTGTCCTTGGCCTTCTCCAACTGCTGCATGAGTGGCCGCCTCAACAGCCTGCCGTGGACTCTGACCACCGCTGCCGGCAGCGCGATAAGCCGAAGGCCTCCAGCCATGGGAATGAAAACCATCTTGGCGATGAAACTAGGCCAGTCGGCCTGCTGCTCGATGGCCATCAGCAAACCGATGAGAGCCCCAATGCCTTGATCATCCAACAAATCGAACTCACTCGGCCGCGTGCTGTCAACAGTGAACGCAGACTGCGGCCTGAAGGACGAGACCACTTTCCGCAACTCATCCACAGTGGGCCTATCAAGGCTCTCTCCGAGGTCCTCAGGCCAGGGCAGACGGTGCCTCTCAGGCCCAGGCTCTCGCGGAACGGCGGGCCGTCTCGCCCCGTCGGTAGGGGGCGCGACGACCTGGCTGGCATCGGGCGCGACCACGTCCCAGTAGACACTCCACTCGTTGACAAGGACCTGCAGGCTCTACTGGACAGCGAGCGGAGCCTCGCCCTCAGCCTCGGCAGGCTCTTCCCCCCACGACTGCGCCATCCTGGCAACAGCGTGGATGCCGCCCGAGCCTGTAGCCACTGAGTGGAGCACCCAGTCGCTGTAGTTCCTCCGAGCCCGATCGAGATCGCGCTCGACCACCTCCTCTGACCAGGCAAAGCACGCGGCGCTCAAGATGCCTAGCTGCTGCAACGCGAACCCAGATGCGCCGGCCGCTGCCCAGCGCCCCGATCGCACCCTGCAGCTCCGAAATGTCAAGCGGCGGCTTGCTGGGCAGTCGCTCGTGGGCCTTCAGCGCCCCCAATCTGGAGGGAGGCTTGTCGATCTGCGCGGAACCCCTCAGACCGATGGCAATGGGCCGGCACCGCGTCGCCGCTCTCGTGGCCCTCGGCAGCCCAGGCGGGGGCAGGGCCGCGGCAGACGCGACCGCGAGCCCAGGGCGATCAGCGCGCCCAACATAGCTGTCGAGCTCGCGAATGAGCCCGCGCGCGTCGACCACGTTGATCACTGCTTGCTTGACCGAGATCTGCCACGCGCTGTCCAACTCGAAGGTCTGCTCGAGCTGGTCGCGCGCCGATCTCCCGGCTGGCGAGCGGCCCCTGGAGCAGCGCGCCAGAGGCCTGGGCAGAAGCAGGCGCTTCGCCGAGCGCGCGACACCAACGTTCTGGCGCGTGCCTGGCCCGAGCAGCTCGGGCGCAACAGGGCGGCGCGGGCCGAGGTAGAGGCCGCGGGCGACGGCGGCCCTGGGGCCTCGGAAGAGCCTCGGGACCAAGAGAAAATCGGCGATCCTGCCGGCGGGCCCGCGGGCGGGCTCCGTCGGGGCCGCGGCCGCTGATCGGGCCGCTTCCAGCCAGCCCGACTCGGCAAGGACTGGCGGCTCCACGTTGAAATCGCCGCAGACAACGAAAGGCCCGTCGGCGGCCTGCAGGGCCCTGGGGGCCTCGCGGAGCGCATCAGCGTTGCTTCTGTCGAGCCCGACGTTGGCCTCCAGACGCAAGTGACCCGCGCAATGCCGCCTCTGCAGACGCCGTTGAAGCGGAAGATTCTTGCTCGGCCCTGCACCTGCACTGACGGCTTGCCGAGCAGCTCGAACGGTCCAGGCCCGAGATGTTGAGGCGCTATCTGGACGAGCCCGTCGCTGCCCATGCGACCTGGGCCAGCATCGATGGCCGGCGCTGCTTCGGTGACCCACCCAGGCCACCGAAGCTGCCCTTGAACGTCACGCGCTCGCCGGCTGTCGAGATGCGTCTCCTGGACGGCAAGTCGCGGCACCGGACTGCGGCCGTGCCCAGAAGCTGAGCGAAACAGGCCCACGCGTTGCTGTCGACGGCGAGGCCCGAGCACCTGCCCGCCTGGGCAGCAGAGGCGAAAGTTTGCCGCCGATGGCCGCGCTTAGCTGGTTGCCCGCTCGCGGTCTTGGAGCGCTTGGCCGCCCCGAGGGTGTCGAGCGCCTCCTGTTTTTTTGTTTGTGTTTTTTTTGTTGTTTCCATCTCGTTCTCGTCGCTGGTGCTGCCCAGGGGCCCGCCAGGGTCGTCGCCTGCCATGAACGCGTCGAAGTCGTCGTCGGCATCTTGACCTCCCATGGTGGTGTCTCCTGCGCCTGCTGCCCCAGCGCCAGCGCCTTGGCCTTCAGGAGAAGGCTCGGAAGGCGTTGGCTCAGGCGCAACTGGAGGCTGCGAAGCAGCTGCCGCAAGCTCGTCGAGGAGAGTGGAGAGAATGGCCAGAACCTCAGCTCCCGCCGTGCCCTCCGTGGTGATGCCCGCGACCTTCTCTTTGACTGTGCGAATCGTCGCGTCCGCCGTCGTGCCAGAGTCGAGCTTTGCCGCCTGTTTCTTGGCCTCTTCGAACTCACTCTTGCGCCGGGCAAGGGTGCGCTCAGATTCTTCCAACGCCTCCAAGGCCTTGCGAGAGTTCTCCAGGAGCCGTTCCCGCTTGGCACTGGCGTCGGCCACGGCAAACGAAGTCTGATCAACTGCAAGAGGGAGCTTCCGAGCCCCAGAGCCCAAGACACCAACAGCTGCTTTGCGACGTGCCAGCTCGACCTTGTCCCTGCTGTTCCTGGAAAGTTCCTCCATGATGACATCGTATGATTCCATGGCCATGGCTGCGTAGGCTGCGATCGTGTCAGGCGTGAGCGTGAGGGTGGTGCGGCCAGCAAGGGCTGCTCCATTAGGCCCAAGACTCTTGCCACCGCGACCCTTCCCTCCACTCTTTCCGTTGCGGGACGAGCACAATGATGCAGATGATGGCCTCGGGTAACACGTGGATGCAATGTCTGGGAAAGGAGGCCCCCCCTCCTCCTCCTCCTCCTCCTCCTCCTCCTCCTCCTCCTCCTCCTCCTGCTCCTCTTCTTCCTCCTCCTCCTCCTCGTCCACCTCCGCCTCCTCCTCTTCCCCCTCTTGCCCCTCCATCCCTATTCACACTCCTGTCCATCAACCCCCTTCCCCCTCCTGGTATTGCCCAGGCCCCTGGCTCAGACCCCTGCCTGTATCAATGCGAGTGCACTCCTGCGTGTGCGAGTTCTTTCCTCCTCGCGCTGCCCTCGGCCCCCCTGAGGGCCCGGCTGACCCAGGTTAGCGCTAGCCATGGTCAGCCAGGGCAAAATCGCGAACCCAGGCCTACCAAAAAGTAGTTTTCAAAACCTGGGCTGGCGGGGGGGGGTCTAGGAGGGCTGGCCTCACGTGGCTCCCAAGCCAAGGTCAGCCAGAGTGAATCAGAAGGGTCAACCACCGTCAGGGCTGACTCCTACTACGACAGGGTGAACGCCGCAATGACGTCGGCGTCGGTATTTGACACCGCGTGGACCGCTCAACCCTACACGATCGCGATCTTCGCACAGCGCGGATCGTTCCATGCCCGCCGGATCCAAGCAACAGGCGGCGCTCAACGCTCCACCCGGAACGCACGCGCCAGGGCCGCCGACGCGCCGATGCGGCAAGAAACCTGGCGCACCTCTTCCGGCCGGGCCTCCGCTCGCTCGCCTGCCTCTTTTTGCTGGCGGCGCGGGTGCAGAAACGCCACACGAGCGCCGTGGGGGCGGCGGCAGCGCGAGCGGTCCGCACGGGGTCCCCGGCCGGGCCGAGGGCCGCCGAGGGCCGCCGAGTCGAAGGCCGTGGGCTGGGACGTCTCCCCGAGACCGCGCGGGCGCCGCGGGCGCCGCGGCGGGCCGCAGCGATCACGCCCCGCGGGGCGCCGCGGCTCCGCCGCCGCCGAAGGAGTGAAGACGGTCCTGACCGGCGCCGTTCGCCGAGGGGCCGGGGAGGACGCGGCGGCGGCGGCGACGAGCACGAGGACGGCGGAGAGGATGACGAGGATGAGGAGGAGGAGGAGGAGGAGGAGGAGGAGAAAGAGGAGGAGGGCCAATCATGGCGCCTCATTCTCTAGCACCAGGATCTGTTGAATATCCCACGCAGCAGAACAAAGCGAGGCGCAGCAGTCGCGGGGTCGTGCAGACGTGAAGCCTGCAGAATGACCACCCTCCCTCTTGTATGGTGCCAAGGTGAGGTCTGCACAACAACTAAACCCAGAAGCTCACACGGGCGACGGAAGGATCTATAAACGGTGGGAGAAAAGCTGCGTACCGAACATACACTCACTTCTTGAATCCCGTCCAGAGCAAACCCATCAATCATGGTGTTCCACCTTCTTGTGCCAAGATCTATTGCATATCCGACACAGCGTAGACGAGGCTAGGCGCAGCAGTCGCGGGGCCGTGGAGAGGCGAAGCCTGCAGAATAACCACCACAGTTCGCAAAACACGTTAGCGCTGAGATGATTTAGTGTGCTTCTGTATGCGTTCCAGGATGGATCATTTGGTTGAACACATGTTGAACAGCGGCTGAAAATTGGAATTGGACATCGGATGAAAGTTATTTGCGCGGCGCGGGCGGTGGATGGCGCGCGCGGGGCACGTGTCAGGGGGTTGGGCGGAAGGTTACGGCGCGGACGAGCTTGGATAACAGATTCATGAGGACGAGGGGGGAAAGAGGGGCGGGGGATGCAATATCGCGAAAGGAAACAAGAGGGGTCGGGCGTGAGGTCGGGCGGAAATGGAGCGCAGAGGGATTGGAAGAAGGGTTCAGAAGGAAGGATGGGGGAGCGTGGAATTGGTGGTGGTGGGCGGGGGGTCGAAAGAACAGGTAAGGGTTTCATGTTTGTATTTGCTTATTTCACTACACGACCTACTACTTCCAAAGCGCGCGCGCAGTGACAGCGAAACGATGTCACCCATCGACGTACCCAACCAATTTGCAGCAAATGGGCACAACAATCGGTCACCGTGTTACGGGTTCCGGACGATGTCATGACCAGGGATGCCTGGGGTAAGGGGGGGGGAGGGAGTTTGGCCCAAGTCTGGATGTCTTATTCCCCACATGTTTGGTAGGGTTGTGCTTTTCTTCCCTGCCGCGTCGCATCCGCGTCTCCCTCACCTCCCTCCTTCCCTTTTCCTTCCCACTTGCACTTGCGCGCGCAGCAGACAATCAGATACACCCGCGTTTCTTTTCCTCATCCTCTTCCCTCTCCATCTCGCTCGCACACGCACATCAGACCCGCGCGCGCGTTAAACTTCTGATCGCTCGTATACGTCAAACAATCAGACATTCAAACACATACGGCCGCACACCTGGCGCGTTCACTGCTCATGCATCCAAAACGTATGCACCACATACACGGTACGCACGTTACCATATAATATCACACACCTCATGCTCATACGCAGAACAGTATACAGCGCATCACAAAACACACACACACACATGCAAACGAACATGCAGTCGCACGCGCATGCATATAACACGCGCGCGCAGCACAGCTACACACATCGTACATACAGCACACATACACACACAACACGCACACACACACACACACACACGCAGGTTGGACAGGAATGATGCACGTACTGCGGGGTGGTCTCTGAGCGGCACTGGCATGCATTTCCTCGACGCCACAAGGGTTGCGCTGGGGGTGGGGGTGCTACGCGCTGCAGGCTCACAGGGCATGGCAAGCGTGCGACATTCTCGACGCCAGACGGGGTGCGCTGGAGTGGGGGCGCTATGCGCTCATGGCTCGCAGGGTGTGGAACGCGCGGCGGGAAATCATGCCGTCGGAAATCTGGGAAGGAGGATGTGTCCTCGACGTCGAGGGAGGTGCGCTTGGCATTTCCTCGACGCCACAGGGGGTGTGCTGGGGGTGGGGGCGCCATGCGCTGCAGGCTTGCAAGGCGTGGCAAGCGTGGAATGTCCTCGACGCCGCAGGGGGTGCGTTGGCGCTGGGGGCGCTATGCGCTGCAGGCTCGAAGGATGTGGCGGGCGTGGCGTTTCCTCGACGCCACAAGGGGGTGCGCTGGGGGTGGGAGCGCTACGCGATGCAAGCTCGAAGGGCGTGGCAGGCGTGGCATTTCCTCGACGGCACAGGCGGTGCGCTGGGTATGAAGGCGCTACGCGCTGCAGGCTCGCAGGGCGTGGCAGGCGAGGCATTTCCTCGACGGCACACGGGGTGCGCTGGGGGTGGGGGCGCGACGCCTTGCAGGCTCGCAAGGCGTGGCAGGCGTGGCGCCTCTTTGACGCCGGCGCGAAAGAGCGCGCGTCTTACCCAAAACTGCAAGCATCGTGGCTCAACCCAGCGCGGTACGACTGCGTTTTCACGCGGACGCGCGTGCACTCCCACCTACGGGCAGCAACCGCCCGATTCGCGCGGCAGTAATACTCCGTCCTTTGCTCCTGAATCGTGCTGGTAGTCGATGTAGAGCTCTTGGATGCATGGTATCCAGTCGTTGGCGATGGCTATCTAGTCGTTGCGATATTTGAATATCAAGTACTTGCGTTACTTGGTCAGCGCGTGTGTTGGTTTGTGTTCAGTCGTACTGATGATGCACCTACGGTCGCAAACTGCCGTGAGTGGTCTTACTTGTGCTGCGTTGTCGCCTTCCTTGGTGCGCGGTCTAGGTGGTAGTGAGATGCCTATGCCTGGTGATGCTGCGTCGGTTATGTGCACATTGAAGTCGGCTAACATGGGCGCAGGTGGCCATGTAGCTGCTAGCGCATGGAATGCGCTGGGTGTTTGGGGCCGTGTTGGACGTGAGGGGTATGTGCAAGGTGCGTGGTTTCACAAACCCAACCTCCTCCTCCTCCTCCTCCTCCTCCTCCTCCTCCTCCTCCTCCGCCTTTGCCTCCGCCTCCTCCTCCTCCTCCTCCTCCTCCTCCTCCTCCTCCTCCTCGTCCTCCTCCTACCGCCCCCCTCGCCGGCGACGTCGTCGTCGTCGCCGCCGGCGTCGTCGTCGCTGCCGGCGTCGTCGTCGTCGTCAACGCTTACGCTGACGCTGACGGTGACGCTGACGCAGAGGTCGTCGTCGTCGTCGTCGTCGTCGTCGGCGCCGCCGCCGGCGTCGCCGTCGTCGCCGTCGGCGGCGTCGGCGGCGGCGGCGAATGCGAAGACGGCGGCAACGGCGACGGACTCCCCCACGCCCCCCCGAACCCCTCCGGACCCCTCTTGACCCCCCCCAGACCCCACTGGTTCCCCTGGAAGCCCCCCCCCGACCTTTCCGGACCTCTCTAAACTCCCTCCACGGGCCCCCTGGGGCCCCCGGACCCCCCCGATCCCTCCAAAACCCCCCCCGATCCCCCCGATCCCCTCCGCACTGCTCCGGACCCCCCGGACCGCTTCCCCCCAGACGCCCCCAGACCCTCGCGGACCCACCAAGACCCCCGAACTCAGTCATCGTCGCCACCGTCGACGGCCGTTGCCGTCGACGTCGACCCCCTCTATAACCTCTGTGATCCCCATGACCGAACTGGTGGAATCTGTGAATGGGGTTGAAGTACAAGGGCACAGAACCCCTGATCCGTTGGTAGAGGGAAGGAGGGATAGATGGATGTCTTTCCCTCCTGCACGATCAAAGGTCTGATCGATCTGCCCCAATACCTGAGCCCAAACGGCCAGGCGCAGGAAAGGTGAGGATAAGGAGTATATATGAAGGTATTACACGGGTTCTATTCACACACCCCGTCCGAATCCCGCCCGTAAGGGTAGGACTCGGGAACAGAGGAAAAGATCCCGTCACCCTTTTACTCCTCTAACCCTCAATTTGTCAGGCAGCTGAGCGTAAGATCTGTGTAGCTTCAGCTGCAGAGTGAGGTAAGAAGGAACACCCAGGGTCCCAATTTCTTCGCCAAGCACGCTTTGGTGCCCCCTCGGTGCGCCCCCCAAAAACGCTTCGGCATTCGAGGGCGGAGAAAAATGAGACACGGGTGGGCGGAGAAAGAGGATCTGAGCCAGTTAAAGCAACATCAGAATCTGCCGCGCCAGAGCGGGGCAGGTGTTGCCACCAGCTCTCTGTCGAGAGCTGGGCATCAGATCATTCTCAACGCAATGTAAGCAAAGTCTAAAGAGTAAACGATACAAAAATGCAGTCTAGGTTCGTGCTGATGAACACGATCGCGTTTAGAAACACGTCTAAATATCAAAGCAAATGTCTGGCCAGACGCAAGATCGCGTTGATAAACACGAAAAGTTGCATATGTGAATTCTGTATTTGGCCACTCCCGTCGGCGTTGCCCCTTAGGAGGCTGCCCTGGGTATCGCAAGGATGTGCGCGTGGCCACTTTTCTGGAATAGTGAGGAGGCCTAAGAGAATATGATAGCCACCGCTCGAGGCGAACTTGTGTAACGATAAAGTTCTAACCTTTCGAGCGGTGGGCCCGGCGGCCGACTCTACTGCGCGTTGCCCCTCTCGTAGAACCTGCGGCCCCGCATCCTGCGGCCATCGTGCGATACGTAGCTCGTCGCGAAGGTCTCCCAAGGCGCCCTCGGGATCCAGTGGCGGAACCACTCGTTGTACTGGAGGTCGCGGACGTATACGAACTCGTCGTTGTTGTCCGTGATGTATATCCAGCATTTGATGTAGTAGCTCCAATATCTGGGGGCCCACTGGCTGTCCTCTAGGTTGTCGCGCCACCATGTAGCGTAGTCCTCCGTCGTGCGCGCCCTCTTGGCGCGGGGAGGTGTCGCAGGTCTGCGGCTGTCGTCGCTGTCCTGCCGCTGCGCTGCAGTGCCGCGCAGCCCCGCGGGCATGTAGTCCTGCGCGCCAGAGGCGCTGGACCCTGCAGCGTCGCCAGGGGCAGGGCGCGGCGGCGGCGGCGGGTGCCGCGGCTGGCATGGCTCCATGGCATTCATCAGAGTGTTGGGAGTATGTATCAGGTTCGATCGGATCGGTTCTCATCCCTGAATCAACCCCCCTCTGGTCAGTGGAACCCAGGGCGGGTTCAACAGAAGCAAGCACGGCAAGCTTGCGCTGCGTGACTCTCTCACGGGCGCCATCCCCTCTGGGACGGGCAATCGCGACAAGTCCGCGCGCCTGCCGCGTGCTTCGGTCGAGTCTGCCTGCGTTCAACCACCACTTCTTCCGACCAGCTTGGCCGGTCCTGATGCTGGTCTCGAGGATTTCACAGGCGTCGCGCCTGTCTTCAATGGTATATGCATTCTTGCCTTTTTTGACACGAGCGCCTGTCATTTGGTGGTGGAACTTCAAATCATTGAGAAAGCGCTGAACGAGGTTGGCAAAGGGATGGTATAGAGGTCTGTCGTCGTCACGCTCGCCCATCAATCTGCACATGTGTGCAGGAGGGGAGCCAGCGGCGACCCACTTCTCATACCTCTTCCTAGCAGCATTTGCCAATCTCCTCAGCACGTCTTTCTCATGTCCTGAAATGGAGCGCTTGCCCATCATTATGACCTGCGTTCCGTCTCTCATGTACCTTGTGATGTCGTCCTGGGAGAGCGTCGTCTTGATCCAGTGGGTCAGCTTCTGGAGGCATGCCAGGTCGCTCTCGACAGCGGTACTTTTACCCGCAGCACCTACGGCAACAGTGCACTGCCAACAGATGTCACAAACGGTACCTTCATCTGTAACGATCCCTAGAGACAAGAGGCGACCGCAATTCCGACATCGCGCGATATCATGCTGGATATCTTCTGGGGCTCCGTCAATCGTGAGGTGCTCACGGGATCCCCAGCGAGTGTCCCGACCACGAGCAAGACTGCGGCCGATCTGATCCATGGCATCGCGGTTGATCTCGGCGGTCGGACGGGAAGCGATCGATCGGCTCATTCCCTCGATCTCGATCCTAGAGAATCTTTCCCCTGGCAGTCCTACGCGCTCAGTCGTGTCGTTGCCCGCGTTGTCAGTATCACCGTGGCATACGTTTTCTGTACGGATGCGGTTAGCCTCTCCCTGCAAGGCGGACTCGTTGTCACCCTCCTCGCGGTCGATTCTCTTCTGCTGGGCTATGAGCCGTACCGTGGTTTCCTGATCTGGAACTGCGGATGCAACGCTGCCTGGGTCCTGGGGAATGTCCTGCTCCACGCCTGGGTCCTCATGTGGCGCGGCAGGTGTTTCCACCAGCTCCCTCCATGCGGGGAAGCCTGGGTTGCCGAATGTCTGGATACAATGTGCAAACAGATCACGTAACGTCTTGAGTGCAGGATGGTTCTGATGAGTAGCATATTTTGTGAAATCACGAGGCTCCGCAATGCTGTCCAGCAAGATGAGATACACCTTAGAAATCCATTGGAAGACGCCTGTAGTTGATTCATCGATGGCCTCTGGGTCCAGGTAGTGTACCAACTTTTTAAAGAAGCGATCTGCACTGCAAATCGGTAAGTCACGTGCCCATTTGTGGGTATGATTGTAATCCAAATAGTATGTTTCTGCGTTCCACGTTTTGGATCCAAATTGAATCTCAAATCGGAAGTGTGACTGTCCTTTATCCACCGCAATCCTCTCCCTGCCAGTATGCACCTCAATGATTTGTTTCACGTTTATCATAGGTGCGTCCACCAACAACTCCGACGTCCGGCGGTATATGCGGTGGTCGTAGGATTGCGTGATCCACTTTGAATCGTTGTCTGGGTCGTAGTCGGGATGGTTGGGGAAGTCCTCTGGCGGGTCGATGATATTGTCGAGGATGCTCGCGTCGACGTCCTCATCTGCTTGGATCTCTGCTGATAAATCTGCTCTCATGTTGTCATTTGCTGCTTTTTCCTCGGCAGTGAGTGGGATGTTTGATATATCCACGATGACGGTAACCAGAGGGTCAGCAGATTGGCCTGCCTTTTGTTCGGGTCCATCGTCTGCGGTAGCAGTATCATCGGCAGGTGTGGCCACCAGCTGTTCGGGATCGGGTGTCCGAGGAGCGGGCCGTCTGGTCGGCGTACGTGGGATACGTGGCTTATAAACGCTCGGCGTTCCAAGATATGGTAGATCACCATCTGTTTTATGCTGATGTATTCTGTCGCGGCATGAGGATGGTCCTTCCAGCGCAGTATTCATATCTCTCGGGTCGATGTCGGCACGTACTGGCAAAGCGAAGACAACTCCCTTGAGAGGCATGTTTTGTCGCAATACCATATGTTTACCCATCGTAAACCGTAGTTCAGGATAGGTATTTGTACCGCAAAGAACTTGTCAAAGACTCCGAAATGAATGATTGGGCCGTATATGTGGCCCTTGTTCATGAGCACTTTGGTGTTGTGATTGCCCTTGGGGTAGTGCTTGTCATAATGATAGCAAGTGGTAGATCCCCAATTCTTAGTGACAATGAAGTCCTGGGTCGAAGAGCCTCTCGGCAGTTTGACATAGCTATCGACCATTCTTTATCTTCTGTATTGTGCTCGCAATTGTCGGTCATAGCGCGGACCATTTGTTCATCCAGAGCGTCGGCGTCAGATATGCGGCCAGCAGGGGTTGCCCCCAGCTGAGGGGCAATCGGTCGCTGAGCCGAAGATGCTGATGCGGACGGCGTCCTTGGCTGCTGGTCCATGTCGTGATCCATGTCAGCTGGTGTAATCCCAAGAGGGTCATCGATGAACTCCTGCCCAGGAAGAACGGCGCAAATTTCGCATTTGCTCAATGGTTGTCTCGCGGCCAATGGCGGATATTCCCAGGCCGGGCCCTCCGGCCATATCTGCCGGCCGTGCTCGTGGCGCGGTTGGAGACGGCGAATTGCAATAACTGCCGCTGCGGGAAACACGTCTTCTGTCATAATAGCACCTTGGGCGCCCAACCAAAATCTGCAACCAGTTTTTGTGGCAATCTCCATGTTGATCACCAGCTCGACCTCGTTCTTGTAGTGATTGAACTTGTATGATTGTACCGAGTTGTGGGGATTATTCTGGACATTGTCTGTGTATGTGCTGGAACTGAAGAATGCCTCCGTGAGTGGTGATCCTTTATAATACTTGTCTCTCTGAGAAGATGGATCGATATAGCCAGGAACGATCCCTGACTTAAGGATGTTGCGCCAAGCACGAAATGTCGTGCCGTGGTGGAGGTATTTCACGTCTGTCCATTGTAGGCTCTCCCAACCCATGTTCCACGGTTTGGAAAGTGGATTGACGCAACTGTGGCCTCCAACACATCGAATGGCAATAACGCTGCTCCAATCGAAACAGCTGGGGTCGCTTGCGTCGGGGATTGGTTTGGCGTATATCTCAATCCGATTCTTCTGCGGGTCAATATGTTTCTGGAACGCGCGAATGATGAAGATCGGGTAGTAATCATTCCAATCGGGATACCCGTCTTGCTCACCATCCTTTTTGAAGTGCGCGATGGCCGCATCGCTGGATGGTCCGTTGTGGTTTTGACGCTCACTAAATTTCCATTGGACCATATCCTGAAAGGAATTCCAATTACTTGGGATCTTCCAATCACGATCCGTTGTCTTCGGCCATATGTTGATGCGTCGATCGTGAAATTGATTGATGTGGATCTTCTTGTAGTGGATCTCGTGGCGTAACATCGTCGTGATGTCTTTGCTCATGTATTTAGGATCTCCGAGCCACTCATCAAGTAGTTCAGGACCATAACGTATATCGTCGTAATGTGGTAGCGATATCCACTTCCATTCTGGAAAACAACCAGATTGTGCAATATCGGGAGCATGAGCAATCACACAATCGTCGTGTTGCAATTGATCGAACCAATCCTCATTCTGCAGACACGCAAGCCATTGGTCGCGGACGTACCTCGCAATACAAGAGAAACGTACGGATGGTCATCCACGATGCCTGCTTGAAGCTTGTACTCTCGAATAGTGCACGCGTTGTCGAACGTCCCGATCTGGCTGATGTCCTCGTACATGGAACGCTCGCAGCTGTCCTGCCATGATAATATATTCATCGTGTGTGGAGAAAGGTCGTCGTCGGCAGGATTGCCTCCAGCTCCATCGCATCTAAGTCAGTGCCGTCGTCGGGGATCGGTACTGTCTCGGCTTTCGGGAGCTGTTCTGTTGGCAATGGTTATGCTGGCGTGCGGTTTGGGAGCGGGCCAGGCGTTGATGGCTCGGGCACGGCGATCGGCTGCGGGCCAGGCTGTAGTGGCTCAGGCAATGGGCCTGGTGGTGCTGGCTGGTCCGCCTCAACCGCCGCGCGCCACACGGCAGTCGGAACATCAGGATCATGGCCCAATGCCACTCGATCCAATGCATTCTGTCTGAAGAATGTTTTGCATGCTTCGATGGTCTGTTGGTTCTCGGCAGCAGGGCCTATACGGTGAGCGTTCAACCTGTTGCCTTCTGCAATGAGTCGTGGTTTGGTCGCGTCATCGTCTCCGTCCAAATCGGTAATCTGCTGTAGAAGCTGCTCAAACACAACCCAAGCAACAGCATGTGCATCTTCAACTGTTGTCATGATCTTGGGGCGGAGGAGCTCTTGTTTCTCGACTGAATCCCATGATGCCCATGCCCCAGGGTAGTCGTTGATCAGCAGTAAGAGGTAATTGAATAACTCGTCGTATGCAGGACTAAAGGGATCGTTCTGAGGAATAGCCATGTTCGGCTCGCGAGGATCAAGTGCTGGTGTCTATGCCGGGATTCCAGGAATAGGTATGCCTGGATCACCTGCGGCAGCTGGCATGGATTCTGGCAACGTACCATCGGCACATGATGCCATCCAAGCACAATGAGCCATCTCACCTGCTGTCTGTGTCATCAGCGTTGTGAGGCTGAGATCTCTCTTCCATTCGTTTGTGATCCTCTCTCTAAAGTCAAGAGCCTCCATGATCTCTTTGGCCTGTCTATAGGCCTGCTCGTCCGTGACGGGAGTCATGATAGGAGGTCTGAATGGATGCGGCTGAGAAGGCAGTGACTGGATCAAAGCACAGAAATTACGATAGCGTACTGCGCCACAGAACTGCGTTGTAAACATCGCAAGGTTGTGATTGTTCTGTTTTGCGTGCCAGGCCTGAGGCGTAATTCTGTCGTACGCTTCTACCCAGTGGTCTGATGGAAGAACTGTAATACCACGTGATTGCATCGTCTTGATCAAATCGTCCGTGTGGTAATCGAAGTTCGGTGTACGCCCCATTGCGCTGCTTTGCCTGGCCCCATAACCGTAGGGCAACGGAAGTACTGCATCACATCAATAAAGCGTGGTACATCCACTTGTACGTGTACTGGCATAAGCGTCGGGACGCCGCCCTCACATTCCATCTTCTGGAGCTCGCGCACAGAAGTAGGTGCACGATTCTCGTGGCGACGCATGTCCACGGTATTCTGTCCGTGGTTGGCACATGCAATGTCGTTTGCGCTCCATGCCACCATGGCATTGACGCCTCTGCAATAGTGCCTTTGTTTCACGTATGCAGGAAAGTCGTTAGCCCAATATTCCCAGACGGCCTCGTTTAATTCACGCCACTTTTTGATAGAGGCATTGTCGCTCATTATCATCAGACCTCTGGCCTCGCGGATCATGTTGATCATGTTGCGCTGCTCGAGGGTGGACTCGAACTTGTTGTTTAGAATAGCTGTGGTACGGCTCTCCTGTGTCTGCGTACGCTGTTCACGGAGCTGTGCCATATCACAGCGGGTGTCTCCACCAGCCTCTGGCAATTGAATGCAGTCCTGGCCAATCGGCGTGTCGTTCTGTTTGAACCATTCTTTGTAATTGCCAAAGGGGAATGCCCACATCATGATGTCGTCGCGGATAATGGTCGACAAATGCTCCAGGGTAGCGCCACCCATGCATTCCGCGCGATTGAGGCACGGCATAAATAACGGTACAAGACCAACGTTTGATACTTTGGCGAGATGGTCTCGCATTCGTGGACTGTTGAGCTCGTCGATGAAGTGACTTGGGTACTTCTTGTGCTTGACGGCCTTGGATCCTTTCTTGGGCTGCGTAATCCATGTTGAACCGGTGTGCAAATTGGCCCATTTGTATGCGTGCCCTGACGGACCGAAGGCATGATGCAGAAGAAGTCCCAGGTCTTCCTGTACGAGTGAGTGCCACCCGTTGTCTGAAAGAATAGTAGAAACCAACCGACCACCACAAAACGCGCTGCACTTTGCTTGTTCAAGCTCAAGTGGGTCAATATCAGTACCAGGAGTAAGGCCAGGGTCAACCTCAGCGGGGGCCTCGCCAATGAATACCGAGCCCTCGTCGTATGGTTGCCAACGATAAGTACTCGTCATATTTTCGTCGTACTCTGGTAGTGCCTGCCAGCCGTCTGGGTGATCCGATGGCGTTACCACCGTCTTGGGGTATGACCCGATACCTCCAAAGCCTCCGCGTGCAGTCAGCCATGTACTGAGCTTGCGGCGGAAATTGCTCGCCTGGTTAATGTCGGAAAATGCCCTCATTTCGGTGACAATATTATCTTCGACAACGTGGCCAATGTGTCCCGCAGTATCTGATGTCCTGGCTAAGCCAGGTGGGCGTGTAGGTAACTTGATCGTACCACGGTCAAGTTTAGGAGCGTAGCTTGGAGTTGTCAATCCATTGCTGTATACGTCGGAAGGTGCGCAAATACCATTTCCATAATAGTATTTTGTATCCTGAACGCTGTCCTCGGCAGATTGTCCAAGTACTGCACTGCCAATGTTTGACCAATCGTTGTGAATCATAATCCACTCCGTCTTCAATATCACCGTCGCGAGGTCCATTGGCGGACACTTGCGGTGTGCTCCTGGGGTCACCGCGTTCAAATGATCATGTAAGCCACGAACACTTTCTTGTACGGACGAGTTACGAGTGAAGAGGCTGGAGATCATGCACATGGCCCTCATGAAAGACAGCCATGGTGTAGCCGTAATCGTGATGTACTCGTAGTTGGCGTCGCGGCCGACTGTTCCACCAGTTTCGCTGATCCAACTCTTGACGTCAGCGGACGCAGAGCGGGCAACTTCTCGAATAGTGGATTCGTCGGGTACGCGGAGATCAAAATCTGCACTGCGATCAGCGCGCCGTTGATGTATGTATATGTGTCCATCATCAGGATCACGAGGACGACCAGTTTGAGCGTGGTACGTGAAGCCCACGCGGTCGTCGTCCTTGGCGTTCGGGTCGTACTCGGCGTCGCAGCCGATGGGCCAGCCGACGAGGTGGGGCGGCTGTGCCTGATCCATCTCGGGGATGAGGGCATCGGGATTAGAACCGATCTCACTTATTTGCGCCTCGCACACGGCGAACAGGATGCTTGTAAGCTTTGTAGCTCGAGTCGTAAAATTGCTGCGGCACGAACGCACAATGAGTGTCCTAGACCTCTCTGTATCCTGTGGAGGTGAGGGAGGATGGCGGGGTTGTCTACCGCGCGGGGAACGTGCTCTCGAACGAGGTGTGCGCGAACGGGGAGCTGCAGCGGGTGCACCAATATGGTACATGCATGCGCATATGTCCTCGTGATTGGCTTGTCCAACGCACTGCATTCCGCATTCTGAACCTACCTCGCCCCATCTTTCTTTCTCTGTACGTAAGATTTCCGTCTTCAGCGGTAGCAGCCTACGGCTAGGAGAAGATCCCCTTGTGGGTGGCGCCTTGCGAGGCGATGGCTTGCGCCTCTTCTTTTTGGCGGCCAATGTCGGATACGTCGCCGTGTCGGCGCGTCCCTGGCAGCCCAGGCAAGTATTCTTCTCATTGCATGTGTTGGCAACTCCCACCACGGCTTCCCATAATGAGAGTAGTGGTAGTGCTGAGTCAAGAGCAACAATCTCTGATTATGTAGATGAGTGCGATACAACCGTTTGTTTGTTACGCACAGCGTTGACCGGGAAAAACGTATTAGGTCCAACAAGCGCGGCGAAAACGCCGGCAGTGGACTTGGAGGGTGTAATGCAGTCGGCGAACGAGGCGTCAGTGAAGAGCATGATGGATAACTTGTCTGACGAATCGCCCATCCATCCGTGTAAACAATGTGTGCGCGTCGTTTGGATGTTGCGTATCAATCGATGTAGACGTTTATCACACGTGGTATTCCATGTGGTAATTTCTCTGGCTAGCATACATACTGGATGTAAAAGATCGAAACAACAGCAACGTGCCAGGTAGAGCATCTTCATCAGTACACTCGCCGCGTCCTGGCCAAGGATGCCCTCGTCGGAGTAATCGGAATCGGTGAAGGAGGTGTCCTCGATGCCAGGGGTCTCGGCGTCAGGTAGGTCATCGTATGCGACTGGTATTGATTCTGTTGTAGTAGATGGTGTATCGACCGATCTTGCTGGGCTGGATGATCGTGGCCGCGCGTTGAGCACGCTAGTAGGTCTGGCGACCGATCCGGAGGAGACAGGCGATTTGGATCGCGAAGTCCTCGGCGAGTCGGACCGTTTCCGACGTGACCCTGGTCCCTTGGCGCGCTTGGAAGCGCATTCCAGGCACCGCTCAATGCACTGATCAGTAAAACCAAGCATGTCATGTCGGATTCCACGAATTTGTTTGGCTGTATGGAAATCTCTCACTGTGTGCGGGCAACATAGGTCGCATGGTAGACATTATTTTGTCGAACATGTTCTGCGGTACATCGTATGCCTGTTGTCCACAGCCAAGATATTGCGAGTATGGAGTAGGTGGATCCAAGTCAATACCGCTCTTGCGGATATAATCCCAGCCAGTTTGTAGATTGTTAGCCAGTCCGGCTAATTTGAAGTCGTCCACATATACTGAAAGTAGCAGTCCCAGTTTGTTGTGTCTCCATACGCATTCCCATCCTGGAAGAGGCTCGAAACCAACACTTCCCAAGCATGTGCGACACTTTCTTCCCCAAAAGACACCTGCAAGAGGGTGTCCGTATAGTGCCAATCGTAATCGGCACACTGGATTCTTGTATTTTGACCAGGATGCCGGTTGGCGCCATTTGGGTATGGTAATCCATGTATGAACTGGATCGATTCGTCCGTGGCCGTATAATAATGCTTGCGTGTAGGCTCCAGGTGCATCACTTTGTTTGCCCGCATAGTGTGGCAATAATGCAGTAGCATCGCACAAAGTTTGGAAGCCTCAATATGCGAAACGCTGGAAGCGGCGTCGGCGAATATGACGGCCAAACCAGTTTCATCTTTGCCTGTATTGCCCTGAACCACCACTCGGCCCTTGAATTTACGTAGATCAGGCGGAAGTTCCTCGTGTTTGACTGAAGATAGCTCCAAGATATTGAAGAAATGAACTTTCGTCCCAGTGCGAATAGCTTGTGACTCAATATCAGCTTTCTCTGCAACGGTCTCCAACATCCACGTTTGTTTCTTTTCAAGTCGCTCGTATTATTTTCGCAGGGCTTCCTGTGCACGTGGTTATGCGGCAACTTCTTTCTTACTCAGGTTTCTGGTAACTAGGGCCGGGCGTGCCCACGAGGAATCGGGAATTTTGTCTCTGTGTGCCGGTGTATAGGTCGTCTCACGTGGACTAGTGGGTACTGATACCGACTGGGTGAACTGGCGTATAAGCGGGCTCATGGTCCCAAAGTCGATCCCCTCACTATCCACAAGCACCAAAGCACGTAGTACCGTAGTAATGTCGCGTGGCCCACCAGGTAGTTTGGCATGCAAAATCTCTTTGTTCGTCACGCCCTTGACGTTTTCGTCACGGATGACCGCGCCGTTGTCGGTATCGTACGTAATCCTTCGTTCCACGGCATTCCATGTGGGCCCGCCAGCTGTAGTGGTACGGAATTTGTTGGCCTGTTTGTACTGTCTTGTCCACGCTCGAAGCGCAGCTCGGTCACGAATCTCACGAGCTCGTTTAACATCTTCGGCGTGCTCGATTTCTTTCTTTTGCTGTCCACGAGATAAGGTTTTCCAACGCTCGGGAAGAATGTGATCAGGACGCGTAGTAGTCTGTACACGTGTCTCGCGGCCACGGACCACCATTTTGCCATCTGGCGTTATTTTTGGAAGCTCATAGAATCGAACCAAGCCGGTCCATGGCTCGCTCAACTCCCTGTGGTCGTTGGCGCTGACACCGTCCCAAACATCGCGAGAGACACTTTCTCCTTCAAAGGTAGAGGTCGTCTCGAAATCTCGTGTCACGTCGAGCTGATCAACAGGTACAGGTATGTTCATGACGTCGTCCGTCGGTATGAACAACTTCTTGCGTGGAGTACGTATATGTCTGATGGCGCAATATCCGCGCTGTTCCCAGTAGTCGGGCTCCGGCGCTGGTGCAGCAACTTCAGAGGCCGATGCGTGGATATCAGCGATGTTGTCTTCCGTTGTCATCATAGAGGGATCATCCCATTCTTTAGGGTAGGAAAGTGGAGGATCGGGCATTGGTTTGTCGCCCAAGGGGCGAGAGGTAGATGCCTTGACCTCGTTGTGTGCCTCAGGGTTGTGGTGTCGCAGAGTACCTTCTTTCACTGGGTAGGTGAACTTGCCATCGGGGACGATGATGTCTTTGACTCTGTGCACGTGACACAGTTCCCCATCGGGGTTCTTGGCGCATGTAACCGTGTCCAAGACAAGATAATCACCTGACCATCGTCCACCAGAGTGTAAATGGTAACCCATGAATAACCCTTCCCGAGTGTTTTCTTTGAACTTTGCAGTCTCGTTATTAATCTCGGGGTTGAGGCATTTCCAGAAGATCCGAGCACCAAATGGAACGCAGTGCCCGGGAAAACTTTCGCCAACACGTATTTCATGAGCTGTCTTGTCGACGTGATCCTCGCTGAGGGCAGCAACGCCCGTGGATGGATGCACAAAATTATGTCCACAGCAAAAGGCTTGCATGGCCTCTTTCCACCATTCATGTCCCAGACCAGACATATGCAACACAGCTCTCGTACCGAGAATGACAATCTTGGCAACGCGCTCGATCAATCCATTCGTTTGCGGACGATGCGGCGTACTAGTGTCGTGTCTCCATCCCAGTTGACGGCAAGCCTTCTGAAGTTCCCCAGAATTGTCTGTGTAGATATGCTTCACCTCATCGTTCGCGGCGATGAACTGTTGAAAGGATGCCTTTGTGGTAGCTGCGTCTTTGTGTAGTGCTGGGTAGGCCATGAAGATGCCAGTGTATCTATCCAGGACAACAAGTGCATACTTGTCGCCGTGCTTGTCGGCGGCATCGTCTTTGGCCAAGACGACATGGTCGGCAGTTAGAGCTTCCCCAAACTTCTTCGGGATAAAAGCCTCGTAGGCTGTGTCCTCGTCGGTGGGGTCTGCCGGTGGATGTGGTTTGCGCTGTCGACGACACGGTGCATTCTGCGCCATCGTGCGAGAACAAATCTCACAGTCTGGATGTTTTGGACTGTGAGTCATGTAGTGCATAGGGTCGATGGGCTTCTTCTGTCTGTTTGGAAGAACGCGATCATTGTCGTGGTGCACTAGTGTGAGTGTCTCCGTCGGTATGTCGGTATCTGCTTGAGCTGTATATGCTAGCCCCCCGCATGTTGGAGGAGAACACTGCGTCTGAGACTTGAGCGAGTCGGTGGGTGTGTCCACATTGGTCTCGGCATTATTTGTGTCGTGAGGTTATTCGACCGTGGCGGTCCGTGCTCCTCCTCCCTCGCCGACATGTAGTCTCTTGGGGCAGGTCCCTATGTGGGGCCGCAGCTTATCTGCAGTTGTTGACTGCTCTGTAGTTTTGCAGCGCCAACATGTCGTTGCAGCGGGCGGATGAACGCTTGCGCTGACGACGTCGGGGTGCTGACGAAGTGCACAGACGTGGTGGCGGTATCAGTGTGAGGTCGTCGAGTCGTAATTCTGGAGCTCTATTGTTGACTGGAATCTTATACCATTGGCCCCCCGGATCCTGAAGCAAGTAGCCCAGCTCGGGATCCCAAAGCTGCCGAAAGCCATCATCCTCAGTCAATTTCCCAACTGATAGTAATGATGGACAGTCTGGCAAGGCATGGGCTGAACTATGTAAGCCAACCTCGGGTAGCCGTATGTCGTAGTGCTCGTTGACAGCGCGATCACCATTGGCAGTTTCCAGAATATGCTCTTCGCGAAAAGATATGCGATCCGATTCGGTCTGCGTCAGTTCATGTTTACCCTGAATATGATGCGCAGAACCACTGTCGAGAACCCAAGATCGTGTCAAAGCAGCAGTCGGGCGTGGTGGGTCGACTTGCATCGTCGTTGTCTTCGTCTGGGCTGTCTTTGATGACTGCTTGGTAGCGTCGTCGTATTATCGGATCGCAGTTGGTGTGACCACCGACTCCTTGTTGTGTCGGTAGTCCTATAGATCTTTGTGCCACAGCTGTGCCTCTGTTTGACATTCTCGTAGAGCGTCTGCACTCTGATCCCACCATCGTTGTGGTAGCGGGTCTGGTACATTGACAATGTCACCCTCGTTCGGCATCTCCTTCCACGTGTCCAATCTGGCCCTGCCAGGTACGGTATGTAGGTAGTATTCCACATTATGTGTGTCGAAGCGTATCCGACGGCGTGGTTTGGTAGATGTCGTAGTGACCTTAGCGTTGGCCATGAGGGTCTTGTCACGAATGACGTAACTGCGGTCGGAACGGCGTGAACGTCGATAATTGGCTGGAGAACGTGCTCTGGCGTGGGGAGAACCACGGGACGAACCACGGCTCGTGGAACGTCTGCCACGTCCTCTGTCACTACCGCATGATCTATCACGGCCGCGTGGGCTGCCACGTCCGCCGCCACGGTTGTCTCGTCCTCGGGAGGTAGATCTCGAAGATCTGTCGTAACGACTTCTCGACTGACTGCGGGAATCTGGAGACCTCCTGGAGGATGAACGAGATCGGTCGTAGTGGCGTCGGTTGTCACGTCCATGGCGTGAGTCATTTGCGTAGCGGAACCCCCCGCGTTGTGAAGAACGTTGGCTTCCTGATCCGCGGGATGGTGGTCGGCCACGACTATCCTGACTGGAGGTCCGTGGTCGACTCGGGCTTCGCTCGGGAGTCTTCGCGCCAGGTGTAAGATGAGCGTATTTGCATTTGTCGCCCTTGGGGCACTTGTTCTGTGCGAAGTCTTTACACTGTGCAACGTGTGGAAAATTGCACTTGTCGCCTCTGTTGCATGCGTTGCGCTTGGCGAACTCGAAGCAGAATGGTTTCGATGCTGGCTTCTTGTGATCCGCAGGGGTTGACACGCTGCGGCGGGCGTTGCCACCAGCGGTCGATGCTCTGGAAGGTCTATTGTTCTTCCAATCCCTGGAACATGTATGCAAAGCCTTGCATCGTTCACCATTGCGACAATTGCCTTTCTTCCAGGCAGCACATACACTGACTTGAGAACGTGTCTCGTGTTCGTACCGTAACTTATTTTGATTATTTTCCAACTGTTTGAGCTCCAGTACGTCCAGGACGCGCTGTCGGAGCCAATCATAGGTACGATTCGGGTCGCTGATCTTCATGCGCTGGTACTCATACATGTCTTGTTTCATCCAGGCATGTATCCGAATCTGTGTACGAAACAGAGATTCCAAGATCTTTGGGTCGGGTGCTTCTCGGCACTCCAATAGTAAAGCGTCCCAGTCAGAAATGAAACGTTGCAAGTCTTCATCTCTCATCCTCAGTTCTTTAAGGCGCTCGAAGTCGTGCAGGTCGTCATCAACCTCTGTCACTTTGTAGGACTGTAGGATGTGCCAGTATATCTGGCGTCCTTTGCGCATGCGTCCTGCTTTGTGTTCTCTGGTTTCGATGAGCCTGATTTGGTAGCGCAAGTCTGAGGATAAGATGTCGCTCAGAGCGGTAACGAGTTTGCAATCGATGCTCTCGAAATCTCCACTGTCTTGTAAGTCATCGAAGGTACACTCGGGCTGTTCAGCCACGCATAGGAAGGCATATGCTTTGGATGGTCGCCCTGAGGCGGCGCCACAGTTCTTCCGTACCTTTTTGCTGCCACTCGAGCAGCTGCGTAATCTTAGGCAAGACAGGGACTCGGACGGTGTCTGACTCCTTGATAGGAGTAGTAGTATTGACCGAAACCGCAGACAATGGTTGTGAGGGTATCGGTACACCGTCAGTAGTCGGTTCTACGCGCACAGGAGACACATGGCGTGTCTGTGCTGAAGCTGCCGCAGAGGCTGCTCCTGGTGACGTACGTCGTTGTTGTCCTGCAGAAGCTTGTGGTGCTTCGGCGGACGCTGCCGTCGGCCTGTGCAGGTCGGTTGCAGGTCGAAGGTGCAGACTGGTGTCGTTGGTGTGGTCGATCAGCTGATTTGTCCAGCTCGTCATGTCTTCGTGTATATGGGCCACCTTTTGGCGTGTGTATTCATCAGTATCCCGAGAACGTTGTGAATACCGATCAAGTCGTTGCTCGTAGGCTCGGAGACGGGCGCCTTGCGCCTCGACTCACTTTCCAGACGTGCGAGGTGCCCCTCGACACGTACCTTCTCAGTATCTCTCTCACGAATAACCTGGGAGAGCTCCAACTGCGTGTGGCCCGCCGCCTTCTCAACCTCCTGCAACCTGTCAGTGAGACGGGCGAAATCGTAACCCGTGGGAGGAAAATCCAGCTGGCCAGTCTGGGCTCGTCCGACATGCAACTCTGCCAGGGCGTCCTGTACGCCAGGAAAACGCTGCTCGATCTCAGAGATCCGGTTAGCAAGTGGCTGCACGACAGCGTTGGTCGCATCAAGCCTTTGGGCGATGACTCTCTCAGCACGTTGCAACATGTCGATCAGGTTCGACGAGTTGGTGTGTGCTTCGTTGCGAAGCGTCGCCGTAGTGTGGTCCATGTGGGATCGAAGATCATTTATCTGAGACTGAACGTCGCCGAGGTCGGTGGCCTCGGCTGGTGGCGGTCGGTTGCGGAGCTGGTCGTGGATCTCATCGTGGAGGATCCTGACTGCTGAAACGCCTGTGTCGCGTACGAGCACAAGCTGTTGCTCCATCTGCGCTAGGTAGCTGCGCAGGTTCTCGACCATCGCCGTTCGTTCACCTGAGTGTGACACCTCGCGATCAACCTGGTACTGCAGCTCACCTATGATGCGTCGATCTTCGGCAATCCTGGAATCGATGATCCCTAAGGCGCCGTCAAGATCTTGGCGCATGGCTGCAGTGTTGGCAGCGTTCGTCTGAACGCTCTGTAGTAGTCCAGAGTATTGCCTGGACACGCAGGTTTCAACCTGGTCTCTGAGCTCAGCTATTTCAGCTGCGGCGGACGTTTCCGCCAGCTGGTCGTCTGAGATGGAGAGGTGGGGAGCATAGGCTTCCCTCTGCCCCCTCTCGCGAGGAGTGCTTGGCCTCTGAGAGGCTGCACGCGGGCTCGACCTCCTCTCGCCGCATGGGCCTGGGGCCCCACGACGGTTGCGCGCGGGCGGACGAGCTGCGGCTAGGACCGTGTGTGTGTGTGGTGTCTCATCCGATGATACCTTGGGGTACTGCGTCTGCGGCTGTGCCGCCACTGGTCTACTGAGTTCCTCGAAGGTGGCTACGCGCCCCGCAACAGGAGCGGTCGCAGGGCTGGGGGTACCAGCACCTGAGGTCCATCGGCGGTTAGCGCGAAAGCGCCCTGGAGTATCAGGACCAGCGAGGCTTTCGCCTGACGCAGTTGGGATTGCTCCCGACTGAGGAGGAGATGGAGGATCGAAGGTAGGCGTGTGAAACTCCTTCCTACCTGTTCCTACTCCTTCTCCTGTCCCCCCGCGGGCGGCGCTGCGGTGAAGTTCAGCAGCTAGCCGCGCCTCGGGTCCGTCGGAGCTGGGGGGGGGGGGTACCTGGGACACCAACACAGTCCGCACTAAGGCTCTCCAACTCGTCACCGAGCCGTCGCGCCGTCGGAGAGCTCGGACGCGAGGCCCCGATGGACCCCTTACGGCGCATGCGCCGCTTGGGTTCCATCGAGGCCGCGTGCGAGATCGCGACGCGGGGTTCGATGAACAGTGAGCTTTAAAGGGCTGATAACCTGTGAATGGGGTTGAAGTACAAGGGCACAGAACCCCTGATCCGTTGGTAGAGGGAAGGAGGGATAGATGGATGTCTTTCCCTCCTGCACGATCAAAGGTCTGATCGATCTGTCCCAATACCTGAGCCCAAACGGCCAGGCGCAGGAGAGGTGAGGATAAGGAGTATATATGAGGGTATTACACGGGTTCTATTCACAGAATCGAACCGTTCGGACAACCAGAACTGGCTCGAAAGCCGAACTAGCCAAAACCGAACTGGGCGAAACTGAACTGGCCGCCGGCCAAGCAAAACCGAACCAGAGCGAAAACCGACCCGAAGCGGACCGAACCGATCCCTTCAATGGCGCGCTCGGGGAAGGAGGATCCACTGAGCTCCTCGCGCCGAGGGGTAGGCGCTGGCGCTGGGCCGCCGCGTTGCTGACGGCGCGGGCGCAGGTGCGCGCCCATCGTGATCAACGAATGCACGATCGCGCCCTCGACGAGCAACCAGGCGCCCAGCGCGACATCGGGCTCGCCAGGCAGGCGCGAGCGCAAAGCGCCTGGATGCAGCTCGGCGGTTTGACTTCCATGGGCCACTCGGGCCGAGACAGGCACTCCTGCCCGAGCGCCTCGGCGGCCGCGGCAGCCGCCGCAGGCGGCCCCCGCAGCCGCCCCAGCGCCAGCCGCGGCCGCGCCCACCCCTGTCAAGAGGCCTGCATGCTGCAGCACGGACTGATGGGCAACGTCCGCGCATCAGCACCACACCCAAAACAACGACGGCGGCGTGCCGCGGGCAGACCGCCAGAGCCATGCGCGCCCCAGCGCCCAGGAGCCCCTCCCCTTGGAGGGAAGGGCTGCGCAGCGAACATTACACTCACTTCTTGAATTCCACGATGAGCCAGCCTGCGAGGAGAGCGCGCCTCCACGGGGGGGTCGGATCCCGACCCCGCGCGGGGCAGGCCACGGCGACGCGCGGCGGGCCCACGGTGGGCCGCGGCCTCAGCGGAGGGCGACGTGGTGGCCTACCCCCTTGCCACGCGGGGGGACCCCCCGCGCCGCCCAGGGGATGCGCACCCTGGCCACTGGCGCCCACGACGAAAAGGCAGCCGAACCCCTATCCCCACACAAGGAAAAAGGATGAAAAAGGCGCCGCCGATGGGAATGCGCCTCCTCCGCCATCGGCGCCAATAGCGCGCCCATAATCCACCCCATGTCCATGGCCTGCTCCCTCCACAACTGGGCGTCGGTGCCTCCAGTCCGCATGCTGGCGCTCTCCAGTACCCAGCCCAGGCAGTGGCCTAACCCCTGGCCACGCGGGGGTCGCTGCGCGTCCCGACGTGCCTGGCGGCCGCCTCGGGGTACTCTGCCAGCCACAGCAGCTCCCTCAATGAGCACTGAGGGCGACTTGCCGTTCTGGCGCTTGGCGGTCCAGACCAGGGGGGTGCAGATCCCTGGCCACCTGGGGCAGTGCACCACCTCCACCTCGGCCTTGAGGTTGTCGCCGTACCGAACTGGCCCAAGCAGCGCGGGCGGACGAAACCAGCGGGCCCCTGCTTTCTTCCTTGGGATCACCACGCCCAGCCACACCCGGTCGCAGTCCACCATCTCCGAGCACAGGGCATGCCTGCCAAGGGCCAACGCTGCTCCCATGGAGCGACAGCTGCTTCGCCGCGGCCCCCGACGAGGAAGACCTGGCCCTCGTCGTAGTGCCTGTCCCCAGTCCAGGGGAATACTCATCCCTGGCCACCTGGGGAGGAAGAGTACCAGTTTCACGAGATAGGGCGTCCTGACAATACTTTCTGAGACTGCATCGAGCTCTGCGCGTGGAGGAGGATGGCGGCGTCAGCGCGGCCAACGCCGCCGAGCTGACTTGCTTCACGTCGGTCGGAGCCCGAGCCCCCCCCACGCGGCCGAACGCGTCGTGCTCATCAGACCGGAGCAGGTCGCGTGCCGCCAGGTCGGCCTCAGCCCTTGTGCGCAGGTGGGCAATCAAGGGCGACCGCCTGGGACGAAGCCGCAGCCGCTCAAGACGCCGGCTCGGGGCTGACTGGTTGTATCATGATCTGAACATGTCGCGCGCCTGCGCAACTCCTTGCATCATTTAGCGCAAACGGCTGATGGTTGCCAGCGTGGACCCGAACTGTGGGTTCTTGCACTGCGCAGCACGTCGAACTGATGTTTTCCCCTCGATCCTGAAATGGCCGGCCATCCTGCACGCGCATAGGCGGTGCCCCAGAGGTCCGCGCGGGGGCCAGCCTGCAGCCCTCGTCGTCCTCCTCGTCCTCCTCCTGACGACAAGTTTGAGCGGCGAATTCCTCCTCCTCCTCCTCCTCCTCCTCCTCCGCCTCCTCCTCCTCCTCCTCCTCCTCCTCCGCTCTCTTTCTTGCTCCGTCCTCCCTTCTCCCCCCTCCCTTTTCCGCTCTCTTCTGCATCCTCCTCCTCCTTCTCCTCCTCCTCGGAGCACGCTCCCACGACTTGCACGGGCAACCAAGAAGACACGGAAAACGACTGGACGACGAAGAAGAAGCGGAGGACGAGGGCATCTGACCGACACGAGGCTCCAGCCCCCCCACCGTGGGGACGCTGGTCTTTCATTGCACTCTGCTGGCGTAGCGGTGCACGTGTTTGTCAATGCTCCTGCCAACGCACCACCGGTGTGCCTGGCGTGCGTCTTGCAGTCACATCAAATGAAGCTTCAAGATCGAGTGTCACGAGCATGAGCCCCTTCACCGGAGGCCCAGGGCCTGCCCGAGGCCTCTTGGAGATACCCCAAACGAGGAACATCCCACGGTAAAGAACCCAACCACAAAGAGCGCTCGGGATGTTCGGACTCGGAATGTTCGTCACATTGAGGAGAGGCAGGCGCTCCGTGACAGCACGCGGCGAGGCCCCGGTCCTGGCAGGCCCCGAGGCGCTCCTCCGCCGAGAGCCGCCCGAGCCAATCGGCGAGTGCCTCCTGGGGCTGACCGACGATGTCCATCCACCTTTAGGGGCCTGGAAATGGGCACCAACACCAAGACAAGGAGTTGCCTCGAGCAGGGGAAGCGGATCCTGGATTCTGGCTGCTGGTGGTAATCTCTGGGCCACCTACGAAGCCCGAACATTACCACCGTCACCGAGATCGGCATCACCTTTCTATCGGTGGAGGCGACCGACGATACTTGTGTTGGTGCCAACCTCTCAACCTCCGACACCCGGCAAGACCGAGGACGCACCGCGACCATTCGCCTGCACGGATCCTGGCCAGGCCGTCTCCCTGGGCCCTGGACGCGTAGATGCGCCCCAGCTGGGATGGCGGGCCCGGCCAGGATCGGCTCGCGCAAGGGCAGCGCGCTTTCCAGGCTCCTCCCGGCGATGTGGAGGCCCGGCGACTGCCACAAGTGGCCCCCGGCCCAGGGCGCCCGCAACTTTATGCTCCGTTCTTGGCAGACCCAGGGGCACTCCAGGACTCGTGAGGGGCGCTCTGGAGGCCATCTGGGCCTCCACGAAAAATGTGGGGCCACCACCTGGGCCGAGGACCGCGTCTGGCAACACCCGTCAGGGGGAGTGAAGCGCTGGTGGTGAATGACTGGGGCCCCGGTCCACCTCGACCACTCGCCCATGTTCGTGAAGGTGCGCTCGCGGAGACGCTCGCGAGCAACCTGCCGCGGGGTAGAGAGGAGTCAGCGGTGCCAGCGGGTGGTCAAGCCAGCGAGGCAAAGACGGCACTAATCTGACAGTGCCTCCTTTCTTGCTCTCTCTCTCTCTCTCTCTCTCCCGCTCGCGGGTCCTGTCAGCTGCGGCCAGGGCTGCCGAGCTCCAGAAAGGGCCTCTCGAAGCATCCCAAGCGGGGGCGAATGCGCCGACGAAGGGGGCCAGGAAGAGGGGAACTAGCGCAACATGGACCACGGCAGGTGCGCGGAAACGAAAAAAAATGGGGCCATGAAAGCCGGGAAATCCCGTGGCCCCAGCCATGGTATCCACACACACACAGAAAAACACACAGACACAGACACAGACACAGACACAGACACAGACACAGACACAGACACAGACACAAACACACAGAAACACAGACACACACACACATAGACACACAGACACACGCACACACCACACACACGCACTTTTTGGCGCCGCGGCCGTGCGCGCAGCGACAGGGCGTAGAAGGTCGGAGGGGAAAAAAAAATCGCGCGCGCGGGTCTAGACCCGCCCGAGCACTCACAGACCACTTAGGCCTCGCAGCCGCCGGCAGCCAAACCCATGGCAGAAGGGAGCAATGGATGGACGAGACCGGGACTGAAGGCGGGGGGAGCGAAGAAGCAAAATGGAGCGACAAGGAAGCCAAGGACGACCTGGAAGCATAGGCGGGGACGTACCGCGAGAAGGTCGCAGGCTTAAAAACCGCGACAGCCGGAGAGGCCACACACGCACACACACACACACACGCACACACACACACATTTTACGTCGGCGGCTGGGCAAAGGTTGACTGCTCCAGCGAAATGGAAACAAGGGACACGCACACACACACACACACACACACACACACACACACGCGCGCGCGCGCGCGCGCGCACGCCCGCCCACGCCCACGCACACACGCACACGCATGCACACGCACGCGAACGCAGGCGCACGCGCACGCACGCGCACGCACGCGCACGCACGCGCACGCACGCGCACGCACGCGAACGCACGCGCACGCACGCGCACGCACGAGCACGCACGCGCACGCACGCGCACGCACGCGCACGCACGCGCACGCACGCGCACGCACGCGCACGCACGCGCACGCCCACGCACGCCCACGCACGCCCACACACGTCCACGCACGCCCAAGCACGCACGCCCACGCACGCGCACGCACGCCCCCGCCCGCCCACGCCCGCCCACGCCCGCCCACGCCCGCCCCCGCCCGCGCCCGCCCGCCCCCGCCAGCGCCCGCCCGCCCCCGCCAGCCCCCGCCCGCCCCCGCCCGCCCCCGCCTGCCCCCGCCCGCCCCTGCCCGCCCGCCCGCCCGCCCGCCCGGCGAGAGTCTACAGGCTGATGCTAGCACATGGCGCGCGCGCCGGCCCGGTTTTCTGGAAAGCCATCGTGCGTGACCAGTCGGCAACGGTCACACCTAGCCTCGCGTGCTTGAGCGCCTTCCACAATGGCTGCAATGAGAACGTGCTGCAACGGCAGAGCGAACGCAGAATTGAACAGAAGAGGCAGCAGCAAGACAAATAAATGGTCACGGGATCTATCGGCTACTAGCTGATTTCTTGTGCCAGGGAGGAAGCTACAAGTCTGACCCGCCCCCGCCCAATCAGAACTGCGAGCCCCGTTGCGCACACTTCCAACTCTCTTTGCAGCTGGCGGGCCTGAGTACTGAGCCTGGCGCCCAACGCGCCCATTTCGGTCCAGATTGCTGCGTTCGCGTGTCCAGCATGGACCTTGCAGATCGCTTGGGTCGCAAGCGGGCCGTTCAGACACAAATGCCGGATCCCCATCAAAATACCAAACTCAATACCTCTGAAATTGTCGTGGTTCCTTGCCCCATTCCCCGCGGCCGTTGACGCCACCCCCCGGAGTACTCTCAATCCTGCGCGGTGCAGCGGCAGACCCAAGCTCGCTCTCACCCAGGCCTGCCGCACGCGCGCCAACGGAAACCCCAACCGTGCCATCTCACAAAAATCAACGAGCAGAAGGAATTTGGTCTGGAGGATGGTGGCGTCGACCTGCCGGAAACGAGCCAGGCGAGCTCTCATATCCGACTCGAGGCGTGCATCGATGTGCTCACGAGGTCCAACACATAAAGGGTAATGATGTTGGCCAGGGTGCCAACGATCCCTGTAGCAGTGAAGTTCAGACTCTTGGCAACAAGCTCAAAACGTACGTGTTGGAAACTACAGAGTACCCACAAATCGAGAAACTTATTAATGCGAAACTCGCCATGCTGGTGCACATCGTCATTGCAGGTGTCAAAGGAGACCACACCCTCGTAGGGAGCACGTGCTACCCTGGAGGCGCAAACGGGGCATAGCCACTTGGACACGGTCAGCAAATCGTCGACATACCTCGCAAACATTATCCGTTCACTCCTGGTGCGCGATCGACCCCATTCGTCCGCGAATCGCTTCCAGCCGTCAGCATCGAATCGTCGTTCCTCTCGCGATAAGACACACCGTAACACAGCCCCCGACGCTGGCCCGCCGATTGGAATGCCGTTCCGTTGGAAAAGGAACCTGTTCCCAAAACGATAACAACGAAGTTTAAGTAATCGGCGCATGCATGTCTCAATGGTGGCGAACTGGAAGATCACCGGGTCATTCAGCTTGTCTTGGACATGACCACCAAATTCAACGTGCGACTTAGCTGCGCGCATAACCTGCACAGTTGGTTTGCTGCATTTGCATAGTTTCCGCCCGCTGGAAAACAACTCCTCCAGAGCAGCGTTGATGTGACCAGTCGTGACCATCTCGCATGCTTGAGCCGCGTCCTGCATGGCCCATCGCAGCGCCACAGCCTCGGCACTCTCAAGGTGAGCTTCGGTGTCGTTGCTTCTGGATTTCAACTTCTATGTGAGAGGATGCCGAAGAAAGGTCGGGAACCTCATAACCACCAAATACTTTGCCAATCAAAAAATTGAACGCTCTGCCGACTCTTCGAAAAATCACCCGGCCTGGAATACGGCAAAACGAAATGATCGTACGTAGGCAGCTGTGCCCAGGTTTCTTGCATGACCGCACTCCCTCTTGTTGCCGCCCCTCCTCCTGCAAACGCCCACGTTGAAGATTTACACGGTTGCGGAAACACTTCTTCTTGATACTTGGGTAAGCGTATGGAAGATGTTCAATGGTTCTGGGCTCGTTCGCTGGCAGGAGGCGGCTTGGGAGTACATCTCGAAGAGTTCGCCTGCACAACCCGATGATCTTCAGAGGAGCGACGTCTAAAATCTCCCATCGATCAGCAGCTGCTGCAAGTTGCTGGCGCCAACGATGCATCAAGAACCCACCGTGCACACGCCACGGAATTGACGGGCCTTTGTCTTCGCAGAGCGTAACAAAGCTACGAAGCTCAAGAAAAGAATTGTCTTGGCGGTAGAAGCCCCTGTCAAGGTCCTCGAAATCGGCGATGGATGCCGAACTTGGCCCCTCTCGAAAAGAATGGCAACTGCATGCCTCAATAGGTAGATTTGGCACGGTACAGATGTGATGGGAAGGAGGCCCGCAAACACATGCGAGCCAATCCCGGCACTCCCGAATCTGAGTTCTGCGCTCCTCCGTCGGGGACCTGCTCACGATGGTTTTGCTGTTCGCTGCCACTCTGACCATGTCGCCGCCAAAATGGAAGGCGCGGTTTTCCCCTTAGGAGTTCGGCGCACTGTGGAAATTCCAGTCGTACTCTCGGACAAACCGCTGGACGTCCATGAGCTGCTGCCGCCGCGTCAGACGGACGCCGGGCACCAGCCGAACAGCACCAGACACTCGAGCGTACCAATGTGGATCATCAGGCGCCCGTCGCGCCAGCATCGTATGCGCCCATCGTCGTACTGCAGATGACCACTAAGGGGAGGAAACCCGCAAACAAGTTCGCGACAACGACGGCATGGACCACATCCGCAACTGAGTCTGTATAGATGTTCGCGCTCGCACTTTGTCACGATAGTGCGGAATAAGTTCACACAATTCCAACCATTTGTACATCACATCTGGAGCAACACCGCGATTTCGGATAGCTTGGTCCCACTGCGTCGGATGCCCCGGGGTAGAAGCGTACTTAATCAAAAGCATCGTGTGGTTGACATCGTGAACGTTGACGGGTCCATGCTGCCCTGACTTGCGATGCCAACGTTGTGCGGACCATGAATATACTGCTCGGAAAGGACCGCCCAAGATGCACTGCAAGTGCAGGGTCTGTTCGCCATGTTTCTGCGATGTGTCGAAACCACGTGCAAGATTCTCCAACCGACGATCGCGAAGAGCGCATGATATGTCATCATGGTCTTTTCCCCACGCAGACATCTGTGCAGATAGCCCTCGTGCATAAGCCTGTCGTCTGGCCAACTGCGTGGTTCGTCGATGCCTGCCACCATGCCCGGAGCAACGAAAATGTTGTGCTGGACGTTTGAGGTCGTGCCCGTTTGCGAGGGGTTGTCCAACAGCGATTCGGGCAGCTTCAGTACGTAATCCCTCCGAGTCCGGCACAATAGCGATGACCACAAATCCTAAGGCCACCGAGCCACGGCCCGATGCTAACTCACGGTAGCGCCTCAAAGCACGATGCTTCAAAGTTCGACCAGCAATCTGAGCCACAAGCTACCTCTGATGTCCAGCCCAGCGCATCGCACCACCACCTGACTGCGATGAAGTTTTTCGGATAACCTTGGAAAAGGCCGATCTATCCACACGAATTTCGGAAACAATGGTAGATACTAGTATTACGACTGTCCGCTGAATAACCCATGAAAGCACGCTTCTGCATAATAAGCCACGTGATTAAGTGTCCCAGCGATTTCTCCT
>CAUYUJ010017660.1:347500-410000 GCA_963575745.1 Prorocentrum cordatum | reverse complement strand
CATCATCATCATCATCATTATCATGATCATTAGCGTCATAATCGTCATCAGCATTAGCATCAGCAGCAGCATCATCATCAGCATCATCATCATTCTCATCATTATCATTATCGTCATAATCGTCATCAGCATCATCCTCAGCAGCATCATCAGCACCATCATCACCATCATCATCATCCATCACCCATCATCGTCATCATCATCAGCAGCAGCATCATCATGATCAGCATCAGCATCATCGTCGTCATCCTCGTCATCCTCATCAACATCAGCATTGGTAAAAGCATCATCACCATCAAATTCAGCAGCATCAGCATCATCACCATCATCATCTGCAGCATAATCATCAACATCGTCATCATCAGCATCTTCGTCATAATCGTCATAATCGTCATCATGATGATGATGATGATGATCATCATCATCATCATCATCATCATCACATTCATCCGCATCATCATCACCACCCATCACCCACCATCGTCATCATCATGATCAGCAGCATCATCAGCATCATCACCATCAGCAACGCCATCAGCATCATCACCATCATGATCAGCATCAGTCTCATCATCGTCATCGTCATCGACATCGTCACCAGCAGCAGCCGCATCACCGTCATCATCATCATCATCATCATCATCATCATCATCATCATCATCACCATCACCATCATCTTCATCAGCATCAGCATCAGCAGCGTTATCATCGCCATCATCGCCACCACCACCATCATCATCAGGATCATCAACATCATCAACATCATCATCATCCTCGTCATCCTCATTGTTATCAGCATCAGCATCAGACAGCAGCATCATCATCAGCAGCATCAGTATCATCAGCCTCATCATCAACATCAACATCATCATCAGCATCATCACCATCACCATCACCATCATCATCATCAGCATCATCATCGCAATCATCGCCATCCTCGTCATCCTCATCATCAGCATCAGCATCAGCATCATCATCATCAGTAGCACCCTGTCTTCACTTGTCCTTCTCCATTCTTTGTCATTGTAAGTAGCTCCTCCCTGTCGCACCCCGTGTTTGTAGGCTAGGCCAGGCGTTTCGCCTGAGTCTTCCTCACACTTCAGAGCCTGAATCTTGAAACTTTCAACAACTTCAACGTATGTGGCCAATGTGGGGAACTTCGGGAACCTCGAATGGCTCGTCGCGCTTCGCTGAAAACACCCATTAGAAGCAGCTGGTGGCCACTGGCGGCGTGTAACGGCCACTAAAGGCATGGGCAACTAGTGGCAACTAAACGCTAACAACTTCAATAACTAGTGGCCTGTTAGCGGCAACTAGTGGCAACTAGTGGCCTTTTAGCGGCCATTCGTGGCAAGCAGTGGCCTTAGCTGCAAATAGGGACTGCGAGTGGGATCGCCAGCCCCATGAGGACCACAAACGCGCGTGGCACGCGGCCGATCGGTAGCTACGAGAGAATTGGCTGGGCATGCGTACGCGAAAGAACAGCGCGCCAATTGTCACTAAGTGCAGCTATCCTTAGACGAAGACCTGATTCGAAGGACATTTGCAATTCCCCACATTGGCCGCATAATTCAAGGATGGAGGGCGGGCCGTTTCCAACAAGGAAATCTCGCCCTAGTGCCGCGCACATGCGTCCAACATTTTGTCAGTAGCTTAAAGGACGGAAGGCTGCCTGTTTTCAAAATGTGGCTCTCGCTTCAGCGCCGCGCGCATTCGTCTATAAATTCGCAGCCGTTTCAATGATGGAGGTCGATTCCTTTTCGAAATGTCATTATCGCTTCATCGCCTCGCGCATTCGTCTTAAAAGTTTGCTGCAGTTTCAAGTATTCGCAAGGTCGCAGTCCCAAGGATGGTGCTATGGCATGGCGTAGGAATGTCAAGACGCAGCAATATTGTGGATTCGCTGTAGCGAAGTCCCAGGAACGGTGTTCTGGCACGACTCGCAACAGTCACGCTGAGTCGCGGCGTTGAATTCCCACGACATGTGTTGTGGCGCGGTCTAAGATCATCAGATGAAGCCGGACACGGATGGCGACCGAAGATGCTAACTGCGATGGTGTTAGTTACATGTTCTTGGTCCTGGCGAGGTGTCTCTCGTGTTTGAAATCTGGGGAATTATATTTTCTCTTGCTCTCCATATCGTAAGGATGGGGTTAGTGTGATTACTTAGACCGAGCGGAACACTTCACACTCACACATCCCACCCTCAGGTCGTCATTCTCTGACTCACTCACGTAGACTCACTCATATTCAGACTCACTCATACTCAGCTGCGCTTGCTCTTAGATACCTGCCTGATACTCAGATTTCTCATGCTCGGGATCACTCATATGCAGACTCAGTCACACTCCTGGTAATTCTGCGCTCAGACTCACACACACACACACACACACACACGCTGTGAGAATGTCTCAGGCGAGGCGCTGGTTTCAATACTCCCAAGGGGGCGTAGATGTTTTTCGCCCGGGTTGGTTTTCGCCCGGTTCGTTTCGCCTTCGCCCGGGTTTGCTTTCGCCCGGTTGGCTTTCGCCTGGGTTGGCTTTTGCCTGGAATGGCTTTTGCCCGGGTTGGCTTTCCACCGGGCTGGCTTTCGCCCCGTTGGCTTTCGCCCGAGTTGGCTTTCGCAAGGGTTGACTTTCGCTCGGGTTGGCTTTCGCCCAAGTTGGCTTTCGCCCAGTTTGGTGTTTCCCGCGGGATGGTTTTCGCCTGGCTTCGTTTTCGCCCTCCTCGTCCTCCTCTCCTCCTCCCGCTCATGTCTTTTTATGCTGGTGAAGCTCCTTTTCCTCCTCCCCTCCTCTGGCACCTCTTGCCCGCGGCCAGTTGGCTGGAGCTCCGTTGCGTTCCCGCAGCAGCACTGGAAGTATACCCCCCCGTCTTCTTCCCAGACGGCCTGACCTACACATCCACACCGCCCTTCCTCAGGCCCCCCTGAGGTCCAGGGTCAGTCAGTGTTACGTGCCCCCCTGGCAAAGCCAGACGCGTGCTCACTCGACCGTGCCCCACACTTTAGTGTCCCGCCCGCCCGACCCAACCCGCCCGTCAGGGTCTGTCCGACCCGACCCGACCCGCCCCGCCCGTCAGGGTCCGCCCGCCCGACCCGACCCGCCAATTAGGGCTCATGCGTGCTCGCTCGAGCGCGCCCCGCACTTTCGTGCCCCGCCCGCCCGACCAGACCCGCCTGTTAGGGTCCGCCCGACCCGACCCGACCCGTCCCGCCCTTAGGGTCCGCCCGCCCGACCCGACCCGCCTGTCAGGGTTCACGCGTACTCGCTCTGGCGCGCCCCACACTACAGTGTCCCGCCCGCCCGACCCGACCCGACCCGTCCTGTTGGGGTTCACGCGTGCTCGCTCCGGCATGCCTCACACTTTAGTGTCCCGCCCGCACGACCCGACCCGCCAGTTAGGGTCGGCCCGATCCGACCCGACCCGTTCCACCCGTAAGGGTCCGCCCGCCCGACCCGACCCGCCCATTATAGTTCACGTGTGCTCGCTCCGGCGCGCCCCACACTTTAGTGGCCCGCCTGCCCGACCCGACCCGCACGTTAGGGTCGGCCCGACCCGACCAGACCCGTTCCGCCCGTTAGGGTCCCGCCCGCCCGACCCGATCCGCCCGTTGGTGTCCGCCCGACGCGACCCGACCCGTCCCGCCCGTTAGGGGCCGCCCGCCCGACCCGACCCGCCCGTTAGGGTTCACGCGTGCTCGCTCGGGCGCGACCCACACTTTAGTGGCCCGCCTGCCGACCCGACCCGTCCCACCCTTAGGGTCCGCCCGACCCGACCCGACCCGTCCCGCCCGTTAGGGTCCGCCCGCCCGACTGGATCCGCCCGATAGGGTTCACGCGTGTCCCGCCTGCCCGACCCGACCCGCTCGTTAGGGTCCGCCTGACCCGACCCGACCCGTTCCGCCCGTTCGGGTCCGCCCGCCGACCCGACCCGCCCGTTAGGGTTCACGCGTGCTCGCTCTGGCGCGCCCCACACTTTAGTGTCCCGCCTGCCCGACCCGACCCGCCCATTAGGGTCCGCCCGACGCGACCCGACCTGTCCCGCCCGTGAGGGTCCGCCTGCCCGACCCGACTCGCCCGTTAGAATTCACGCGTGCTCGCTCCAGCGCGCCCCACGCTCTAGTGCCCCGCCCGCCCGACCCGACCTGCCCGTTAGGGTCCGCCCGACGCGACCCGACCCGTCCCGCCCGTTAGGGTCCGCCTGCCCGACCCGACCCGCCCGTTAGGATTCACGCGTGCGTGACCCACGCTTTAGTGTCCCGTCCGCCCGACGCGACCCGCCCGTTAGGGTCCGCCCGACCCGACCCGATCCGTCCCGCCCGTTAGGGGCCGCCCGCCAGACCCGACCCGCCCGTCAGGATTCACGCGTGCTCACTCGAGCGCGCCTCACATTCTAGTGCCCCGCCCGCCCGACCCGACCCGCCCGTCAGGGTCCGCCCGACCCGACCCGACCCGTCCCTCCTGTTAGTGTCCGCCTGCCCGATCCGACCCGCCCGTTGGAGCCCGCGCCCAACCCTGGCGAAAGCCAACCCGGGCGAAAGCCAACCCCGGCGAAAGCCAACCCCGGCGAAAGCCAACCCCGGCGAAAACCAACCACCGGCGAAAGCCAAACCCAGCGAAAGCCAACCTCGGCTAAAGCAAGCCCGGCGAAACGAAGCCCGGCGAAACGAAGACCGGAGAAAGCCAACCCCGGCGAAAAGCACCCGTGCCTCCCAAATGGTGGCGCCAGAGGGTATATCACAGGCCCGTTCGCGCCCACACTGGGGGGATGTCTCAGGCGGTTTGCCTGTTTCGGTGCTCAACATCCTTCTCTTTCGGAGCAGTTCGAGGATGTCTCTGGCGAGGCGCTGGCGTCAGCACTCCCAAGGGGGGGGCGCCAGGAAGTATATCACGGGCCCGTTCGCGCCCAGATTGAGGGGATGTTTCAGGCGGTTTGCCTGTTTCGGTGCCCAATAACCATCTCTTTCGGAGCAGTTCCCGAGGGTGTCTCAGGCAAGGCGCACGCTTCAGCACTCCCAAGGGGGGGCCGCCAGGGGGTACATCACGGGCCCGTTCGCGCCCAGATTGGGGGGATGTCTCAGGCGGTTTGCCTGTTTCGGTGCCCAGCATCCTTCTCTTTCGCAGCAGTTTCCGAGGATGCCTCAGGCGAGGCGCGGGTTTCAGCACCCCCAAAGGGGGGCGCCAGGAAGTATAGCACGGGCCCGTTCGCGCCCACATTGAGGGGATGTCTCAAGCGGTTTGCCTGTTTCGGTGCCCAGCATCTTTCTCTTTCGGAACAGTTTCCGAGGATGTCTCAGGCGAGGCGCTGGTTCTAGCACTCCCAACGGGGGGCGCCAGGGAGTATATCATATGCCCGTTCGCGCCAAGATCGGGGGGATGTTTCAAGCGGTTTGCCTGTTTCGGTGCTCAACATTTTTTCCGCAGCAGTTCCCCAGGATGTCTCAAGCGAGGCGTTGGTTTCAGCACTCCCAGGGGGGGGGGGCGCCAGGGGGTACATCACGGGCGCGTTCGCGCCCAGATTGGGGGGATGTCTCAAGCGGTTTGCCTGTTTCGGTGCCCAACATCCTTCTCTTTCGGAGCAGTTCGAGGCGCCCTGACAGGTGTTCGGAGGAAAAGGAGGAAGATGAGGAGGAAGAGGACAAGGAGGAGGAGGACAAAAGGAGGAAGCAACTAGTTAAACTCGTCGTAGTCGTCGGCGTATCTCTCGGCTTCGTCTTCCAAATGAATTCGCTGACAGTAAGATATTGAAGAGAACGACTATACCTTCTACCGAAACATGCCATCACTATGAGATGCATATGCACACATGGGGACCTCCGCGTCGGTAATTTGAATTATCCGCCACCGTGCCTCTAGGCACGGAATGGGCGTGTCCTCAAGTCATTTGCCCCATCCCCTGAGCCTCAGTCCTCAGTCCTGCGAGAGTCAATTAAGGGTCTGGACCCCACATTCTCAAATCAGTCGGGGCTTCCCGCGGTCCCCATGGGGCTTGTCGCGGCCTGTCGCGTGACTTCCTCGGGCCCAGAACGGCCCTCGGAGGTCACGAGGGCTTTCTGAGGCTGCCAAGGTCGGTCCAAGAAGGCCCCGAGTCGGCGACCGATCGCGGTAGGACGCCCAACATGGCCCCCAGGCGGCCCAAGAGGCCGCCAAGACTCCCAAAGAGGCCTCCAACAGGCCTCCCAAGGGGGCCCCAAGAAGCCATATCGTTGATTGCCTTCGGTTCTTGAATCATTTGGGCGTTGTCGCCGCTTCGGCTTCCCGACGCTCGCATGCGGCCTGGAGGCCCCCAAGACCGCCCCGAGACGGCCCAAGGGGCCTCCAGGAGGGCCCCCGAACGACCCAAGAGGGCCCCAAGGCAGGCCAAGAGGCGCCCAAAACGGCCCAAAAGGGCCCCAAGACGGCCCAAGAGGGGTCCAAAAGAGGAAGCACGAGACTTCCGGAAGCCCCAGGAGGCCCCCGAGAGGAAGTCTTTTGCCTGGATATTCAGAATCCCTGCAATATGTTCCGTTGATATCTCATGGTCAGTGGGCTTCGACGATGACATGGGGAAGAAGGGATGTAATGCCGTCAAACATACAATAGGGTAACACTGAAAGGAGGAGGCCGGTCCAGCGGCCGACGCACGCGCGCGCCGCAGGCTCGCTCCTTCTCCGTCTCCCTAGAGACAAAGTTGTAGCTGCAGGTATTCACTCAAGTCATGAAGAGACGCAGTCAGCGCAGCAGACAGCGCATGCAAGGCTAGAGAGTAGGATGGGCAACAGGATGGTGGTGCGGAAGGGGTGCATTGACTGAGGCCTCCAAGAGGCCCAAAAGAGGCCCCAAAACAGCCCCGAGGAGGCGTCCACACTTCCTCCAAGAAGCCTCCCACGAGGTCCCGACGAACATCAAATAAGCTTCATACCCACAAGCCAGGCACGGTGGCGGGATGGGCCGAAGGCCGTTCGATTCGGACGTTTGTCTTTCAATGGGCCGCTTCCTACAATGAAGATGCATTATTCTAAGGACCTGTGAGGACGGAGCTCGGGGGAAGGGTTCATTGCAACACCATCTGTGCGTTTTGGGCGTACACTGGTTTTCCTCCTCCTCGTCGTCCTCCTCCTCCTCCTCCACTCCCTTTCGTTCCCGTGACAAGCTTTCAGGGCGAGCCGGACGTTTCGCCTGAGACTTCCACAGCATGTATGACCCTGAAGCTCAAAAGTTGACGACTGTTTCACGGATTGAGCGCACGAGGTTTTCAAACTGTGGTTCTCCCCTCAGCGCTGCGCCCATTCGCTGTCAACATTCGCAAGAGTTTCACAGATTGAGGGGGGGCGTTCAAAATGTGGCTCTCGACTTAACGCCGCGCAATTTCGCTTTAACCGTTTGCAAAATATTAACGGGTTGAGCGCAAGTGTTCAAAATGTGGCTCTCGCCTTAGCGCCGCGCGCATTCGTTATCAAAATTTACGTGAGCTTCACGGATTGAGGGCGGGCCGCTTTCAAAATGTGGCTCTCGCAATAGCGCCGCGCACTTTCGCATTAACACTTTGCAAGGAGTTTCACGTATTGAAAGACGTTCCTTATCAAAATGTGGCTCTCGCGTTAGCGCCGCGCGCATTCTTTTATATACCGCATAGACCACCCTTCGGGTGATAAGGAGGCGAGGGGGGGACCACCGTCGCACTCGATCGATCTCACTATCGATCTCGCTATCGATCTCATTATCGATCTCATTCGATCAATCTCACAATCGATCTGGCTATCGATCTCACACTCGATCTCACTAACGATATCACTATCGATATCACAATCAATCTCACAATAGATCTCACAATCGATCTGGTTATCGATCTCACAATCGATCTCACCTTCGGTCTCACGATCGATCTCACTACCGATATCACTATCGATCTCATTCGATCGATCTCACAATCGGTCTCACAATCGATCTCACATTCGGTCTCACTATCGATCTCAAAATCGATATCACAATCGATCTCACAATCGATCTCACAATCGATGTGACTATCGATCTCACTATCGAACTCACTATCGAAGTCATGATCGACCTCTCGTTCGATCTTACTATCGATCTCACTATCGATATCACAATCAATATCACAACCGATCTCACATTCGGTCTCACTATCGAACTGACTATCGAGCTCACTATCGATCTCACTATCGATCTCGAATTGGGTCTCACTATCGACCTCACTATCGATATCACAATCGATCTCACAATGGATCTCACATTCGGTCTTTCTATCGATCTCACTACCGAACTCACCATCATCACCACCATCATCATCACCATCATCATCGTCGTTGTCAGCATCATCATCATCATCGTCATCATCATCATCATCATCATCATCATCATCATCATCATCATCATCATCACCGACGGGACACCGACGGGACACCGGCGGGACACCGCAGGGCCACCGGCCGCCCGGAAGGGAGACATTTGGTCCGGCCGCGCCTCAGCCACACGGGACACCAGCGGGACACCGGCGGGACACCGCGGGGCCCCGGCCGCCCGGAAGGGAATCATTTGGTCCGGCCACGCCTCAGCCACAGGAGAATTTCTCTCGCCCGCCCACGCAGCTTCGCCTCGCCCGCACGCACGGCACGCACGAACACGAAACCGAAATCGATTTCCCGGTAGGGGGGCTCTCCGTTCCACTTCGATCTCACCCCCTCACCTCCGATATATATATATATATATATATACACATACATACCTATACAACCACCCTTCGGGTGATAAGGAGGTTCGGGGGGGGAGGAACCAACGTCTCACTCGATCGGTCTCACTATCGATCTCACTATCGATCTCAGTCTCGGTCTCGCTCGATCGATCTCCCTCGATCGATCTCATAATCGATCTCACAATCGACCTCACTCGATCTCACTCGATCTATCACACACTCGATCTCACTCGATCATCATCATCATCATCATCATCATCATCATCACCACCACCACCATCATCAACATCATCAGCATCATCATCATCATCATCATCATCAGCAGCATCATCAGCATCACCATCATCATCATCATCATCATCACCATCATCATCATCAACATCAGCATCATCATCATCATCATCATCATCATCATCATCATCATCATCATCATCATCATCATCATCATCATCATCATCATCATCATCATCATCATCATCATCATCATCATCATGATCATCATCATCATCATCATCATCATCATCATCATCATCATCATCATCATCATCATCATCATCATCATCATCATCATCATCATCGCGGGACACCGCGGACACCGGCGGGACACCGCGGGACACCGGCGGGACACCGCGGGCCACCGGCCGCCCGGAAGGGAGACATTTGGTCCGGCCGCGCCTCAGCCACACGGGACACCAGCGGGACACCGGCGGGACACCGCGGGCCACCGGCCGCCCGGAAGGGAGACATTTGGTCCGGCCGCGCCTCAGCCACAGGAGACTTTCTTCTCGCCCGCCCACGCAGCTTCGCCTCGCCCGCACGCACGGCACGCACGAACACGAAACCGAAATCGATTTCCCGGTAGGGGGGCTCTCCGTTCCACTTCGATCTCACCCCCTCACCTCCGATATATAAACAAACTTGTCAATGGTTCCAATGGTCAGCGTATCAGAAATAGTGTTTTGGAAGGATTCAGAATTATGAGGTTGACTCGCGGTGTTGAAGTCCCAGGAACGGCGTTCTGGCACGATCCAGGATCGTCCAGATGCAACACTCAATTTGGTATGAGGCGTTGGAATCCCGAGAACAATGTTTTGGAAGGCTTCAGGGTCTTCAAACGGTTGTCTTCCAACGAGGCAGTTCCCTCAATGGAAATGAACCGTTGCAGGGTCCTGTCAAGAGGGAGCTTGGAGGGAGGGTGCATGCCAACATCCTTCATGACTCTTGAGTTTACACTGGTCCTCCTCCTCCCCCCTCCTCCTCCTCTTCGTCCTCCTCCCCCATCCTCCTCTTCCTCTTCTTTGTCGCAGTCTTTTACTATCAGTGTTCTTATTCTTCAGGCTCCTCCTCCTGACGTTGGAAGGGAGTTGAGGTGAACATCTCTTGGACTCAATACAAGAGGACACTACACGCTAGCGACATCGACCCGATCTGTACTTCATATCACAGCCGCGTCTGCTGCCCAGCTCTCGACGGTTGGAGGAGAGATCGCCTTGGGTCGCACCCGTTGGAGATCCGCGTGCACATTCCTGGGAAAGCCTGAAGCATCAGGAGAGTTGTTTGTGTCAGGGCTCTTTCCAGACCCGAGCTCCTGGTTTGAAAGACCCCATCGACATCGCAAATTGCAAAGAAATATATGCCCAGTCGGCCAACTGGCCCACCGACGGTGCGCCCATGGTCCAGAAAGCTTGGACAGTGTTCACAGATGAATCGTGCTTGGAGGTTAGCTTCCCTGGGCTCCGAGATAATCGGTGGTCAGTTTGTGTGGTGGACTACATCGGGGACCTCTTGTACGGGCTCTAATAGATGGTCCCGCTGTCAGAGTCCCCCGAGCAGAGCTCCAGGGACGGCGAGGATGTCGCGATGCGTCAGTTGACCTCCATACGGTTCTCGAGGTAGGAGTCGAGGTTCATGTTGACTGCAAGGCCGCTGCCTCTGTTGCGAGCCGCCTCCCAACGTCGGCCAAAAAGAACCAGACCAGATGTCATCGGTGGTCAGAAGTTTGGATGCTTGGGGGAACGTTCGTTTTGTCAAGGTCGACGCTTGCCAGTCCCAGAAGGCGGTCCAGGAGGGCCTCATCACACATCAGCAGCTTCCGGGAAACGCTCACGCTGACCGCCTGGCCACATCAGGTGCAGAGCCCTCTCGTGCCCAGGTCTGCGACGTGGTCAGATCACGATGGCCCAGACTGGCTCACCACGGCCCCCCTGGAAATCATACCTGGGCTCCCCGTCCCTGGGGCGTGCCGGCCTCCTGCTGGCAGCCCTGTGCCTTCCCTGAATCTGGGGCTCTGGAGGAGGGCCCACCTGAGGTCCCTGCTGAAGTTTTTGGGGAGCTCAAGGGGGCTTGGAGTTTCAAGGGACACAGGCTGTGGTGGGCTGAAGTCAGAGAGTCGAGAGCAAAGGCTCACCGACTCCGTGTTGATGTGTTCCTGGTGTGGTGCATTCGCTCGGGGCTCCCACAAGAAGCCGTCTCGGGGTGGAATTCACACGCCTTGTGACGGCAGGCCCAGCAGGGGCTAATGCAAGCATGTGGAATTATTTCGGCTGGGGATGGCCGCGTTGTAAGAAACATGCCCCCCCTCAGAGTCCGCTGGGGGTGGTCCAGGGTCCTGGCCCGCTCCTTGGCGCCCCGTGCACCTCCCTCAGTCCAGGCTCCCAGGGATGTTCGGGGCTCCAGGGGGCTGGATGCTGAACGAGGTTTGAAGTAGTCGGATTTTCGTGGGAAGAGGCGGCCTTGCTGGGTCAGGCCACACGACACGCGAAAGCAGCGGCGCGTCGGCGACGGTCCGTGGCCTCTAAAGCCCCTGCCCACGACCCCAGCGAGCTGGGGACGTTCCCCCCTTCTCCTTGCATGTGAATAGACCTCCTCCTCCTCCTCGTCCTCCTCCTTCTCCTCCTCCTCCTCCTCGTCATTTACTCTCCTCCTTCTCCTCTTTTCCTCCTCCTCCTCTTTTCCTCCTCCTCCTCCTCCTCCTCCTTCTCCTCCTCCTCCTCCTCCTCCTCCTCCTCCTCCTCCTCCTCCTCCTCCTCATCATCCTCATCCTCATCCTCATCCTCCCTCCTCCTCCTCCTCCTCCTCATCCTCATCCTCCTCATCCTCATCCTCATCCTCATCATCATCCATCATCATCATCATCATCATCATCATCATCATCATCATCATCATCATCATCATCATCATCATCATCATCATCATCATCATCATCATCATCAGCAGCAGCAGCATCAGCATCAGCATCAGCATCAGCATCAGCATCAGCATCAGCATCAGCATCAGCATCATCATCATCATCATCATCATCATCAACAACAGCATCATCACCATCATCATCGTCATCAACAACAACAACAGCATCATCACCATCATCATCATCATCATCATCATCATCGTCATCATCAGCAGCAGCAGCATCAGCATCATCATCAGCATCAGCATCCTCATCCTCAGCCTCATCCTCATCCTCATCATCATAATCATCATCATCATCATCATCATCATCATCATCATCATCATCATCATCATCATCATCGTCATCGTCATCGTCATCATCATCATCATCATCATCATCAACATCATCAGCAGCAGCATCAGCATCAGCATCAGCATCAGCATCAGCATCAGCATCAGCATCAGCATCATCATCAACATCATCATCATCGTCATCATCAGCATGAGCATCAGCATCAGCATCATCAGCATCAGCATTGTCATCAGCAGCATCATCAGCATCGTCATCATGAGCAGCAGCATCAGCATCAGCATCATCATCATCATCGTCAAAATCAACACCAACATCATCATCAACATCATCAGCATCATCATCAGCAGCATCAGCATCAGCATCAGCATCAGCATCAGCATCATCATCATCATCAGCAGCATCATCATCATCCGCCTCTCCTGTCTTCCCCTGTCGGTACAGAGGGAGGGCAGCGGCCGCCTGAGGGTGCCGTCGCGTCACCTCGGCGACCCAATCCTCGAGCACCTGAGGCCTCGGCAATACTGGGCTGAGGCCCAGAACTAAGGGGCGGCGGGAGCGCAGCCAGGCAACTGGGCTCGCGGGCCTGCGCCCACGTCGGCGCGAATCACCTTCACCTCGCTCCACCTTGAGGGAAAAGAGGGTCGAGGCTCGCGGGGCCTCCAGAGGCTTCCAGGGGCAATTACCCCGGGGGAGCCTCCAGGTGTTTCCAAGGAGCGGGGAAGTGGGCGGAGGAGGAAAAGAAGGTGTCTCTATTGACCCGTTCTCCTCTCTTCACCCATCACCCACCAAAAAGCCCCCATTGTGTGATTCGCAATCAGACAGGGGGGTTGACAGGTGGGAGGATATTTTTCGGTCGAACAAGAAAATCGACGGGCGATCTTTTTCCAGCGGGAAATTCCGCAGACCGAACGAGGAATTCCGCCGACACCAGAGGCATGTGAGACTCAACTGTTCACTTGTTGACGCGTTCTATAACACACGACAATCCGCCCCTGCTACACGCTCTGTAACATCGTCCTGACCCCCCACCCTGACCCCTCATCGCGCCCCGGCACACCCACCCTCTGGACTTCTGGTCCTGGGACCCCCCACCCGACAATATCTGTCCAGGAACCGACCCCGACCTTCCACGTTGACCCCTCAGCACGCCCCCGCACCCCCACCCTCTGCACCTCTGTTCTTGACACCCGCCACCCCATAATTCCTGGCCCAGAACAGATCCCGACCCCCACCCTGACCCTTCACCATGCCCTGGCACCCCACCTTCTGACGTCTGTTCGTGAACCCCCCATTCCGAGAATTCCTGGCTCGGAACCGAGTCCGACCACCCACCCTGGCCCCCCATCGCGCCCAAGCACCCCTACCCTCTCGACCTCTGTTCTTGCCCCGCCCCCACCCGACCAACAATTCCTCGCCTGGAACCGACCCCGAACCCCCCACCCTGACCCCTCACCACGCCCCGGCACCCCCACCCTCTCGAACTCTGTTCTTGGGCCCCCCACCCGACAATTCCTCGCCTGGAGCCGACCCCGACCCTCCGCCCTGACCCCTTACCACGCCCTGGCACTCCCACCCGCTGGACCTCTGTCCTTGAAATATCCACCCAACAGTTCCTGGCCTGGAACCGACCCCCACCACGGCCCGGCCGTCTCTAGTTGGGACACGCCGCCCGACAATTCCTCGCCCAACATCGACCCCACCCCCCCCACCCTGACCCTTCACCACGCCCCGCCACCTTCACCCGCTAGACTTCCTTTTTGGGGACCCTCCACCCGTCAATATTCCCGCCCCGGAACCGACCCTGGCCCCCCGCCCTGACTCCTCACCGCGCCCGACAATTCCTGTCCCAGAACCGACCCCGACCCCCATTCCTGACCCCTCACCACGCCCCGCGCTCCTACCTACCCGGACCTCTGTTCCTGGACCCCCCCGCCCAAAAATTCCGGACCCAATACCGATCGACCCCGATCCCCCATTTTGACTCCTCACCGCGCCCCCCCATGTCCACCCTCTGGACCCTTGTTCTTGGACCCCCCACCCGACAATTCCTCTCCCGGAACCGACCCCGACCCCCTGACCCCTCACCACGCCCCTGCACCCCCACCCTCTGGACCTCGGTTTCCCGACCCCTCACCAGACAGACCCGCCGCCCTGACCCCTCTCCACGCTCCGGCACCCCCACCGTCTGAACCTGTTCCTGGGGCCCCACACGCGACATTTCCTGGCCCAGAACCGACCCCGATCCCCCGCCCTGACCTTTCGTGCACGCCCCAGCTCTCCCAACCGCTAGACCTTTGATCTTCGGACCCCTCACCCGGAAATTCCCAGCCTGGAACCGACCCCCACTTCCCACCTTGACCCCCCCACACGCTCCGACACCACCGCTCTCGGGGACTCTGTTCTTGGGACCTTCCACCCAGCAATTCCTGGCCCGGACCCGACCTCGACCCCCCGCCCTGACCCCTCACCGCGCCCTGGCACCCGCGCCCTTTGGACGCCCGTTCGCGGGGCCCCGCCGCCCGTCACCAGTGGCCACCTCGGACCTCCCACTTTGACCCCTCAGCACGCCCCCGCACCCCCACCCGCTGCACCTCTGTTCTTGACACCCGCCACCCCATAATTCCTGGCCCAGAACAGATCCCGACCCCCACCCTGACCCCTCACCATGCCCTGGCACCCCCACCCTCTGACGTCTGTTCGTGAACCCCCCATTCCGAGAATTCCTGGCTCGGAACCGAGTCCGACCACCCACCCTGGCCCCCCATCGCGCCCAAGCACCCCTACCCTCTCGACCTCTGTTCTTGCCCCGCCCCCACCCGACCAACAATTCCTCGCCTGGAACCGACCCCGAACCCCCCACCCTGACCCCTCACCACGCCCCGGCACCCCCACCCTCTCGAACTCTGTTCTTGGGCCCCCCACCCGACAATTCCTCGCCTGGAGCCGACCCCGACCCTCCGCCCTGACCCCTTACCACGCCCTGGCACTCCCACCCGCTGGACCCCTGTCCTTGAAATATCCACCCAACAGTTCCTGGCCTGGAACCGACCCCCACCACGGCCCGGCCGTCTCTAGTTGGGACACGCCGCCCGACAATTCCTCGCCCAACATCGACCCCACCCCCCCCACCCTGACCCTTCACCACGCCCCGCCACCTTCACCCGCTAGACTTCCTTTTTTGGGACCCTCCACCCGTCAATATTCCCGCCCCGGAACCGACCCTGGCCCCCCGCCCTGACTCCTCACCGCGCCCGACAATTCCTGTCCCAGAACCGACCCCGACCCCCATTCCTGACCCCTCACCACGCCCCGCGCTCCTACCTACCCGGACCTCTGTTCCTGGACCCCCCCGCCCAAAAATTCCGGACCCAGTACCGATCGACCCCGATCCCCCATTTTGACTCCTCACCGCGCCTCCCCATGTCCACCCTCTGGACTCTTGTTCTTGGACCCCCCACCCGACAATTCCTCTCCCGGAACCGACCCCGACCCCCTGACCCCTCACCACGCCCCTGCACCCCCACCCTCTGGACCTCGGTTTCCCGACCCCTCACCAGACAGACCCGCCGCCCTGACCCCTCTCCACGCTCCGGCACCCCCACCGTCTGAACCTGTTCCTGGTGCACCACACGCGACATTTCCTGGCCCAGAACCGACCCCGATCCCCCGCCCTGACCTTTCACCACGCCCCAGCTCTCCCAACCGCTGGACCTTTGATCTTCGGACCCCTCACCCGGAAATTCCCAGCCTGGAACCGACCCCCACTTCCCACCTTGACCCCCCCACACGCTCCGACACCACCGCTCTCGGGGACTCTGTTCTTGGGACCTTCCACCCAGCAATTCCTGGCCCGGACCCGACCTCGACCCCCCGCCCTGACCCCTCACCGCGCCCTGGCACCCGCGCCCTTTGGACGCCCGTTCGCGGGGCCCCGCCGCCCGTCACCAGTGGCCACCTCGGACCTCCCACTTTGACCCCTCAGCACGCCCCCGCAGCCCCATCCTCTGCGCCCCTTTTCCTGGGACCCCCCACCCGACAATTCCTGGCAGGCGCCAGGGCCGCCGCGCTTCTCCGGCTGCCCGAGGCCCTGGCCTGGCAGCGCGGGCCCCCCGCGCGCTGCAGTAGCCCTATCGGCGCGTCCTGCGTCACCTTCGCCAGGCCGAAACCGCTGACATGGGCGCGATGCTCTTGCGCCGCCACGCACGCGTTGGCACGGGAGCTCAAGCAGTCGACCATCGAGCCACCTGGTGACACAGTCAGCGTAGCAAATTGCACCCTTCTGTCATGATCGGCAGCGTTTTCGCCGCGACAATCCAGAACATCACTACCCTAAGCATTGCTACGCTTGAGACTCTTCGTCGTGGCCCCATGCTTTGCCAAGATGTCGCCGAGCTGACGCTTGTCTCATCCTGCTACGGCCACCCACCTATTGCAGCCCCTTCGTTTTGAGCTCCATATCCACGTCGGCTTGCTCACCTGGTTTCGCCTGCGCCTCCGCAGCCGCCTTACCTTGTCGCTCACGTGCAGCTGCTCGCTATGCCTCGCGCTGGGCACGAGTTGTTTTTTCTCGAGCCTTTTGAACTGTTCCACGTCGGCCTGAACCCCTCAGACATGTCGCTGCTCGCGCCCAGGCTGCCCAACATGGTGCCCAGGCCCTCCAAGGTGATGCCGATGCCCTTGATCGGCTCGTCGACGTTGTCCTTGGGTTCATTGCCTTACCCCTGCGCAGGGAGGGTACCATTCACTGGAGTTGCTGTTGCTGCTGCTCGTGTAACTCTAACATCTGTTTGTCAAGCTCTGCGAGATTGCTCTTGGCCTGCGCCCCCCGCTCCTGCAATTGCGCCAACCTCTCCTCTATGCCATGCAACTTCTGTGCCGGGTGTCTCGCAACTTCTGGCGTTCCACCATCTGCGCGCCCATCTCCCGGAGCTCAAGGGCCTGCCGGCCGCGAGCTTGGTCCTGAGCTCGCTATGATCCTTCTGGTCGGCCTCCCTGGCAACGAACATGTGCGGCTCGGAACTGCCGCTGACCATGTGCAGTAGGTCGCCCAGCTCGCAGAACCGCTTCCTGGCCTTTTCATCGCCCATCCGTTTTGCATCCTCGATGACCGAGGGAGTCTTTTGTGATACGTGGGCCAGCTGGCGGTTTGCGGCAGCGAGCTCAGGTTTGAGCTTCTGCAACTGCACCGAATCTCACAAAACCAAGTACGTGCGGCCCGTGATCTGAATCGACGTGCTGACTGAGGCAGGCTCGCGGCAGGCCTGGAAGACGAGGCCCCCTCCCGAACTGGCACTTCGAGCACGACCGTGCGTGGGCACTGTTCCACCAAAAATACCCCGCTGGGCCCACGCACGTTTTGCAATGCCACTGTCGCATGCTCTGTTCCGCCCTGTACTGCGGCGGCGCCGTGGTGCTACACCTGAGGGAACTCGCAGTGCACGGCCCGCGCCTGGGCGAACAAACTCACGCGAGGGAGAACTGAGAGCGATCCGCGGAATAGCGGCATCAATCCCACCAGCCCTCTGGGCGCCCGTGGTTTAGAGCGTTTCCTCTTCCGCCCTTCCTTCTTTACTTTCGGGGAGGGGTTTACCTCCCTTTACCCCCCCCCCCCCCCCCCCATTAATAAACGGCCCCTCCCTTAGGCGACTGGGGGCCAACCCACGGCCCATGACGACCCGCAAACACACGCACACACACACACACACACACACACACACACACACACACACACACACACACACACACACACACACACACACACACACACACACACACACACACACACACACACACACACACACACACACACACACAATCCCTTGTAAAAAACATAAACAAAACCCACTCTCTGCCTCCAAATTCGGAACATGCGCAGCCAACCCGATGCGCCGCCTCCCACCATCCCTGTCGAAAGACAATACAGAGTACAATTGGCGGAGGTGGCGGCGGCTGCGGCGGCGGCTGCTGCGGCGGCGGCGGCGGCGGCTGCAGCGGCCGCGGCGGCGGCGGCGGCGGCGGTGGCGGCGGCGACGGCGGCGGCAGCGGCAGCGGCTGCGGCGGCGGCGGCGGCGGCGGCGGCAGCGGCGGCGGCGGCGGCGGCGGCGGAGGCGGCGGCGGCAACGGCGGGTTGGCCCCCAGTAGCTACCCATCCAAAGACGACTGCTGAATATGCTGAGGCTCGGGCCAGACTCGGGTGCTACGTATGTGCTGGGAGGGCGGGCGGGAGTAAGCGAGACGGCTTGCGGGCGGGGGGGGTGCGTTGACCCCCCCCCATACCCCCTCCCCTGGGCCTGGGCGGGGGGGGGGCGCGAAGTGTCGGGACGTCCAAAAGGGCCTCGGCGAAGAAGCCAACGTCATTGGTTTTACCATGGCTGAGACCTCGTTTTGGCCTCCTGGAGGGGGGGGGGGCGCTAATTCAACATCCCCCCTCCTGTGATCGATCTCGCCCAAGATGGCCCAAAGACGGCCCCAAAGGGCGCCCCAAGAGGGCCCCAAGAGGTGGCCGGGAAGTCCCAAGAGGCCCCCAGGAGGCCCCCAGGAGGCCCCCAAGAGATCCCCAAGGGATCCAGACACCCAGGGCGAGAACTTCCAACACGGCCCTGGACGCGCAAGCAGGCACGCTCAGAAAACAAAGCGAGCTCCTCCTCCAGAGGTCTGGTGCCGGCTCCTCCGCTGGTGGGGGCCCTCCGCCTCCGCAGCCTCCTGGGGCCTTCAAAGAGCCGCTGTCTATGGCGCTGCCTGCGACCTGCCTGCTTTGCAGACCTGCGCGCCGCCACGCTGCTTCCGGGCAGGCCGCGCTGTCCGGCGAGGAGGAAGGAAGAGGAGGAGGAGGAGGAGGAGGAGGAGGAGGAGGAGGATCCCCAAGAGGCCCCAAGAGACCCCCCAGAGGCACCCAAGATGCTCCAAGAGGCCCCGGCGAGAATGCAACATCATTGAATTTACGAAAGTTTAGGCCACATGTTGGCCTTTTGGGGGGGGCACTGATTCAGATGACTCCAAGAGCGCCTGGGAAAAGCCTTTTTGATTTGACCCTGGCAATGCCAAACTGTACAATGACTTCCGCCTGCGGGTCTTGACGACCTGATTCTGGCGGGCCCACTGGCTTCGACCTGGAGGTTGTCCCTTGGCAACCTTCTTTAGCATCCTGGAGCCGTAGTCACTGAGGTGACCCGCACACTGATGCTTCAAATTGCGCACCGCCAAGGCCGCGATGAAACCACACGAGAAACAAACCGTGGTGCCCCATGTCTTACTGTATCCTAACATGTGGGACGGATGCAACATCTGGCCGTTCACCACAGCACCCTGTGGTATCATAACCACTCCATTGAATAAACCTGCATGACAAGGAGCGCTGAGAAACTGACGAGCCAGGGAGCGCGGGGCCGAGCCTCCACAGACTTTACATTGGATTATGTTCCTCCTCCCCTCCTCTGGCGAGTGAGCAGTGAGATCCAGCTGGATCTTAAATTCTTTGAGATGCCGCTGCACAACCTTTTCTCGAGGGGCCCTGTCACCGCCCGCCTCGATCGCAGACAACAGCGTGTGCCCCAGGTGGTCCCGAACCTGGAAAGCAATCCCTTGGGCAAAGGACCTGCTGTCTCGGTCCTTGTCTGGCACGCGAAGATGGTCCGCCCACGAACTGGCGATACGGTCTGCGACTTCATTGACAAGGTAGCGCAACTGATCCGCACCAGCGGCTGAGACGTGCTCGGCCCTCCTGTGGCTCTCAACCTTGACGACGACCAATCCCCGTTCGGGGTGCGACTGGATGAGAGCTCTGAGTTGGTGCCACACATCAAGGTGAGACTGAGAATTGATCCCTGCCCTCAACTTGGCAAGGTTATTGACTACATACGAAAAGTCTGTGACAAAATAGGCAGAGGCAGTCGGAAACACCGCGCGCACGAACTCAACAAAGCACAAAACCTCGCCACGGTTGGCCGACTCCCTCGACCCTGGGATGTTGCCGAATCCTGCAGCGTGCGCGCGAAGACTCTCGATCGAGTACTGACCGTCCTCGTCGAGCCCTCGCAGCACCACCCAAGACCAGGCAACTCTACGCAGCGCAGGGTCCTGAGTGTCCTGGCCGCCACTCGCGCCCCCACCACCGAAAACGAAACCATTCACAACGGCCTCACCCAAGTCACCACCCAACCTACGGAAATCAGCAACTTCTGGTGGTGGAGGGACGGCGGTCCAAGAGCTGGGCGTCAGCCCTCGGATCCAAAAACTAGGATTGTGCTCTGCATCAGCTCTGGCTCTACGAACAACGAAATCAGAGACCTTGCAACAAATCGGCATTCTTGGGGCAACCCCACGCTCTATGCAAGTCCGACTCAAGCACGTGCTGGCACCTACGACATCGGCTGTCCTGTGACAGGTTGCACTCCTGCATGCGGCTTCGGGTCCAACTGTTGCCCGTGGCTACAGCACGCAGGATGCCAGCCCACTCATGTTTGCCTTTTTTCTTGAGCCTATTGGGGCCCCTTCTGAAATCAAACAGATCTGGGACTAACTCAAGGCCCTGACCGTTCCAAGAATTATTCGCAGCTGCTGTCCACAGCTTGCGCTCCATGCTGGCTGCCAGGGCCTCCTTGATAACTGCTTGATCGACCTTACCCCGCCCGAGCAGGGATTCGTCAATCGCATACCTAACTCCCAGATCGCACTCCCACGCCCACGGACCCCAAGGCTCCCAACCAAGATCGAGCAGAGTGGCAATAGTGGCCGCAGCAGGCGTGGCAACTCCTCTCCACCCATGCTTGGCAGGCCTTTCCCGCAGACGTGCGAGAACCTCTCCAGACTCTGCGGATCCTCTCAGCATGGAGGCTGCGATCAGTTAAACGAGGAACCATGCCTCGATCGTGTCAAAGAGAGCGAGGAAGGCAGGATCCCTTCTCCCATACTCGAACGCTAACAGCGTGGTGAGGCACCTACCCCCCTTAGCGACTCCCCCCGTCAACCGACCCAACGACCGACGCCACCTCAAGACGACATGGGGGGCAAAGCCGTGCACCTTGCCGGAATACCGTGCCTTGGCGTAGGCTGCAGTGAGGGCCATCTTCTTAGCCCACCTCTTGCGCAGCATGTTACCTGCAGCGAGCTTCTGAAGTTTACCTAAACGCTTGACCGTGGCCTGTCGACGTGCTGACTGTTTCGGCCTGGAAGCTCCGGCGCGACCTCTGTCGATGCCCAGATCAGCACTGACCAGTTTGACCTGGATGTCAATCTGGTGGCCTTTGAAAAACTGTTGCAACTGCCTGGCGACACTGGTGCTCGAGCAGATGATGCACGACTTGCTGGCCATGGAGAGATGAGCCTGCTCGAGACATCGGACATGCTTCAGCCCCGCACTCGAGAGCTGTCTGAACACTAGTTCACTCGTGCCATGCATGCATTGAACAATGTCATCTACCCAGGTGTGCAGACTCGGCTCTGCAGGAGCCCCAGTGACTAGTTGCGCGCAGACGTGGTGCAAGGCTGCTCTCCCTAAGTCGACTGCACCACTGCTACCTGGTATGAGCGACAGCTCTGGGTCAACTGGGGGCGAGTAGCCCCCTCCATCTCGAAGACATCTGACCGCCATATGGATCTGCAACTCAAGAGCTAGCTAGCAAGGCGGGAAATCAAGATCTAGGGCCTTCTCCAAGATGAGGTCCCATCGGAGGCTATCGTAGAACCCCTTCACATCCCAGAGCAGACTACCACTGAAAGTCGGGGAAGCTGGAGTTCGCAGCCTCCTCGTCTCGAAAAAAGCGCAACAACGCTACTTGCAGGGCCGAGGAGCCCGCCAGCGCCGTGTCCCACGTGCCAGCAGTAGCCTTCGCCCAGGCAGCTCTATCATCGTTCCTCAACCTGCCCCAGAATCTAACAAGCCACGCGAGCAGGCCAATCGCACGATCCGCTTCCAAGTCCTTGACCTGGAGGGTGACAAGAATGACCAAGACCTGCCAAGGCCAACAGCACTCTCTCTCTCTCTCTCTCTCTCTCTCTCTCCACCTGCGTGAGAAGCCCTGCCAGATCCTGCAGGCCCGCCCTAGGCAGCCAGACGAAGTCCTTCTTCGTCATCTGGTCTACCCCTGGCGCGCGGTCTGGCAGGGCAGAAATGAGCATGGAAATCTAATCTACAGTGATCGGCCTGGGCTCGAGTGCCTTAGCCTTGGACTGGGCTTTCTTCCACAGCCCGAAAACTCTCAAATGCGGAGGGATCTCCCTTCCAATTGAGGCTCCACGCTCTGGCCCTGTCCTCCATGCGCGCACAAGAATCCAGAGCTGGGTCGCCCCACGCTCTCATCTCGCCTACAAAACTGCTTTAGCTTTGAGCCTGTTGTACAGTCCACGTCCACCTAACTGGTCTTGCTGCAGGACCCACTGGTGGAACTTGCCAAGACTGGCGTGGAGGACTGACCTCTGGGCTCTCGCCGATTTCGGGTAGGCCTGCCTACTGAGGTCCCTGATGGAGTCATCCGTGAGCTCCCAAATCACCCTAAGACTTCGGCACCACTTGGTGCGCACAGGAGGGGGGAGAGGCATCAGAGGGGAGACGGGAACAGAGACAGACATGTCCCTCAAGCGCTCGCCTAACCTACAGGCCTTGCTAGAACCCCTCTGGTCCAGGAGGCCCACAAGGCCCTTCAACAAGAAATCGAGCCACAGGGTCCCTAGACGACACGAAGTGGGCCCCTTGGGCCTCGGGTCTCCTAGTGAGCTCTCCAAGGGAACCTCTCCCTCGATACTTCTTTTGATCACTCGGATGGATCTCCAACGTAGTGCAAAAGAACGACTCAAACTTGACAGTCCACTCCTCGAATGACTTGCCAACCGAAAGCGACGCCTCGGGATCCAACCGAAACGCCTTCGAATCTACTATGTACTTCGGTGGAGTGCCGTGCGACCGGCTTGCCGCCAGAGTGTGCCAGAGCCTGTCCTGGGCTTCTGGCGCTGTCTCGAGGAGCAGCTGCGACGCGCTAGCTCCCTGAGCTGCGGGGGGGGCGGGGTCTGCAGGGCCTCCTGCACCCGTCGCCGCACCTCCAGGGGGGGCGGGGTCTGCTGGTTCCCCAGCACCCATCGCCGCGCCCCCTGCGCCCTCGGCGCCACTCTCGCCGAACTGCCTGTCGTCCCCGCCAGACGACTCGCCGTCATCCTCCTGCTGAGGGTCCTCCTCTGACTCCAGGCCCCAATCCTGCGCCCCCAAGTACTGCAAGGGAGGCGGCATCTTGAACCTGATCTGACGACGCGCTCTCATCGGAGGAAGTGGTAGTTCTGGCTCAGCGGCGGCCTCATCGAGCTGACGAAGGAGACGCTGCCGAGACCTCCTGCTCGGTCTCGGTGGGTATTGGAATCTCTGCGGCATGCTGAGTACCCATCTCTGAACCTTGTCTAACCTCAACTGCAGCCTCATCAAGATGCCGAAATGCGACTTGCCTGCTCCAAAGCATGCTTCATCATCCACCGTCATCGAGCAGACGAACCGAACCATCGAGCGAGACCGAACTGCATAATCAATCATTCTCTTCTGGCCAGCCGTACATGTGCATTCAGCACCTGAAGGGACGCGAATCAACCCATCCACAAGCGACGGCCAGCCTGACTTCTGCAGCTCGATCGGGGTCGCATTGAAGTCCCCGATGACCAACCAAGGCGTCTTGATAGACTACAACAGAGTGCCCAACTGAATCAACTTTGACACGCTCATACCTGCGATGCCCACCTCTGATGTCAAATAGGTGCCGAAGATCGAAATGGACTGGCCACCTATCTTGAGCTGACACCCTACAACGTCTCTGAACTCAATCCCCGACATGGTGGTCTCTGGCTCCTGGATCTGACGGAGCCCCATCTGCATATGCCTGTCGGTCGCAAGATGCCGAAAACTCTGACACTGAAATCTTTTCCTGACTCCCATGGAGATCCCACCAGCCTTGGTCGTCGACTTCAGCTGGTAAGATGGTGCCACCACTGGTTGATAGCCTCTGTGGCTCCAATCATGGGGCACTTCCGTACACATGTCTGGAAGAACGTGCAGCTCGGGCAAAATGACTATGTCGTACAAGCCCTCAGCTAGAAGGCATTTGGACGAGTGACCCCAACCCGAGAGGTTCCTCATGTATAACGCGTGCACGTCACCCACGCGATGTCTCCCCCTCCGCTCTCTGCTCACGCAGGTTGCGGACAAGGGCGTCGACTTCACCCTGCTGGCGGTCCGACGCGGCCTTGAGCTGCTGCTCGTCCCCAGGAGCTGCCGCGGCGCGAGGGGCGGGGTCTGCTGCCGAGCCTCGGCCAGCACCCGTCGCCGCTCCTCGCGCAGGCGCCCCAGGGGCAACGTCGGCACCTCCTCGGGGTGCACTGGTCGCCGCGCCTGGGCTCGCTGGATCGGCCGTGTCCTGAGCTTCACCCTGGTTGCCTTTCCTCTTCTTACGTGCTCTCTCAAGGACTGCTGAGACCTTGGCCTTCTGATCCTGCAACTTCTCATTGATCTGACCGCACGTGTCCTGCGCCGCCTTACGTAACCAAACCTGGAGCTCACTCTTGGTCTTCCCCAGGATGTCATGGTCCGGCTGCGCGAGGCCCAACCCTTCCAAGTCGACTCCCAGACTGATCTCCAGTTCCAGGTTGCCGCCCGGCACTTCCTGGATATCCAGGACAGCACCTCGTGGAACGGGCATCTCCTCAGGAGGCAAGAACTCTTTTGCTTTGGCGATCTCCTCACGCTCTGCTTCCATAACCTCCGTCGTACAAGCTCGTAGCTTCTCCGTGCAACGCTCCAGCTCCTGCTTGGCTCTTTTCCACTGCTCCTTGGCTGCCTCCATGGCCTTACGTCCACGCTGCAAGCGGGCCGCTGCCATCTGGAGGGCCTGCCCAGGCGGCCTTGGCTTGGGCTCATGGGGGAGGTCCCCGCAAGGTGGCCACCAAGGAGTCCACAGCGCGCTTGGCGCCCACCTCCCCACCACCGAGCTTGGCCGCCAAGGCGACGAGCTCCTGCACAGCGTCACCGTCAACAGGAGCACCGCCGCTCTGACGGCCATGGCCAGGCCCACGCGTCTTCTGGAACTTTGCGCCACACTCACAAGTCCAGTTCTTTGCTTTGAGCCGATCCTGGAGGAGCCACCGACCGCGCGAGGAACACTCAACTTGGGCCCTGAACTGGCGCTTCCTCCAAGTGTTGGCCCCCCAAGAAGGCGGCGGCGGCGCAGAGCCAGGCAGTGGGGGATACACGATCGGATTCCACCATTCACCGTAGCCTGAGGCAGGCTGCTGCATCCACGGCGGTCGCCGAGAGGCATCCTGCGCCATCGACCCCCGCGCGTGTTCGTGACAAAACTCGATGCTGCGCCGCCTGGAGGCACACGCAGCGGTGCGATGAGAACTCTCGGGAACTAGCCGCGGGCTAGCGGCATCCACTCGTTTCCCAGGGAAACTCAAAACCTTGAGCCAAAATGGCTACGGAGCGCCTGGGAAAAGCCCCAAATGACCTTCAAGATGGCTCAAGACATCCCAAGATGTCTCATAATGGTCTCCTCTCTGCGTGGTGCCCACTTCCCTGATCGAGGTAATTCCTCTGGGCATCGTTTCTGGATGGGCTGGTGGGGGTTCTGTTTTGTCGCAGCCGCAAGATAAGGCGCAGGCGGCGTCAATCGGGACGGGCGGGCTACGCGCGAACCTACTTGCCTAGCGCGCCGGCTAACCAGTGGCCTAAGCAGCACCTGAGCGGACCGGAAGCGAGAGGTGGTGCGGACTGCAGCTGCCAGGAAACAGGTCCAGGCGGGAACGCACGCATAATTAGCCAACCAAGGTTGGGGCGCAGCCAAAATGGCGCGGGAGCGATACCAGGATGAAGCCAGGAGCACCATCACGAAGGAAGAAGCCAGGAGCGATACAAGGATGAAGCTAGGCCAGGAAGAACTCCATGACCAGGAAACTAGTCCATGGAGGTGGCGCCACCAAAGTCGCACAAAACGAGACTCCTGATGGAAATACTGACCCGGACGCTTGTCGTCAAACCGTGAACAGAAAGAACACGAACGGCAAGGCGGAGGGCCAGGGAAACGATGGATGCGATCAACACCGCAACTGAACCTGAGACAACGGATCAAAAGAAACCACGCGCACCCCCGAACTAGGTCGACGACATCTGAGGAGAACCGACCAGGAACTGGGCAGGTGCACGCCTCAAGCACGCGGCCGAGTGAACACGGACAGCGTCGTGGACACGCCGCCAGGAAACCGCGGACGTAGTCAACAGTCGGCCGACGGTCAGAGAGCGCAGGCTGGACCACGTGCACTCGGGGGCCCCATGCGCCAACGAGGAAGTTGGGCGCGTGAAGCGGGGGGGGGGGCAGGGAGCCAGGGCCAACAGGGCCGCTGCGGGCCCGGCTGCCTGAGGAAGGATCGAGCCGGAGACGTCGCGCAGAGGGGGCGGTGCCAGGATAGCAGAACCAGGCCGTGGCCAGGTCCGGGCAATGGCCAGGGCGAAAACAACTACAGCCAACGGCCGAGGCCGCGAGGCACGCCGCCCCTGCCCCAGCGGGGGCCTAGAGGGGCCAGCGCCAGGGAAACCGAGCCAGGCCGTGGCCAGGTCCGGGCAATGGCCAGGGCCAACTGCCGACTAGAGTGAAACAAGGGCGGGCGCGCCCGCAGTGCTAGAGCTGACGACCTTCCACTGCTTCTTGCCCTTCCTGGGAGCGCGGCTGCCAGCGTGGCCCTTCGCCACCTGGCGCCCCTTGCCCGCGCCGCCACTGCGACTCCAGCATCGCTGCCGCAGCTGAACCCAATCAACGCCGAGGTCCAGCGCGTCGTTCACGGCCCGCACATCGCAGCTATGGCTGCGGAAGGAGCACAGGAAGTTGACGCAAGTTTGCTGGTCGTGCCGTAGCGGGTCGAGCGCGCCTTTGGCGCGCTGCTCGGCGAACGCGCGCCAGGCGCCTGTGATAAGGCGGGGTGGTCAGCGGCTGGTCCTTGACGCGGCGGCTGCTGATGCTGCTTCTTCTGCTTCTGCTGCGGCTGCTGCTGCTGCGTCCGTCGCCTGTCGTCTGCCACCCGCCAGACCCGCCAGCGCGGTCGGCGTCGCCAGGAGCCAGGTTTCGACCCGGGGGCGGCGGGGAGACTGGAGAGTCGCCAGTCGCAGAGGCCAGGCAGGGCGTCCACCCGCTGCCAGGCAGACGCGCTGGAGGAACGTTTGGCGGTGGGTGGTTGCCTGTTCCTGCTCATGCCCATGCTCCAATTCCTGCGCCGGCGCCACTTCCGCGCCCTCCCCGTGAGCGGCGGGCAACTCCTGCTCATCAAGCTCCCCCGGCTCCCGCTCCGCATGCTGCTCGCTACTCTGCGACAGCTCCGACAGGTTGGGCCCGCCACCAGATTCGCCTATGGCTTCGCGCGGCACGGCGGCCACTGGGGCAGGGGCGCCTGGCGGGGCCGCGCGGGTCGGCGCAGGCCGCGCGGTTGGCCGCCAGGCAGGGGCTGGGTCGCCCCCAGCAGCTGGGGCAGAGAGGGACGGTGAACTGTGGCATGCGGGGACAAGCCCCTCTCGCTGGCGTTCGCCTGCGGACCTGCGCCGCCCTCGTTCGCGGGCGCGCCCCCATCTGTCGCCGCGAGACGATCGCCAGATGTGGAAATGCTGCGGGTCGTGCTGGGCGCAGGCGCGTTCTCAGACACCGCTCCTTTCGCCGGGACGTAAGTCGCCTTTCCCGGCGATGCCCGGGCTTCGAGAGGGAGTGGCCGCGGTTTGCTGTCCGCTCGGGCGGATTCGCCGACAGGGGAAGGAGGGCGAATGGGCGCGAAGGGACTTCTCTCGACAAACTGGCGGATGGCCTCGATGTCCTGCATCTGCAGGGCTGGTCCGTCGTCTCCCAGCGAGGGGTCTTTCGAAGGCGCCGGGGGCGGCGGCGGGCGGAGTCAAAGCGGGGGGTCGCTGGGCCTCGCCCTCGACTAGGTGCAATGACAGCCCCAGGCTCTCCAGGCAGCGGGCTCCGCATCGGCCGTCGGCCACGGGGGTGGCCTCGGAGGCGTCGGCCGGAGCGTCTGCGCCGATCGCGAAGACGCGCCCGTCTGTGGCCCGCGCGCAGATCCAGGAGTCAGGCGAGCCCTCCAGTCGCGAATGCCCTGGGCCACTGTCAGTCACGCCTTCGCTCGCGCCCGCGACGCGAGAACCGCGGCAACTAGCGGCCGCTCTTGGATTTACGACCTCCTGACTCTCTGTTATGCGTGGCGGGTCACCGTCGTCGGGCGCGCCCCCTGCAGCAATCCGAACTGCCGCCGCGATACAGTTGCCAGGGGCGGGCGCAATTTCGGGCGCATCTTCGGCCTCCGCCAAGACTCTGCCCCCGGGGCGCCGACAGGAGTGAAGAGCTGTAGGAAAGCCTGTTTGCCTATCTTCAGGAGGGGAAAGGACTGGCGCGCTGTGGCAGACGACCACCTGTAGACTTCCCAGAGGACTGTTGCGGCTGAAGGCTGCGCGTTCCGACGCGAACTCCCGGCGATCTATTCTGCGCGGAATGTCTTCGAACGCGGGCGCGCCCTTTGGAGCGCCCCCAACTGTCGCCGCGACGCAGTTGCCGGGAGGGGGCGCACTGTCGCTCGCGTCTTCTGCACCTACAGCGACATTGCCCAAGGGGCGCCGATGAGAGCGAGGAGCTGCAGGGGCGCCTGATTGCACATCCCCGGGGGGGCAAGGGCCGACGCGCCGCTGCGAACGACCACCTTTTCAGCCTGTGGCTCCCCCAAAGGACTGCTGCAGCTGAAGGCTGCACGTTCCGATGTGATCCCCCGGCTTTCAAACTTGCGGGGAACGTCTCCAAACGCGGGCACGCCCTTTGCAGCGCCCCCAACTGTCGCCGCGATGCCGCCGCCAGGACGGGGCACCTTCCGCCTCCACAGCGACGCTGCCCAAGGGGCCCCAATAAGAGCGAAGGGCTGTAGGAGCGCCTGCTTGCCCGCCCCCAGGAGGGCAAGGGGCCGACGCGCTGCTGCGAACGACCACCCGCTCAGCCTGTAGCTCCCCCAGAGGACTGCCGCAGCTACAGGCTACACGTTCCGATGCGATCTCCCGACTATCACTTTTGTCAGGAAGGTCTCCGAACTGCTGCGCCCGCAACTGTCGCCGCGATGCTGTTGCCAGGAGTGGGCGCGCTATCCGGGGCTTTGATGGGGGCGAGGAGTTGTGGGACGCCGATTTGGTATCTCCTGGGGGGGGAGGGACTAATGAGGGGGGGGGGGGGGGGGTGGGGGGGGGGGGGGGGGGGGCGCGCTGCGGGTGGGGGGGGGGGGGGGGGGCGGGCGACGCGCCGATGGGTTCCTCCGCGAACCTGCCCCAGGGGCGCCGACGGGAGCGAGGAGCACTATCGGGGCCCGCCTGCCGGTCTTCAGGAGGGGGGGGGGGCCGACGCGCAGCGGCAAACGACCATCTGATCAGTCTCGAACTCTCCCAAAGGACTTTTGCAGCTGAAGGCCGCACTTTCGGGCGCAAGTTCCTCGGCGTCTGAATTGGGAAGAACGTCTCCGAGCGCGGGCGCGCCCTCAGCAGCGCCCCCACTTATCGCAACGAAATCCAAGAGGGGGCAAGCTGTCGACTGAATTTCAGGGTTCCTCCGCGAACCTGCCCCAGGGGCGCTGATAAGGGGTGGGGGGCCTACAGGGGCCCGCCTGCCGGTCCCCAGGGGGAGAGGGACCTGCGCGCCGTGGCAAACAACCACCTGATCAGTCTCGAGCTCTCGCAAAGGACTCCTGCAGCTGAAGACCGCACTTTCGGATGCATCTCCCTGACTGTCACAATTGCGAGGAACGTCTCCGAGCGCGGGCGCGCCCTCCGCAGCGCTGCCAACTATCGCCGCGATGCTGTCTCCAGGAGGGGGCGCGCTCCTTCTGCAGCTGAAGGCCGCACTTTCGGATGCATCTCCCTGACTGTCACAATTGCGAGGAACGTCTCCGAGCGCGGGCGCGCCCTCCGCAGCGCTGCCAACTATCGCCGCGATGCCGTCTCCAGGAGGGGGCGCGTTCCTTTCGCAGCTGAAGGCCGCACTTTCGGATGCATCTCCCTGACTGTCACAATTGCAAGGAACGTCTCCGAGCGCGGGCGCGCCCTCCGCAGCGGTGCCAACTATCGCCGCGATGCTGTCTCTTGGAGGGGGCGCGTTCCATTTTGCAGCTGAAGGCCGCACTTTCGGATGCATCCCCCTGACTGTCAGAATTGAGAGGAGCGTCTCCGAGCGCGGGCGCGCCCTCTGCAGCGCTGCCAATTATAGCCGCGATGCTGTCTCCAGGAGGGGGCGCGCTCAATTTTGCAGCTGAAGGCCGCGCTTTCGGATGCATCTTCCTGACTGCCAGAATTGCGAGGAACGTCTCCGAGCGCGGGCGCGCCCTCTGCAGCGCTGCCAATTATAGCCACGATGCTGTCTCCAGGAGGGGGCGCGTTCCTTTTGCAGTTGAAGGCCGCACTTTCGGATGCGTCTTCCTGACTGTCAGAATTGTGGGGAACGTCTCCGAGCGCGGGCGCGCCCCCTGCAGCACCCCCAACTGTCGCCGCGGCCCTGTCTCCAGGAGGGGGCGCGCTTCGGGTCGCATCTGCAGTCTCCACAACGACACTGCCCCAGGGGTGCTGAAAGGAATGAGGAGCACTTTTGGGGTCCGCCTGCCTGCCTCTGCCCCCAGGAGAGGGAGGAGCCGGCGCGCTGCGGCTGACGACACCCTGCGCGGCCGCACTGCCGCAGGGCTGGCCGTGGGGCCGGCCGCGGGGCTGGCTGTCTGGCCGGCCGCGGGGCGGGCCGTCGGGCTGGCCGTCAGGCGGGCCGTGGGGCGGGCGGCCAGGCAGGCCGTGGGGCTGACCGTCAGGCTGGCTGCGCCGCTGGCAGTCGGGCAGGCCGCGGGGCTGGCAGTCGGGCCAGCCGCGGGCCCGGCCGTCGGGCTCGCCGCGGGATAAGCCGCGGGGCAGGCCGCGCGTCGCCGCGGCGGCGCCGGCCAAGGCGCCATCCGCCGCCACCGCCGCTGGCGAGGAGCCGGCAGCGACAGCGGCAGCGGCGGCAGCGGCGACGGCGGGGGCGGCGGCCAACCCAGCCCCAGCCAAGGCCGGGGCCAGCGCCAGGGCGGCCGTGGCACCAGCACGGCGGCCGCCGCTGGCGGCCCTCGCGAGGAGGCCGCGGCGGCGGCCGCGGCGGCGACGAGCGCGGCGAGCAGAGAGGGGGCGGCGGCGGCGGGGGCGCACGGAGCCACCAGCAGGTCAGCCGGCGCCGACGGCACCGGCGCCGGCAGCGGCCCAGCGCCCGCGGGGGCCGCGCTGGGACGGCCGCCGGCCGCCGCGGCAGCGCCAGCCGCCGCGGCGGGGGCAGCCAAAGCGGCGGCGGCAACCGCCGCGAGGGGGCAGTAAGAGCGGCCACCACGCCGGCGGCGCCGGCGGCCGAGCTGGCAGCAGCCGCGGCCGCGGCGTCGGCCGCCGCGGCCGCGGCCGCAGCGCCAGCGACCGCAGCGCCAGCGGCCGCGGCAGCGCGCGGGCAGCGGCCGGCCCAAGGGCGGCCGCGCGGGCCGCGGCGGCCGCAGCGCGAGGCGAGCAGCGGGCCGCGGCGGCGGCAGCCGCGTCAGAGGCGGCCGGCCACGCGGAGCCCGGGGCCGCGGCCGCGCGGCGCGCGGCTCCGGCGGCCCTGGCGGTGGCCGGGGGCAGCGGCAGGCAGGGCGGCGGCACTGCGGCGCCAGCCAGAGCCACGCCAGGGGCGCGAGCGGCGTCCGCGCGACGAAGCCGCCGACGCCGCGCCGTGGATGCCTCGGCGCCGCCGCCAGGCGGGCAGCGCGAGCGGCGGCCGCACGACGAAGCCGCCGACGCCGCGTCGTGGATGCCTCGGCGCCGCCGCCAGGCGGGCAGCGCGAGCTGCGGCAGCCCGGCGCCGCCGCCGCCGCAGGGGGCAAACATCCCCCGGGGGCAGCGGCCGAGAGGGGAAGGAGACTAGGCCCCCCCGCCCAAGCCGCCGCCGGAGGCCCGCGGGCGCGCCCGTCAGGCCGCGGGACCCGCGCCGCGCAAGCCACCTCGAGCCGAGCCGACACCTTGAGCCAAGGCTCGAGCCAGGCTACGGACTGGTGGGGATTCTTTTTTGGTCAGCGGCCCCAAGGCAACGGACAGGGAGCGGAAGCGGCGTCCGGGTCACGGCACGGGGCTGATTAGCTACAACAGGCACAGGCCAGCCGGCCCGCTCACAAAGCAGCCGCGAAGCTGAAGAGAAGCAGACGCTGCAGGTGACCTGATCCTGGAGCTCTTGCACGTGCAGAGACAAAATGCTATAGAATTCGGTGCCTGCCACAGTCTGAAACGTGAACCGAGAAACCAAGCCCGTCGTGAGACGTGAACCAGGTGAGTCGCCTGTGGGGCGCCAGACTCCAAACGCCCACTGCGACGTCTGCAAGACAGGGAGGGCAGGGTTGACGTGGAACGTGGTGCAACGCACTTGCCGGAAGCTGGTGGATAAGCCTGGGGCGCTGTGCCAGCTGTGGAAGGCTGAACCACTCCATGGCGACACCAACACCCGAAAGACCACCCCACAGGGCATGGGGGGCCCAAGCGACTGTGGGCCACGCAGCGCGCGCCGGCACGGCGTCAGGCGTCAGCGAGGGGGGGGAGACCAGCTGGCGTGGTGAGCATCGCCAGCGGGGGGAGTGAGGGGGCGGGCTGCACCGGGGTAGTGCTGCCTTCTGCGGCGTCATAAGGCGAAGCGCCAGGGAGAGCTGCACTGTGGAGGGCACGGGACCAGGAGGCAAGCCTGGCCGAAACCGCCGCTTGGCGCTGCCCCCCAGACCCGCGAGCCTACGCACGCCACTTGGTCCCCCAAAGCCAAAGCAAACGATGCTGAGAGCGATGGGCCAGACCGCGAGCAGCGCGGAACACGAGCGGCCCTGGGAGGGGGGGCAACCACACCGACGTCAGACAGGACGTCTGGCAGGCCCCGAGGCCAAGGGCGGGGCGCACCCGCCTGGCCCGAGAGGGGAGACGCGAGGGGAAGCACCGCCCCCCCCCTCGGCCTGGCCCCGAATCCGAGGGCAAGGGGCCACGGTCATCTCTTGGGTCGTGCTCGGGGGTCGCAGCTAATCGACGCTAAGATCTCTCTGTTATCACCTTGGGGGTCGCAGCTAATCGCCGCTGAGATCTCCCTTTAATCACCTCGGGGGTCGCAGCTGATCGCCGCTATGATCTCTATTTGTTGGTTGGTGTGTCCGATTGTTGTCGATTTCATTTAATCGGGGGTCGCAGCTAATCGCCGCTGATCACTATTTGATGGTAGGTGCGCCCGATTGTTGGTCCTCCAGGGACGCGGCAAACCGCGGCTGATGTGGGGCGGCGGAGTGACAGAACAGCGGGTGTGGTTGGTCCTCGGGGGTCGCAGCCAATCGCCGCCTGAGCCGTTATTGGCGGAGAGGTGCCCAGGCAAGGCCGCAGAGGCATGCCGCCGACCCCAGTGCAAGACCAATGTACACTGCCACTCCCAGCCACCGTCACATGCGCTGCGACGCCCGCAGGGCCCCGAAGGAGAGAGGCGGGGGGAAAGCCGCGCCCCCCCTCGGCCAGGCCCCCGCGCGCGCGGGATAGGTGGCGCGCCCGCCGAGCTAGGACAGATGCTGCCATTGACCGCTCTTTACGCACACTCAGATCCCACTGCTGCAACAGGTCACGTAGGGCCCCGATGCAGCCTGCTGCTTTTGCCGGGCAGCGACAGGGCCTGCTGTCAGTGCCCACCCTTCTCGCACCTGATCCCGGCGCTGCAACTGAAGACAGCGGGTTCCAACCTAGCTTCCCACATCCGGGCGATAGCGCCGGAGCATGTGGATCCCAATTGATTGGGCGGTGCCCCCGTCTCCGCTGCACCGACAGCACCAGGACGCAAGAGCACCCTGAGCCCCAGAGGGCGGACACGAGCCCGAACGGCAGACACCCCGGGGAGGACAGCACCAGGATGCAAGAGCCCCTCGAGAATCCGCCGGACACACACTCGGATCCCACTGCAGTCACAGATCACGTTGGGCACAAGGCCACCTGCCTCCTTTTGCTGGGCGGGACTGAGCTGCTGTCAGCGCCCACCCTACACGCACCTGCTCTCAGCGCTGCAACTGATGACAGTGGGCACCGCGAAGACGAAGCGTGCACGGGGGGGGGGCGAGTGACGGCCCTTGGCTGCCAGAACCGGGATGCAAGAGTACCTTGAGTCCCCGAGGGAGGCCCCGGGCCCATGGTCCCGGCAAAGGGGGTCGCAGCAGATCGCCGCAATGATCTCTATTTGAGGGTTGGTGTCTCCGTTTGTTGGTTCACCAACACTCTTCCATTTCCTCGGGGGTCGCAGCAGATCGCCGCTAGGACCACTATTTGATGGTGGGTGTCTCCGACTGTTGGTTCTCCAGGGTGGCATCAATCCGACGCAGATGTGAACCTGCAGGGTGACCAGACAGGGGGAGTGGTTGGTCCTCGGGGGTCGCAGCTAATCGCCGCATGAGTCTGCATGCTGCTCCTGAAGCTGCTGCTGCTGTTGCTGCTGCTGCTGTTGCCGTTGGTGCTGCTGCGGCTGCTGCTGCAGGGGCTGCTGCTGCGCAGCTGCAGCTGCCGCTGCTGCTGCTGCTGCCTTTGCGGCGGCTGCTGCTGCGGCTGTCGTCGCTGCTGCCGCCGCTGAACCGCTGCTGCTGCTGCTGCTGCTGCTGCTGCTGCTGCTGCACGCGCAGCTGCAGCTGCTGCCGCAGCTGCTGCGCGGCCGCCCCGGCTGCCGCCGTCGCCGCCGCGGGTGCCGCCGCCGCGGCGCCACCGCCGCCCGCCGCCGCGCGCACGCCAGCCTCCAGGCGGGAGGCGGCGGCGGCGGCGGCAGCAGCAGCAGCGGCCAGGACGGCAGGCCAGGCGGCCGCGGGCGGAGGCAGCCGAGCCCGCCGCCGCCCGCCGCCGCGCGCGCGCAAGCCCCCGGGGGGGGGAGGGCGGCGGCGGCGGCAGCAGCAGCAGCAGCAGCGGGGGCGGGCCCGGGCAGGCGGCCGCCGCGGGCGGCGGCAGCCGGGCCCGCGGCGCCACCGCCGCCCCGCCGCCGCACGCCAGCTTCCGTGGAGGAGGCGGCGGCAGCGGCGGCGGCCGGCAGCAGCAGCCGGGGGCGGGCCAGGCCGGGCGGCCCGCCGCGGGGAGCGGCAGCCAGGCCCGCGGCGCCACCGCCGCCGCGCCACCGCCGCCCGCCGCCGCGCGCACGCCCGCCTCCATGGGGGGAGGCGGCGGCGGCGGCAGCGGCAGCAACAGCGGCCAGGGCGGCAAGCCAGGCGGCCGCCGCGGGCGGCGGCAGTAAGCAGGGTCTGCGGCGCCACCGCCGCCCGCCGCCGCGCGCGCGCCAGCCCCCCGGGGGGGGGCGGAGGCGGCGGCGGCAGCAGCGGCAGCCAGGGGCGGGCCCGGGCAGGCGGCCCGCCGATGGGCGGCGGCAGCGGAAGCCAGCGCGGCAGGCCGGGCGCGGCGCGGACCTGGCGCAGCGCACGGGCGCCCCCTCGAGCGGTGGGAGACTGCCCCGGAGGGGACAGGCCCACCAGTTGAGCCACGCTGCGGAAAGGGTGGTGGGGATTCGCGAAACGTCAACAATTTGTTTAGCCTGAGAACGTTGCATCTTGAACCAAAACGTTTACGGAGAAAAAGCAAAAGGGGGGGGCAGGAGGACAAGGGGGAAGGGGGGACCACAAGGAAGAGGAGCACAGGGAGGGGGCGAGGAGGGCGAGGAGCACGAGGAGGACCGCAGGGAGAGGAGGACCAGGAGGAAGAGGGAGGGCGACGAGGGGGGCGAGGACGAGGACTAGAAGCACCAAAAGGACGAAAAAAACCCGCCCCCCGCCGATCTTGGCCCCCGGCGTCGCCAAGAAGTCCGGCCGGGCCCTCAACACCTCCGTCGGCGCGCGCGGCCGCGCGGACGGATCAGCGGCAGGGCCCTTCGGCAGCGCGACTGACGACGGCGGCACCGCCCGCCGCCGAGCTCCGAACCGACAGCCTCCCTCCCGCCGTCCTCCTGCAAGGTGTGTCGAAGCGCGGCACGCCCCGTGCTCCACGAGGATCGCGTCCAGGAGGGCTGGCGGCAGAGAGACCTCTCCTCCCCCCATTCCCTGCCCGTCCCCGCGCTCCTCCTCGCCTCGCCCCCCCCTCTGGCGGGTTCCGCAGCCCAGTCTTTTGAGGGTCGGGGCCGCGGTCCCAAAATCCCCTTCACACGCCCCTGCCAGAATTCTTGCTCACGCGGCAATGGCCCATTTGAGAGACGAGCGCCCCGTGGTCTTGCAATTCAGGCGAGATCCCCCTTTTGACAAGGAGCTGCCGACCATGTTCCTAGTCATAGGGACGGCTACGAGGTTGGGACAGAACGCCACATGAAACTTCCAGCGAGAGCCCCGCTGCGAAAAAGAGCCGCCCTCAATCCATGTGTTCGTTCTCCAGGGGCGTCTGGTCAGAATACCTAAGGAGGTCCCAAGCGATAGCCCTGATTTGAAAATGAAGCGCCCTTAATGTGTGCAGCTGTTGCACGATGTGAGAAATCTGGAAATCTGGAAATAAGGACATCTCAATCAACCCTAAACTTGCTACGACAAGGAACCTACCTATTTCGGAAGTGTTGGATGCCTTCCAAAACGGAAATGCGCGGCGCTAAGGCAAAAACTTGCCACATTTTGAATACCTCCCTCCACACCTTCATCCGTGTAGCTACTGGAAACGTTGAAGGCGCATGTGCGCGGCCCTGAGGCAAGAGCAACATTTTGAAATCGGTCCGCCCTGCATCGTGCAACAACTGGAAGCTTTCAAGACGAATGCGCGCGGCGCCAAGGCGAGGGCCACATTCTGAAAGCCACAGCCCTCCATCGTTCCGTGTAGCTGTCAGAACTGTCTTCGGGGTTTTAGACGGGCAGGGAAGCTCATAAGAAAAGACGAGGGAGGAGGAATGAGGGGGGGCAACGAGAGGATGGGATCGGATCCAAGAAGAGTGGCCCGCGCTGCACTGGTAGTGCCAGTCTGAATGACGGGGGCAAGCGCCGATCCAAAAATGGGGCCACGGCTGGAGCGGGAACACCACTTGGCAACAACAGCAAAAACGTTTCCAGATTGACCGCGCATGCAACAACGCATGCTCGAAACCATGCGCATACAATGAAAAAACTATGCGGGAGAGGCGGCGCCCCGCTTGCACAGCATCCAGGGAGGGAAACAAGTGGTTGATTGTGAAGGAGACGGAAAGAGACGAGGAGGAGCAACAGTAGAAGGCGGAGGAGGGGAGCCATGGGTGAAGGAAGAGGGACAAGAAGAGGATGAGAAGGCACAAAAGAAGGAGGAAGAGGAGGAGGAGCAGATCAAAGGGGATATGGACCGGGGCGCAATGGAGGGCGGTCGAACGGGCGCACAGCCGACCATGAGGGAATCGACACTGCTCGTTGTTCGAAAACGTGTCCTCCACGGGGCATCTCCATGTGATGGTTGCACTCATTGGCCCATCTCCGCTTCGACTTCCCATGCGCGCGAATATTAGTCGCAACAGTAGCCGACGCGACGCCTTGCCTTGTGCGTTGGTCTTTCGTGGACCACTGCGCATGCTCTGGATCAATTACAACTCAAACCCCCGCTACCCCAAGCAATCCTGTATTAATCCCACCGGCCCTTTGGGCGACAGGTGGTCTAACGAGATTCCTCTTCCCTCTTCCGAAAACCCCCCTCTTCCCCTACGGGGAGGGGTTTACCCCTCCCCTTACCCCTCCCCTGGACTTTTTTGCGAGGCCCCGCGAGGTGTCAGGGCGTCCAAAACGGCCTCGGTGAGGAAGCCAACATTATTGCTTTTACTAAAGTTTTGGCACCAGCTTGGCCTCTATGGGGGGACTGAACTTTATCCCACCAGCCCTCTGGGCGCCAAAATCATTGGTTTTACTAAGATGTTGGCCCCATTTTGGCTCCTGGGGGGGGGGAGGGGGCTGAACGTTATCCCAGCTCCTCCTTTTGACCGATGGCCTTCAAGATCCCGAGAGGGCCCCAAGAGAGCCCCAAGAGGGCCCCAAGACGGCCGCAAGACGGCCCCAGAGGCCCCCAAGGCGCCCAAGATGGCCCCCAAGACAGCTCAGATGGCCTCAAGATGCATCCAAAACGGCTCAAGGCGCACCCACGACGGCCTGAGATGGCCTCCAGCTGGCCTAAGACGGCCCAAGAAGCCTTCAAAAGGCATCCAAGACGGCCCAAGAGGCCTCCAAGAGGTCCTCCAGGAGGACCCGAAGATGCCAACATCATCTATGTTCCTTAGGTGTTTGAAAGATGTTGGCATTAGCTTCTTCTCGGCATTCCGACGGCTCAAGACGGCCCAAGAGGCCCCCAAGATCGCCCACGAGGCCCCCAAGACAGCCCCAAAGGGCCCAACAGGCCTCTAAAACATCGAAAGAGCCTGTTCTACCGCTGCTGGCGGAAAACCGGGGGGGGTCACTACCGGTTCGAACCCCTCCCCCCCCCCCCACCGGAAAACCGGGGGGGGTCACTACCGGTTCGAACCCCTCCCCCCCCCCCCCCCAGCTCATCATGAAAAGGGGGGGGGGGTCACTACCGGTTCGAACCCCTCCCCCCCCCCCCCTCGGAAAACCGGGGGGGGTCACTACCGGTTCGAACCCCCCCCCCCCTTCGAAAACCGAGTGGGGGTGCGGACAGTGGTGGGGGCGGTGTTGGTGGGGACAGTGGTGAGGGGATAGCGGGACAGTGGTGGGGACAGTGGGACAGTGGGACAGTGGTGGGGACGGTAGTGGTGGGGACAGTGGTGGGGACAATGGTGGGAACAGGGGGGGACAGTGGACAGTGGTGGTGACGGTGGTGGTGGGGACAGTGGTGTGGGGACAATGGGAATGAGGTGGAAACAGTGGGACAGTGGAGGGTACAATGGTGGTGGGGACAGTGGTGAAGGCGGTGGCGAGGACGGCGGTGGGACAATGGGACAGAGGTACAGTGGGGACAGTGGTGGGGACAGTGGGGACAGTGGTGGGAACAGTGGGACAGCTCAGTGGGACAGCGGAGGAGTCAGTGGGACAGTGGGGACAGTGGGGATAGTCGGGCAGTGGTTGGGGCCGTGGAGACAGTGGGGAGAGTGGAACCGTGGTGGGAACAGTTCTGGGGACAGCGGGGACAGTGCGACAGTGGTGGGGCCACTGGTGGGGACAGTAGGGGCGGTGGTGGAACCAGTGGGGACAGCGGTGGTGAGGACAGTGGTGCTGGGAACACCAGTGGGGGATGTGATGCGGACGGTTGTGGTGACCGGGAGTCGTTTGCTGGCGGTGAGTAGAGGAGGGAGGGGGGGGGGGGGGGTCGAACCGGTAGTGACCCCCTCCGGTTTTCCGGGCCCGAAGGGTAAAGGGGGGGGGGGGGGGGGGGGTTCGAACCGGTAGTGACCCCCCCCGGTTTTCCGGATCCGGAGGGGGGGGGGGGAGGGTTCGAACCGGTAGTGCCCCCCCCCGGTTTTCGAGGGGGAGGGGGGGGGGAGGGGTTAGGGGAGGGGGGTGGGGGGGGTTGCCGGGGGGAGAGGGGGGGGGGGGGGGAGGGGGCTCCAGCAGGGGAGGGAGGGATTTTCGGTGGGGGGAGGGGGGAGGGAGAGGGGGGGGGGGGGGGGGGGCGAACCCCGGGCTCCAGAGGAAAAGGTTGGCAATTTTCCACAGTAAAGCGGCGGTGGATCACGCTCTCGCAAAACATCCAACATAGCCTCCAAGACGGCTAAGATGGCCCCAAGATGCCTCCAAGACGGCCCAAAATGCACCCAAGACGGCCTAAGATGGCTTCAAAATTGCGCAAAACGGCCCGAGAGGCCAAAACGGCCCCCAAGACTGCCCAAAAGGTGTCCAGGATGTGAGGGCACGAAAAGGCCAACATCATTGATGTTCCTAAACAAGTGTTGAAAGATGTTGGCCTTTGTTTATACTTGGCATTCCGACGGCTCAGGACGGCGAAAGAGGCCCCCAAGATCACCCAAGACGACTGCAGGATAGCCCCATGACGGCCCAAAAGGCCCCCATGACGGCCCCAAAACGGCCCAAGATGCCTCCAAGACGCCCAACATGGCCTCTAAGAACCCTTCATGTGCCCCAAAGGGGCCCCAAGACGACCCAGACAGGCCCCAAAGACGCCGACGGCGTCTGACAAGCCAGGAAAACCCTAAGACGGCCAAGGAGGCCCCCCCCAAAAAAACCCAAGGCACCCAAAAACCCTCCAAGAGGCCCCTGGGAAGCTCCCAGGAGGCCCCAAAAGTGCCCCGAGAGGCGCCCGAAAGGCCTCTTCCTCCTCCTCCTCCTCCTCCTCCTCCTCCTCCCTCCTCCTCCTCCTCCTCCTCTCCTCCTCTCTCCTCCTCCTCCTCCTCTCCTCCTCTCCTCCTCCTCCTCCTCCTCCTCCTCCTCCTCCTCCTTCCTCCTTCCTCCTCCACAATTACTCGATATGAATACTACTGTCCTCTTCCCCTGATGATGACGGCTTGAAAATGTTACCCCCCCCCCCCCCCCCGCGTACTGTTTTTTTACACACACGATTCCCCACAGTTGGGTTTTCGCCTGCGCTTGTTTCCAAAATGCTGCTCTCGCTGAGGCGCCGACTTCATTTTCGGGCCCCGCTCGTTCCGAATCGTGTTCCCGCTGCAGCGCTGGCCTCATTTCCGTGTTTCCGCTCGTTCCGAATCGCATTCCCGCTGCAGCGCTGGCCTCATTTCCGCGCTTCCGCTCGTTCCGACTCGTGTTCCCGCTGCAGCGATGGCGTCATTTCCCGCGCCATGCCACGGCATGCAATGCAATGCTAGGTTGATACTACGATTTGCGGTGCTCTTCTACGCCATGCCACGCCGTGCCCTACAATGCATCGCGTACTCTTTCGGGATCATTTCCCTGCTCGACATCCGACTGTGCGAGTAGAGAGGGGATCTACGCCATGGTAAAGGATGGGAGGGAGGGGTAGGATGTCAGGTATGACGCCAGCGCACCTAGCTTGTCCTCCTCCCCTTCCCCCTCTTCCTCTTCCCCCCCCTCTTCCCCTCGCCCCCGCGCGGCCCCCAGCGATGACCACGATGGAAACCACCGCAACCGCAAGTTCACAAAAAGATTCCAGGACGGGCGCAATCCCAAATTTACATGGCAGCGTTTCGCACTTGCACTCACGGTTCACTCTGCACTGCGCGCAGCGCATGCAATTACACGCGCCTTCGCCTTGCAAACATCACCCCAGGAACCATCTTAATAACACCAAAGGTGACCTGTGGGACCTGCGGGACCTGTGGAACCTGCCGGAATTGGGAGACATGTTGGGAGCGTGAGCCCTGTGGAACTTGTGGGAGCTGTGCGGGCTGCGGTAGCTGTGGGACCTGAGGGACCTGCGAGACCTGTGGGACCCTTGGGACCTGTGGGACGCGTGGGCCTGGTGGGACCTGTGGGGCCTTCGAAATTGCAAAACTTGTCGTCCCTGCGAGACCTGTGGGACCTGTGGGACCTGCGGGGCTTGCGCCACCTGCGACACCTGCCTGACCTGTCGGACCTGTAGGACCTGAGGGACTCGTAGGACCTGTGGGACCTGCAGGACCTGCGATACCAGTGGGACCTGTGGCGCCTGTGGCACCTGTAGGCCCCGTGGGACCTGCGGAACTTGCGGGGCCTGCGGGACCGGCGCGACATGTGGGACCTGTGGGACCTGTGGGACCGGAGGGGCTGGGTGGACCTGTGGGGCCTGTGGGACCTGTAGGGCCTGAGGGGCCTGTGGGGCATGCGTCGCCTGTGGGACGTGTGGGACATGCGGGACCTGCGCGACCTGCGAAACCTGTGGGACCTGCGGGTCCTGCGGAACCTGCGGGACCTGCGGACCCCGTGGCCCTTGTAGGACCTGTAAGCCCTATCGGGCCTGTGGGACCTGTGGGGCCTTCGGGGCATGTGGGACCTGGGGGGACTGGGACTTGCGGGGCCTGCGGGACTTGCCAGACCTACGAGGCCTGCGGGGCTTGCGGGACTTGTAGGACCTGTGGGACATGTGGGGCATGTGGGACTTGTGGGACATGTGGGATATGCTGGGCCTGCGGGATTTGTGGGACCTGCGCGACCTGCGGGACTTGTGGGACTCGTGGGACCTGTGCTGGCGGCGGGACCTGTCGGACCTGCGGGACCTGTGGGACCCGGGGGGCCTGTGGGACCTGTGGGACCTGAGGGACCTGGGAGACCTGCGGAACCTGTGGGACCTGTGAGAGCTGCGGGACCTGCGGGACATGTGCGACCGGTGGACCTGCGAGAACCTGTGAAACCTGTGGGGTCATTCATACCTGTGGGACCTGTGGCACCTGCGGACCTGCGGGACCTGCGGGTCCTGTGGGACCTGTTGGACCTATGGGTCCTCTGGGACCTACGGGACCTGTGGGAATTGCGGGACATGCGGGACCTGCGAGACCTTTAAAACCTGTAAGACCCGTGGGGCCTGCGGAACCTGTGGGACGTGCGGGACCTGCATGTGGGACCTGTGGGACCTGCGGGGCCTGCGGGGCCTATGGAGTATGCGGGACTGGCGGGTCCTGCGCGACCTGCGAGACCTGTGGGACCTACGGACCCTGTGGATCCTGTGGGGCCTGCTGGACCTGTGGGGCTTGTGGGACCTGTAGGACCTGTGGGACCTGTGGGACCCAGTGGGACCTGCGGGACCTGCGGGGCCTGCGGGGCCTGCGGGACCTGCGAGACCTGCGCGACACGCGGGACCTGCGGAACCTGTGGAACCTATGGGACATGTGAAACATGTGGGACCTGTGGGGCCTGTGGGACCTGTGGGGCCCGCGAGGCCTGTGGGACCCTTGGGACCTGTGGGACGTGTGGGACCTGTAGGACCTGCGAGACCTGTGGGACCTTTGGCACCTTCTTTGCGACTTGTGGGTCCTGTGGGACCTGTAAGACCTGTAGGACCTGTGGGACCTGTGGGACCTGCGGGACCTGTGACACCTGCAAGACCTTGGGACCGGTGGGATCTGTTGGGCCTGAGGGACCTGTGGGACCTGTGGGACCTGCGGGACCTGCGGGACCTCCGGGACCTGTGGCACCTGTGGCACCTGTGCGGCCTGTGGGACCTGCGGGACCTGCGGGACCTGCGAGACCGGCGAGACCTTCGAGACCTGCGGGACCCGTGGGACCTATGGGACCTGTGGGACATCTGGGACACGTGGGACCTGTGGAACCTGTGGGACCTGTGACCGCCGAGGACCCAAGTAAGGCCCTGAATTCTGGGACCGCCAGGCACCCAAGTAAGGACCTTACTTGGGACCCCGGGAATTCCTTATTAAATTTGGTGGATCGACAGATGTCTCGCACTTTGGGACCATCGAGGCCCCCCGGGGGGCATTTATTAAGGAACCAGAAGTTTCCTTACGTCCACCATGTTTTCTTGGAGCGGAAAAACCCAAAGTTCAAACGTCCCGGCGTGGCCGTCGGATGCCCCCAACCAGCCACCCAGCTTGGAAACGCGCGGCAAATGTTTCGCCGAGGCTGAACGCGACTCTGCTGCCGTCGCCACCGTAGCTGCACTGCATCCGGTGATCCACTGGCCTCAGGGCCCCGAAGAGTAAGCCTCCTAGCGGTGTCCTGACGACCTCCTGGAATCTGGGGGGAGACCGCCGGGGGACCTCCCCTGGTCCTCTTGGGGGCCTCCCGCAAACTTCCAGAAGGGGGCTGGGAGGTCTCCCAGAAGCTTTTTCTGGTCCTTGCAAGCCTGCTGGGAATCCTCCCCGAGGACCAGGGTCCGGGAGCCTCCCCCAGACCTCGAAATCTGGCAGGGCTCCCTCCAAGGGGAAACTTCCGGGGAGACCAGGGGAGGCCCCCTGGAAACCCTCCCCTGGTCCTCCCGGGGCGCTGGGGGGAAACTTGGTGGAGGACCAGGTGAGGTCTCCTGGAAGCTTCCCCTGGTCCTCCCGAAAGCCTCCCACAGGAGACCTCCCCCCTGCGGGAACTCTCATCGGAGGCTTCCAGGTGAACCAGGGGAAGCCTCCCAGAGACCTCCCCTGGTCGTCCCGGAAGCCTGGGGGAGGCCTCGCCTGGTGCTCGGGGCCGTGGGAAGCCTCTCGCCACACCTTGTGGAAACCAAGGGAAGCCTCCGGAAGGCCTCCCCAAGCCCTCGGGGGGATCAGGAGGAGGTCTCCAGGAGAACCAGAGGAAATCTGGCGGAGGCCCCCTCCACCTCGCCGGAGGAGGGCCCGCTGGGAGGTCTGGTCGACGTGGAAGGGGGGCATCCCACCAGACCTGTTGGAGGTGGAAGGGAGGTCTGGTACCAGACCTAGTGGGGTCGGGGGTAACTGAAGACCCAACCCAGGCAAAGCAAGAAAACCAACATAGAGGCGAACGCGGCCCAAGACGGCACCAAGATACCCCCCAGGCAACTCACGACGGCCCAAGAGGGCCCCTAATGTCCCAGGTAGCCCCATATACGACTCAAGAGTGTCCCAGGAGGCCCCCATGACAACCCGACAGTAACCCATGACATACCACATGTTGTCCATGTGTGCCACGTGAGAACCCCAGGAGACGCAATAATGAGACAAGGAGAACGAAATGGAAGAAGGGAGGGCGACAACATGGGGGACGTGGGAAGGGGGAGGGCGACGACGTAGACGAAGGAGTGCGCCCCGAAGCGGCGCGGAAGAGCGCGTCACATGTTGCGGCCCTTGCAAGGCTATGGGCGACGACATGTCGCGCGTTATGGCTTTCGTGGCGGTGCTCGAAGACTCGCCACGCCGAGTGCTGCGCGGTCGCGGTGCGCGGGACTTGCCGCGAACAGATCGGCATGACGCACGCGCCGTGGTTTCTACCACAACCGCGCGACGCGTATGATTTGTCAACAATGTCGCGCCCTCCACGAGCGGACCGGGCCCTCCACTTTGAGACGTGCGCAATAAAACACCATCAACACATAATGCGAGTGGACGAGGGGGAAAGCAACCAGAAGAGGTCGCGCGAAAGGTGGACAACAAATGAACAATGCTCACAAAAAAACACATGCGCAAGCGCCCAACGAAACAAACTTATAGACACTCCACCAATTTGGCGCGCCGCGAAGAAGGGAAAAGGGGCGGGGGGCCCGCGTGCCCACGAGGAACAAACTTAACGGCATGGCAATCGCTACTGGACACGCCGTCGCGCAGAGCCGCTCTGACAACACACGCGCACACGGGCGCGCCATCGCGCAAAAGCGGCCGAACCACGTCGCGCGAAGCATCGCTGCGCCAAGGCGATCCGCCCATGCAAAACACGCGCAAATGGCATCCGAAAAGAGCGCTACGCGCCGCGCAAGAAAATATGGCGCGGTGCCGCAACAATCAGGCGGCTACGAATGTAAACTACTCTGAACTGCGCGCACGCGCGTCGCGTTAAACAGGCCGCGCCGCGCAGGCACGCCACTCGGTCTCGCGCCAGCACGTCGAAGGGAAGGTCTGCGGGAGACGCTCTGCAAGTGGCAATGAAGCAACCCCACGAGAACGCGATACATGTGAAATCGAAGCACGCGCCAACAGTAACCGCGACAACAGAACAACCAACAAAACATCATTTTAAAGAAACATCTATAACTTCCGGTTGCGGTGGCTTCTTGCGCGGTCAAGCGATGGCCCGAAGAGGCCTTCCAAAGCCACCCCCTTGCTCCCAAAGATCTCTCGGTTCATCCTGGTTGCTCGCTTTGTTCCCCTAGATGTGTCCTGTCGTCCCTTTTCCCGTCAGGTCTCGCGGGCAGGGCGTCTGAATGGGCCAGCGGGGGCACTTTCGTTCACCGACCGCTAGCGGACAGCCGCGCGGCGTCACCGGCGCTAGCGGGGATGCCTTTTTGGACGCGACCGCGAGCGGCGCCCGCGCGGCGTCGGAAAAAGGTCAAGCTACGAGCGGAAGCCGGAGGTCACAGCGCAACTGTTGCCGGCCAGACGCGGTCACAACGCAGCGGCTGCGCAAGAGCGGCGAAAACGAAACGAGGCAATAGAGAGCGACGCGGGCGAGAAGAAGGCGGAGAAAGCGAAGAAGAAGGCGAAGAGAGCGAAAGAGGAAGACGAAAGGAGCGAGAAGCAGAAAAGCACGCGCCGCAATTCAGAGGTAGAGGATCGAGTAGGTGATCACCGCGAACTTGTTGCACACCGCGTACTTGCCGCGAGTGAGACCAGGTGCTCAAAACCTCCCAGCCGCCGGGCACCGAAACCTCGAGCGGCCAGGGCCAGGTGACCGCAGGGACGCAGTCGGCGACAACGGAGACCGCGCCAGTGGAAGCCCGAGCAGCGCCCGCACCGAAGACCAGGTAGCCGCGCCCACGGCCGTCTCCAAGGCCACCGCGAGGCCGGGGAGCGGAGGGGATCCACCGACCCGCGCGCCCCGGGGGGGCACGGGAGCTGGGGGCACCCGACGGAGGGGGGCAGCTGACAACCGCAGGAAATTCGGTTACCTTCAGAGGAAGGCGGCCGACCGCCGCGGGAAGGCGGGCGACCGCGTCCAGCATCGCCCGAGACCAGCCCGCGGCCTCGGGGGCACAGCTAACAGCCGCGGGCAAAAGTAAAAGGTTTCGCCTGGGACATACTCGCGCCCAGCAGGCGCGCGGCCAACAGCCGCGGGAAAAAAGGGAAGTGGCAAGGCCTGAAACAAGCTAAAGCCTAAAGCACCGGGGCGCGGCTGACAACCGCGGGGCGGTAGAAAAAAAAGCTCGCCTGTAGGCCGGCTGGGGCGCGGCTGACAGCCGCAAGATAGCGGGGGGAGGTTCCGGCCGAGACTTGTCGACGCACTGCTGGGGCGCGGCGCGCGGCCGAGGGATGGCGGGAAATGACTTCGCCCGGCGCGCGCCGAGGACGCCGCGCCTGGATCGCACAGACGGGGCGCGGCTGACAGCCGCGGGAGCGCATGAAATGGTTTCGCCCGCGACCTGCCAGCGCGCAGCTGGGGCCCGACTAACGGCCGAAGGATGGGGGGGGGGAAGTTCCGCTCAAGACATGGCGAAGCACCTCGGGGGCGCGACTGACAGCCGCTGGAAGGCGAGAAATGGTTTCGCCCAAGACCGGCCAATGCGCAGAGGGGGCGCGGCTGACAGCCGCGAGAAAGCAGGGGAGGGCCCTGCCTGAGACCAGCCAGCGCGCGGACGGGGCGCGGCCGACAGCCGCGGGGTGAACGCCATCCGCGGGGAAGTGAAAAGTGGCATCGCCCGGGACCAGCCAACGCGCAGAAGGGGCGCGGCTGACAGCCGCAAGATCTTAAAAGAAGGTTCCGCCCGAGACCAACTGGCGCACGGATAACGCGCGGCAGACCGCCGATGGGATGATCTTGCGAGGTTCAGCCCGAGACTTGCCGATGCTCTGCTGGGGCGCGGCTAACAGCCGCAGGAAGGCAGGGCGCAGCATGGCCAGAGACACGGCGCCGCACGGCCTGGGCGCGGCGGACACCCGCGTAGGAGGCGAGGGGCCAGCGACATGGGGGCGTCCAGCGGAGAAGCAAACGGGCGCGGCAGTCAGCCACGAAACGGGCGAAGCGGCCAGGATAAGACCGTTGAGCCCGACCCGCAGGGAGGGGCAGGGCGCCGCAGCCCGCCCCGCCCCAGCGCAGCAGACAGCCGCAACGGCGCGGAGCGGGCGGCGGACAGAACAGGCAACCAAGGCCCGCGGGCCAGCCGTGGCCAGGAGCCAGCCAGCCGGAGGCCACTGCACGCGAGGCCTGCCAGGGCGAGTTGGGGGGTGAATACCCGCAACGAGCACTGGGCCGGCCGAGGGCGACAACGCCCGCGGACGGGGCCCTGAAGGCAATCGACCAGGAGGAGGGCCGCCATCGTGGAGGCAATGGGAAGCACCAGGTGCAGGATGGCGACCCGGGAGGTCCAGCGAGCCCGCCGGGGGAGGAGGGGGGGCGCAAGGGCGCGAGGGGGGGACAGCGGGCCGTCGCGCAACTGCCAGGCCCCCCCGGGGGGGCAGGAAGGCGCGGCAGATGTGCGGAGCAGCAAAACGCTGCAAAGTAGGACTGCCGCAAGGGCACTAGCAGTGGCAGGGGCTGTTAAGGCCCAGTAAAGCGACCGGCGCGCTGACCCCCCCCTTCGCGACAGGAGGTGCATCGCGCATTCAGCGCCCGTGCACCGCCCGTGCGTCGGCCGCCGAAAGGGCCAGCCGTCCTCTCGAACGCGCACGTCGCCCGCGCAAGGGGGCAATTTGGCGAGTGCGTCGCCAGCGCGGCGGACACCCACGGAGCGGATCGCACGCGCGTCGCCCTCTCCACGGCCGCTGAAAAGGCCGGTCGCCTTCGGGAAAAAGAAAGTCGCCCACGCTGCGGCCCTCTTGGCGAGAAGAAGGCGGCCGCTGGGCTACCTCGGCAGATCAGCAAATCCCTTTAACATTACACATGCAGCGATGCTGCTGAACGCACCCCGGCGATGGGCCAGCAGGTCCCCGCAGCCGCCGCCACAGCCGCCGCAACCGCCGCCAGCGCCAAAACTACCGCCGCCACGATCACCACAAACGGATGCGACCGCAACCACATCCACCGCGACGATCACGACCAACACCATTTACCGCCATCACCACCACCACGACCACCACGCTTCTCGCGACCACCACAACGACCGACACCGGCACGATCACCGACGTGACCACCACCAGCCCGCCCACCACCAGCGGCACGACCGCCGCCAGCGCGACCAAGGCGACGAACGCGACCACGACCATGATCACCGACATGACCATTACAGCAGCACCCGCCCACTCCGCCCTCCCCCCCCTCCCCCCCGCCCCCCTGCCGGGCCGCCCTTGCCGCCGCGCCCGCCTCGCGCCCCTGCCCCTCCCCCCTCCTTTGTCCCCTCGTAATCTTCCTCTTCCACCGCCAGCGGCGGGGCCGTTCGCGGGAGGCGGGGGCGCCGCTCGCGGCGACGCGCCGCGGCCGTGGAAGGGGGGCCGAAGGAGAAAAAGAAAATGCAGAGGGACACGGGGTGGCAAGGGAAAAAACAGACACGAGAGAGGAGAGGGGGAGGGACAGACAGAGGGAGGCCGGTAGAAAGGAGGAGGAGAAAGGGAAGGAGAGAGGGAGACGAGGCAGGAGAGAGCACGAAGGAGGAGAAATGTCAAAAGAGGAGGGGCGACGAGGAAGGAAAAGGGAAATAACAAGGGCAAGCCCCGCCCTTCCTGGTGCAATGGAGGACGCAGCCGCCGCCGCTTGTAAACGGCGCGAGCACGGCGGGCCGACGGCCGTTGCGCATTGCTGCTCGGGGAAATGCTAGGGGCGGGCAAAATCGCGACTGCGTCGCGCATGCGCCGGGCGTGCGTCGCGCGTGCGTCGCGCGTGCGTCGCGCGTGCGTCGCGCGGGTCGATCGTGCGTCGCGCGCTGGCAGGGGTGCTTCGCGCGCGGGTCGGGGTGCGTCGCGCGCGCGTCGCGCGCGCGTCGCACGTGCGTCGCGCGGGCGTCGCTCGGGTCGTTCGCGCGTCGCGCGCAGGTCGCGCCCGAATCGCTCGAAGGGCGCCGTGGACTCCTGACGGCGCGTGAACTGCACGGCCCGCTGGCGAAACGATCCAGGGATGCGCGCGGCAATCGTAGAAATAGCGAGACACGCACGTGAGAACTACGAACGCGAGGAGACCAATAGACGAAATGGTGATGCAGCGCGTACGGACTAATCCATTTCAAGCGCACGCCCCGTCAGATTTTGAACATCGGTCCGTCGCTGCAGCAATTTGGCGACGTCTCGCCCGCCGATGCATTGGGGGGAAAAAAATGGAAGTGAGGCGAGGGAAGGGCGGGCGGAAATGGGAACGGACGGGCGAGGAGGGGGCGCGCGGGGGCGGCGCAGCGGCGGCGGGAGCGATGGAAGGCGATCGAAGCGGGGCGGCAGGAGCGAGGAGGGCGAGAAGAAGTTTCAGGAGGGTGGAAGGACAACGGGGGGCGAGTAGGGAGGCGGACAGGACGGCAGCCTGACACAACAGAACTGAATACAAATTTCGCAAACGGGACAAAACGCGCAGCGCGTTGGACGAGGGGAAGAGGAAGGAAGAGGGGGGGGCAGGAGGATTGGCGCGAAACGACATGGGGGCGCGGGGCGCGATGCGACGGGGCGAAGTGGCGCCGCGTCGCGCGACGTGACGTCACCCCCGCCGCGGCGCGACGCGCACAGCCCCCAATCAACGCGAGGCGTCTTCGTCCTCAGCAACGGTTGGCGCCCCCGAAAATGAGCACCAGCAAATCCTCTTGCGCCGAATTGGAAACAGAACGCGTTGGTGGACAGTCGAACTAGACTGCGCCGCGACCGCCACAATGGCTGCGGGTGCACCGGCGTCGGAAACCTATATATCGCCAGAGAAATTCCGAAGTCGCGCCACATGTCGCCCACACACTCTGGGAGGCCGGGATTCGGGACAGAGACGCAAACCAGGGCCGGCGCACGGGCGACGCTCGGGCGACGCACTGAACGAAACTCGGGGGGGGGGGGGGGTCGCCTCACTGGGCCATGACAGCAGGGGGCCACGAGGGGCCAGATCCCCAGGCCGCCCATAGCGAGCCGGGGGAGGCGGCAGTCATCCAGAGGGAGAGGGGCAGGGCCCCCAAGGGGGGGGGGGGGGGCTAGTGCCTGGGGCGGGCCGACAGCCCCAGCCCGACGCGCCCGGGGCGGCGTTCGCGCGCACGGAACGGCGCGCGCAGTGGCAGGCTGCCCCCATGGCCCTGAAGGGCGGGCCCCGAGGGGCCCAGAAGCGACGTGCAGCGCCCGCGAGGGCGGCTGCATGAACGCGTCGGAACAGCCTGCTGAGCCCAGGAGTGTGCCCGGGACAGGCGCGCGCTCAAGGCACTTCTGGGGCCCTCAATCCTGCCGCGCCGGGCGTCGCTGTCAATTCTGCTGCGCCGGGCGTCGCTGTCTTCGCGCGATCCTCTGCCTTTTGCTTCACCAGGGTTGCCCGTGGGCCTGATTCTCTCGCGGATGCGGGCGCGCGCAGTCCCCCGTTCAATCCCGAGCTGGAGTTCAGCTTCATCGCGAAGACGTCCTGCAGCGGGCCCACTCGTCGAGGCAGCGCGAGCAGGACTCCGGCGGTTAGCGCGCAGGGCCCGCGCGGACCCAGCCCGACTGCGGAGTGGGGTGCGCGGTCGTCCACTGATGCCGAAGGCCAGTGAAGTAGTCGCCCAGCTCCCTCTGGAGCCTCTTCACAGTTACAGCGGGGGCCTCTCCGATGGGGCTCTGGGCGACGACTCCGTCGAGGGGGGGCATTGTAAATGTACTGCCTCGTCACTGGATCGCGAAGGTCGCGTGGGCCATCGCCCCGGCAACTCCCGTAGTTGCGCTGCTCTGGAGCGGCAGCAGCCTGGGCGCGAGGGCCAGGGAACGGATCGAGGGCCGGGGAGGTCGTCGCGTTCGGCGGCGCGTGCCCGCGCGGGCCGGCTCCAGCGACCTTCGGATTCCCAGCTGGACCACCCTGCCCACTCAGCCCAGCGGCTGCCGCAGGGACTGCCGCGACTGGTCTCGCCGTGGCGGCGCGGGCGGCGCTCGCACCGCCCTTCGTTCCAAGGGTGCACGGCTCGTCTTCGTGCCCGGGGCTACCCGAGGAGTGGGCGACCAGCTGTGGCTCAGAAAGCCCCTTGGTGCCCCCGTGGCGTGGTGGGTTGCTCGCTCCGGGAGACCACGCCGGGGGCCTCCGGGGCCCTGTCCAAGTGTCCCGCGGTACTGTCGTTGCCCGAGACAAGAGCAGGGCTTCCCAGGGTGGCGGGACGGGCGTGGGGAACGGCCAGAACAGGGCCGGCGAGCCGCGCGCGGGTGCCGTCAGGGGAATGCGAGATAGCACGGCGGCGGCACGGTGGGCTAACACCACTGCGCGTAGGGGAGTGCGCCGCGCTGTCATTCAAGTCCGGGCCTGGGGAGCGCGAGCCTAAGGGTAGGAACTCTACTGGGAAGTCAGCTGCCTCAGGGGGCTGCCCACCCAGGCCGGCCCGCCCATCGCCTCTGATGTGCCTTTGTGCCTTCTGTTGGAGGGGGGCCGACCTGCTTGCACAGCTCCTGAGTGTCTCGCATGGAAGCGTCCTTGGCTGGCTCTTGTAGTGTCCCGTGGGTGAGCTTATCTGAACTGACCTGCGTCAAGAAGGCAACGAGGGTGTCCAGGGTGTGCCGCAGGGGTGACGGGCCACGCTGGGGCCACCCGCTGGAGTGCAGAAGCCAGCTGTCCAGTATGGAGTGGTTCGTAGAGAGCACACATAGCTTCGCAACCACCCGGGCGGCGGCGAGCCGCTTACCTTGCCAGTGGAAGCTGTTGGGGAGGTAGGAAGGGGCCACCCGTTCGCCATAGACCTTCCTCAGAAGGGGGCGAAGCTGGAGTGGGTCCCACCTTTCGGGGGCGTCGGGACGTACCGCGTCCATCCCGTCCTCTACAATGAGATCCCTCCATCGGGCGCCCAGGAGTGGGTGCAGGTCGCGTAAGAACTCGATTATCCGAACCTCGATTGGCCTGGTGTCTGGGTCGTCACCCCCCTCCTCCTCAGCGGCTTCCAGGAAGTTGAAATCGATGTTCTTCAATGCAGGCCCTTGGCGGAGGCTCGCCTCATGTAGGAGACGGAGCACCTCGTCGGCTCCACTCGTCTAGAGAGGGCGGTCGTCTGGTTCGAGGGCAGACAAGCCCAGAGCGCCTTCGCACTCGCTGTGCGGGGCGGACTTGGTGGCGTAAGCCCGGTTGGGTGCGAGCTCGCCAGTTACGGCGTACTCGCCGGGGACGGGCGGGGCGGCCCGTGACTCGATGGTGGGGGCGGGGGGGTAGATTAGGTGCAGGTAAAGGTCGAGCAGTTTGTTGACTGCACTGGGCTTGGCGTCCCGCGCGCGTACCAGGCATGGGCGGCACAACCAGGTGGCGTTCCAACTGCGGCTTGTCCAGGCAACGGATCGATCCGCCCACGCAGGGAGGCCACCCGCCTCTGCTGACCCAAACTCTGCGTCAGCCTTCCATACGAAACAGCCGAGCGCAGGCGCGCCTGCTTCCCAGGACAAAGGCGGGGGCGCTGGGGGGGCACCCGTCGCGCGTAGCCGTGTAGCGCTTGGTATCGATTGCCGTGTACCCAAACCTGTCGTCGTCGATCCGAGTGGGCGGAATGGTAGTGTTGGCGTTCTTGGGGACGTGGAGGCTGACCAGGGCCAACAGGAAATCGCTCAGGCTGTCTGCAGTCGTTGCGGTGGGAAGTGCCGAGAGCGCGAGCAGGGAGGCGTTGGGGAAGAGTGTGTGCACGGGCGGGGGCCGGGAAGGATTCCTGGCCAGTGCAACCGTCTGGACGTTGTCGCTGAATGTGCAGTCCGCTGATACCAGGTGGCCGTCCTTCTCAGCCGCATCTGTCCAGCAAGAAGCGCAAAGCCATGTACAGTCCAAACCGTTATCATGCGCCTGTTGGCGGTTGGTCGCAAGATACGACCGTGAAGCGTGAAGAATTTCACATGCGCCGCCATGAATACATCTTGAAAGGCGGCAAGTCGCGCGACTGTGGTATAGCACGCTGGACAGGCCCCGAATCCCGAGCGGAACTCGTGGAGCTGGTGGCACAGGAAGCGATCGTCATACTTACCTGGAGGGACCGAGTCTGCGCATCTGCGGCGGAAACCTCAAAGCGCTGAACGTCTTGAGCCCCCTCCTCAGCTGCGCTGGCAGGAGGGCCACCGTCGGTTAAAACATCAGCGTCCTCCTTTGGAATAGCGGTTTCATCCGACTGCAAATATCTCCAGATGTGCCTCGGCCCATCTCTGGTCGAACAAACTTCTCCAGACGACCTCAGGAGTGGTGCTGTCCGCCGACTTCATGCGATAAAAGGGCAACGACCTGTGCAATGTCCACCCATCGGGGGCGCTGGTTTGAAACCAGCGTCCCGTCGGGGGCCGCGAAATCGGTGCCTTAAGGATACCTTGGTGTTGAATATGATGATGTGGTCCCAATACGTACGATGCTTATCATGGACATGTAGAACATGCTCGAGCACAGCGGAATCAATTTCTCCTCTGACGGGAACATCGGAATCGCCCAGGCCGGTTGAACGGATCTGGGGATCCTGATGAACCTGTTCGGAGGAGCGCCGTCCAGAGGCAAGAGCCCGCGCAAGCTAATCCAGTGCGGAATCGCGTCGGCGGCCAAGGTATCCATGGGAATTTCCCTGGCCATGGGGAGGAAATCGCATGACCGACTAAGTTGGCGCATTGAACAAGCCCGATTGTGCATATGGGTTGTGGATCACCCCCCTCGTAGACTCACGAATGGCCCTCATCGACGTGACGTGCAACAGCGGTCCGTGAGTGTCGGATATACGATTGAACTCATACAACAAGGCATACATCCGCTCGATGTTGGCAACGGCCGCTGAATGAGCCTGCACAGCCCTGACGAATACGGGAACTGGGGTGCACTATTTTTCCGAATACCGTGAGTCCTCATCCGACGACTGTTGCCAGTGTTCACTTGGAAGCTGATGAAGCAAGGGATAATGACTTGATCCCAGCCCAAAGATGAAACAGAGCCCGGCTACAACATGGTTAAACCAAGCCGTCAGGGCAACAATTGTGTGTTCAAACAGTCACGCAACATCTTGGTGACAAGCACTGCACGTACGACGAGACGAGGCGCTTAGGAGGACGGGAGGCTTAAGGCTCAGAGGGAGGCGGGGCAGGGGGATGGCGCACTAAGTGTCCTGCTTTCAGAGGTCCTGGGGTACGATCGCAAGAGGTGCAGGATCTGGCATGGGCTCTCAGTCCCGAGCAGGCTCAGGTCCACATGGAGGTCGATTGCGCCACCCTCCCCCGCCCCAGAATTGGAAAGAGTATCGGAGGAGGTTCAGCGAGACCCCCGCCATTCCAGCCCCAGCTCGCGATCTACTTTTGCATGTGCAATCCAGCGGACTACGGAGGCTTTGCTGCTTAGAGCGTACCGCTGCGAATGAGGCGCAGCACATTTTTCGTTATCAACCTATGCCGTGGGCGTCGCCGGTAGAGAAATGCGCAGTGGCATAGTGAATATTCGATCGCAGCTCCCTCGGTCGAACTAGTCTTGCTTAGTGTCGACAGCGCGGTCAATGATGTGAGTGGCGATCTTACCCGAGAAGCGACGATTCTCGAATGGATCGAGCATATCCAATGCCATCGTGCTATCAACACTGGAGGGGGGGCGCCGTGCGAAACGTACCCGGCGTCGAGACAGCAGGAAGGCGCCCCCCCTCCGCTCAGAACGATCCAACATGTATGGGGGGTCACATGGGCCACGAGGCGCCAGTCGGAGCAGGTTCGGATCGTATCGCAATGATGCCAAGATTTTAAACGACTAGGCTCCGTGCCGGCACATCCGGCTGGCTTGAACATCCTGTATGCCCAACACGGGCCAGAGGTGCGCAATAATGGTTCGAGCGGAAGTCTGCGCAAGCAATCTGGCTATCTCCCTGCGCAACAAGCACGACTTTCGATCAGTGTGAACACCTGGCTCCAGGTACTGACCCCGCTGGTGCAGGTAGGGCCCTGACCACCATAGTTGCGATTCGAATGCCCAGCTTGGCAGGTTTCTTGAAGGCCAGTCCTAGGACGGCTTGCTCCCACGAGAAAAGGTCGCATATGGCTCGGAACGTTTGCCTCGGGTGCATTCAAGACGACCTCGGAGAAGGCCATCGCCTCAGACATAGTAGACTATACACATGAGTTGTTGCAGGGTCCCGCGTCTCTCCCTCTCTCTCTCTCTTTCTCTCTCTCTCTCTCTCTCTCTGTAGATTAGCAGAACCAGGTTTCTCGCACGTGCGTTCCCCTCGAGGATAGCAACGAAATCCATGAGGGTCTGATGGAGTTGTATGTCTCGTGAGCGCGAAACGAACCACACAGTAACAGCCAGGCCCTTCCGTACGCTCCTAAACTTGAAGGTTTTGAGGGCCGACGCCAGAAGAAGGGGAGCGCCAGGATCAAATTCGATTCCGAACGCCACCGTTTTCTCGACACCGACTCCAGCGTTGACGAGGCCGCCGCTTTGCCTGACGGTGCTGGTGATGCACAGCCAGCCCTAGAACTCGGGCCGAAGGGTTCCACCAGTGCAGAGGAGGCTTCCTAGTCTTCTTCGGAAGCGGAGGCTGAGAAAGAGTTTGCTGACCTGCTTCGGGGCTTCCCATAGGAGCAAGCGGCATGCCCAGAAAGCCAGGATCGCCGAGAACCGCGCCGAAGCGCAGCGCCGTCGCAGGGAGAGGATCGCTCCGTGGGGACAGGCAGCACCGCCGCCGATCTCTCTCTTTCCAAAGCCTGCCCCAGGGGTTAGGGCGGCGCTCTAATAGAAGCGTGCGAAGGAGGCCTGGACGGACTTGCTGTTCCAGCAGGCCGTCCGCTTCTCTCCTGCCACGCTCTCTCTCTCTCTCTCTCTCTCTCCTGAGAGGGTCTCCAGAGGCACGGCGGGTGGCGAGTTTGTTTGTCATGCGCCACCCCGCCGTGCCACCACACGCGAACAAAGAGCCCGGCCCGCCGCCCATGCCTGCGTTGCATCAACCTCCCCCCTCCCCCTGTCTCCCCATCCCCCCTCTGCGAAGCCTGGGCAGCCGGTGCCGACGCATGCGCCCGAGGAGCTAGCGCGGGCGGGCGGGTGGCGCCCGCTGTGCCGTCGCCGTGTCCATCACCACCTGCAGCGCGTGCAGGCTGCGCTGCACGGCCTCTGGGTCCAGCGCCAGCAGCCCAGGCCAGCTCGCCACCGCGGCCTCCAGCGGGCCGGCCGCCCCCCTCCTCGATCCACCTCCTCCTCGGTCCTCCTCCTCCTCCTCCTCCCTGGTCCTCCTCCTCCTCCTCCTCCTCCTCCTCCTCCTCCTCCTCCTCCTCCTCCCCCCTCAAGTATTGGGGGTCAAGTCATTTTGTTTTGGCCTCCTTCCCCTGTGCCGCACCGAGGCACTTGAGTGACTAGATTTGGGTGCCACCTTCCGAACAATTGCGCCAGATCTCGACCAAAGCAGGGGAAAAAACAATGGCACGGGGCTCGTCTGTCCCAAGGAGTCGGGGCCCATGGAGCAGGTGCCCAGACTGCGGAGTATGTGAGTACAACGCCGAGCTGGCCAAGGCAGGCTGCACCTGCCGTGGCTGCGGTTCTCGAGTACCTTTGTACAAGGCTCGGGCGACATCGGCAGGACGGAGCCGAGTCACCTTCGATTTGTCGGACAGCGAGGACGAGCGGGTGGTCCCGCGAGGGACCAAGTGGGGCAGCGGCAAGGGCCGCGGCGGCGCCAAGGGCGGCCAGGGCGGAGCAGGCAAGGACGTGACGGCCATCCTGGACCAGGCGCTGAAGGCGACAGAGGACCAGGAGCTCATCGGCTGCTTGCGCAAGCAGGTGGACAGGCTCATGGCAGAGGCGACGAAGCCCAAGAACGAGCCGTCCCTCGTGGAGGCACTTCGTCGAGCTGAAGGGGCACGTAAGGATGCAGAGCATCGTCATTCGCAACAAGTTTCACATGTGCTGCGGCTTCGGAAGCAGCTCTCTGTGGCTGAGGAGAAGGAGACGGCGGCGGCTCGGGCTGCGGCGGAGGCCACGATGGCCCGCAAGGCAGCAGCGCAGGCAGTGGCACACGCCGAGGGCGTCGAGGCCAAGCCTGTGGCGCCTGGGGCCCAGGAGCCTGCCGCCGACAAGCCCATCTTCCACATCAGCTGGGATAGCAAGTTCTTCGACCAGATCGAGAACATGGAGTGCGAGGAGCACGAGCGCGAGGCCCTTCGCGGTCTCAAGCAGAACCTGGAGGTCACGCAGGGCGCCATGGCCTCCAAGGAGGCCGAGGTCAAGGCGTGGCTGGAGCAGATGGAGTCCGTGAAGAAGGACATCGAGCAGCGCCTCCTCAAGAAGAGGCGCGGGGCCGACGGCCAGGCCATGGCGGGCGGCGAGGGCGGCGACAGTGCTCAGCAGCCCAGGACGGCGGCATCGGGGACCTCAGGAGGGGTCTCGCCTGGCGGCGCTGCCGCTGCAGGCGCCGATGCCGCCGCAGCCGAGGCCAAGGCCAAGGAGGCCCAAGCCTTGAAGGAGAAACAGATCACCGACGAGGCCAAGCGGCTGTCCGAAGCCAAGTTCCTGGCGGAGGCGCAGAAGCTGAATGGCAAGAGCAACGGCAAGGGCTTCGCCGCTCCCCCGAGCGGCGCCAGCTCGTGACTAGCTGGAGAAGCGCCGAGGGCGCCAGAGCCGCTCGAAGGGGCGGCGGGGGAGCATAGTCGCTGGTTCTATGCTAACGTCACATGCATGGGGGAGAAGTGTTGGAACTGGCTTGTGACCAAGTCGTTCGACTTCGTCAGTGTCGTAGAGTCCCACGTCCACGATGCGAAGACTCTACGTCAATATGATGCCAAGGCTCGGGGGAAGGGCCTGAGGTTGTTCACCAATCCTGCGAGACCATCGTCGAAGGCGAAGGCTGCTATCGGCTCCAAGAGGGAGGCGCTGATGGAGCATTCCAATGAGGGCGGCGAGTGGTGCATGTCGAAGGGGCACCTGCAGACGCATCGACTTCCAGCCGCCTGGCTTGCTGTGAATAGATTGTCTGCGCCGCTCCATCCGTCTTGCTTCGATGGCTTCATCGCCACAGTTGTTCATTTTTCAGGCTTCAGTATGGTTATGATCAACTTTTATGCACATAGTTGTATTGGGCTCCGTGGAGCCAACCTCGGCAGCTTTCAGAGATTGGCGGGGCTCCGGTGGTCTCTCCAGCTCCCTTGGATAGTTGCAGGCGACTTCAATATGTCCCCACAACAGCTTGAGCGGTCAGGCATTGTCAGTCGGTTGCACGCAGTGGTGTTGCAGGCAAAAGGGGTTGCTACATGTAATCTAGGCTCGGGCACGGTTATAGATTATCTGTTATGCAGTCAGTCAGCGGTGCCATTCGTTGCCGGAATTAGGCCTGTCATATCGGTACCCTGAAAGCCACGCATTGGGCTCGAGATTGTCATGCGTAGGTCAGGGGACCAGTTCCTGACAAGGATTCTAGAGACTCCAGGGCGCCTCCCGCAGGTCCCTCGACCGTGTAAAGAAGCCACCGCTGGGTCTAAGTCTTGCGTGGCGAAAGCTACGCGTAGGGTACAGCATCAGCTCGCTGTCGAGAAGCGAGCGGCTAAATTTTCTCCCTTGTTTGAGGATTGCTGTCAGAACGAGCAATCCACTGCGATCCCAGAGGCTGGCGGCGCTGGGGAAAATGACCTGTCGGCCTCGGGGAAAGGGGAGCAGCATACTGATCCCTTCAATTTTGATGAGTGGCCTGAGGAGGAAGATCCGTGGGCCGAGGAATTGTCTTTCTGTCCCGACTCCTCCCTCCTCCCCGCTCTCACTGTAGCGTCTGTAGTAGATAGTGCGCAAGCTAATATGCTAAGTGATCCCCAGCCTGGGCCCTCTAACAGGTCTCGCGAGGTCTCCAGGGACGTGCCTGAAGTGGCCGAGCAGTCTGGGGTGGAGCCTTTGAGCGCTGCGGCTCCTGCTCTTGGCCATCCTCAGTCGCAGACCCTGGATTCTTCTGGGGCTGGAGGCCCCCAGGGTCCTGGGCTGGAAGGGGGCAGCTCTGGAGGGGCCCCGTCATTCGCTATCCCGACCGATTTGTGGACTAGATGCAGGCGTGACGTAGGGTTCATTTCTGGGGCAGCCACTCTTCAGTCCCTTGCCCCTGCTCTGCGTCAATCCGTAGCCGTTCGGCTCAAGCCCGCTGAGCTTGAGACTATTTCAGGCCTCTACGCTTCCTGGGTGTCAGCTGTCGAACCCACAATCACTTCTCATCATGGAGTGGACCTGCCGCGAGGCCCATCGAGGGCTACGGGGCCCAGGTTCACAGTGACCACAGTGAAGCTCCCACAGAAGGTGCGTGCGACACCTCTGCGAGACCAGATCAACGGCTGGTGGGCGCAGGTCAACGCGCTGCTCGCAGGTCTCGTGTTGCACAAGACGAAGGACAACGGTGCTCTACAAGCCGAACGCTACGTGCAAGGCTGTGTACGTCATCTGGCTGATCGGCCTGAGCATGTGCAGCGTGTGCTACTTGATGGACGTGATCCCCCTTGGTCGGAGTGGGAGAGGGTTCTGAGCAGCGCGGGCGAGGTGGTCACACCGGTGCTCGCGAGCTTAGCAGTTCAGGATAGTGTCAATGAGTTCAAAGATTTCATGGGTGAGGACGGTGCCGTTGGAACTTTACACAAGGCCCTCAATCCTCAGGCTCTGCCAAGCCTGGACATGGCTCAGGAAGATAGAGTCCTTTTTCACCCTCGCGATAAGATTAATCACAAAGCTAAGCTATGGCACGACTTGTGGGCACCTGCTGTCTTGGATGAAGACGAAATCTCTCGGACCTTCGCCAAGATTCAAGCTGCTGCAGCCACGGAGTCCTTGCCAGATATTTCAATTTCGGAAGCGAGAGGTGCTCTTCGCAAGATGAAGGGACGAGCTGGCATGGGGGTGGACATGCTTAGTCCGCTCGACTTCAAGCGCCTCCCTGACGAGGCGCTCGCCGAGCTGGTGTTGTTGTATCAAGCTTGCGAGTGCCATCTTGTATGGCCAGGTCAGATCCTCTTGATTCTCGGGCGTCTACTGCCTAAGAAATCAAATGGAGACCGCATCATAGGTTTGGTGTCGATGGTGGGCAGGCTGTGGAGCCTTATTCGGGAGCCATATGTTCGCAGCTGGTCAGCCTCGGCAGAAGCCCACTGGGACGCAGCTGCCAGGGGGAATTCGAGCCTCCGCGAGGCTTTCGTGCGGGTGCTGCAACAGGAGGTGTCTCATCACCTCGGAGCTGCCACGGGCGAGGCCCTCGTGGACATCCAGTCGTTCTACGACTCCATCGAGTGGGCACCGCTGGCCTCCTGTGCGCTGGCACTCGAGTTCCCGCCGCAGGTGCTGTACCTGGAGCTGCTGCAGTGCGTCGCAGCTCGCACGCTGAGCCAGCTTGGCGCAGCGACACGGGCCTTCCAGCCATCGCGGAGCGTGGTCCAGGGCCTCAGGGCTGGAACACGCTTCGCCGAGGCCATGACCCACTACGTGCTGGAGGTCATCACAGTCGCCCACCCGAGAATGGGTCATCGCATCTGGATCGACGACCTGTCGCAGTCTGCTCGAGGCTCGCGCGCAGCTGTGCGAAGAGAATTGGCGGCATGTGTCATCAACACGTGCGAGGAGCTGAGAGCCAAGCAGCTGAAGGTCGCGTCCAAATCAGTCATCATCTGCGCGTCGTTCCAGGACGCCCAGTGGGTGGCCAGACGAGTGGCCCGTGCAGGCTACTCTGTGCAGCCCGTCAAGCAGGCCACCTACTTGGGGGTCGACTTGGGCGGGGGCAAACGGATGGCTCGCGAGACGAGGGTCAAGAGCGACGCCAAACACAAGGCCATGAGTGGCAAGGAGCGTCGGCATGCGTTCGTGTCGAAGAAGTATCGGGTCACGGGGAGGCTCGAAAAGCAGGGGGCGCAGGCGGCAGGGGTGCACGGGCACCAAGCCTATGGCACCTTCGGCGCCAGGATGACGCTGGCTCGACGGCGCCTGGGTCAGGCGCTGGCGGCGCCCACGCGCGGCCGCTGCCTGACCACATGGCTGGCTCTGCGCGCTGGGGATCTTGACCCAGCGATCAAGATGCCAGTCGAGACGTTGGATTTGTGGCTGCGGACCTGGAGGGAGCAGCCCGACTTGCGGGCAGGTGTACGACAGGCGTGGGACAGCGTCTACAAGCACATGCAGGAGCTCCCAGCTGCGCAGCGAGTGCGCCATGTGAGAGGCCCCCTCACGGCCACCGTCCTGCACTTGATGGAGGCAGGCTGGGACCCACAGCAGGCTACGTCGTGGGATCTTCCTGGTAGTCATCCAGCCGCTGGGGACACATGGAAGTTCGACGACGAGATGTACTCGGGCATTGCAGCGCTGGGCTCGCACCAGGGCTTCATCACGGATTTCAAGCAGACCTTGAAGCACGGCTTGTGGCAGAAGGCGAGCCAGCACTTCTGCGGGGCAGGACTGAGTCAGGGCGTCGACTGCGTATCGTACCAGATCTTGCTGCAGCAGCTGGCCGCGGTCCCAGTGCACGGCCACCGCTTGTCGGAGGTCATGTTGGCCTGCGCAGTGGGAGGTTGTTGGCCGCGGCAGCGCAAGGAGGACGAGCTGAGCAAGTACGCAGGCGTCGTTGAGTGCCCGCGATGTCGGAAAGCTCCAGAAAATATGATGCATCGGATATGGTTATGCGAAAGCAACGTCGAGAAGGATGCGCACACCGAGTCGGACGACCTGATTCCTCAGGCTCTCGCGCAAGGCGAGGCCGATCAGGGCTTCTGGCTCCGTGGCCTCATGCCAGCGCCCTGGACGGAGGCGCCGCCGCCTTGTGATGTTGAGGCGCGGGCCGGCACGGAGGAGCTGTTCGGGGAGGCAACCGTGGAGGGTTGCGTCGCGGGGGGATCTGAGCAGGCGCCGCTGTTTGCCTTTGGAGAC
>CAUYUJ010017660.1:335000-337500 GCA_963575745.1 Prorocentrum cordatum | reverse complement strand
CTACTACTACTACAACAACTACTACTACTACTACTACTACTACTCCTACTCCGACTCCGACTCCGACTACGACTACGACTACGACTACGACTACTACTACTACTACTACTACGACTACTACTACGACTACTACTACCCATCCTCATCTTCATCCTGCTCCTCCCCCTCTCATTCTCCTCCACCTCTGCCTCGGTCCTCCTCTTCCTCTTCCTCCTCCTTCGTCTCCTCCGTATCTATTAGATTCGCTTCTAGATGACTGCTCCCTGCCGCATCCCGAGGCTGATCGCAAGGGCGGGCTGGGCGTTCCGCCTGAGACATGCTCGCTATTGGTGATCCTGAAGCTTAGAAGCCAACGCTTTCAATGAAAGGCGGGGTGCGTTTCAAATGTAGCTCTTGTTTTCGCGCCGCGCGCATTCGTTTATAAAGTTTGCAAACGCTTCGAATATTGAAGGCGAATCGTTTTCAAAATGTGGCTCTCGCCTGAACTCCGCGCACTTCGTTCAAACATTTGCAAGAGCTTCACGGTTTCATGACGGGTCGTGTTCAACATTTGGTTCACGCCTTTGCGTTGCGCACATCCGTCCTGCAAGATTGCAACCGTTTCACGGCTTGAGGACAGGTCGTGTTCAAATGGTGGCTCTCGCCTTAGCGCCGCGCACATTATTTAAACATGTGCAAGAGCTTCACGGATTGAGGACGAGTCGTTTTCAAAATGTGGCTCTCGCGTTAGCGCCGCGCGCATTCGTTTTAAAGTCTCCTGGCGAAAGATCCAACCATCTGCAATTGTGAATACCGCAGTTGTGAAACCCGCCTTCGGTGGAGATCCCTGTGGGGCCATTAAACGCGTGGGGGGTGTGCCGAACTGTGCGAGGCGGTGCCATGCGAACCCCGCCAGTGTGGCCTTCGGTGGAGCTCCCTGTGGGGCCACGCAGCGTGAGGGGTGTGCCGAAACGGGCGCGGTGGCGCCATGCGAACTTTGCCACTGGGCCTTCGGTGGAGCTCCCTATGGAGCCACGGAACGTGTGAGTGGTGCGCCAAATGGGGCGGGCCCGCCATGCGAGCTTTGCCACTGCGGCCTTCGGTGGAGCTCCATATGGGGTCACGGAACGTGTGACGGGTGCGCCGAAGTGGGGCGCGGCCGCCATGCGAACTTTGCCACTGTGGCCTTTGGTGAGCCTACAGGGCCACGAAACGTGTGAGGGATGCGCCGAAGTGGAGCGGGGGCGCCCTGCGAACTTTGCCACTGAGTCTTTCGATGGAGCTCCTTACAGGGCCACGCAACGTGTGAGGGGTGCGCCGAAATGAGGCGGGGCCGGCATGCGAACTTTGCCACCGAGACCTTCGGTGGAGCTTCCATGGGGCCACGCAACGTGTGAGGGGTGCGCTGAAATGGAGCGGGGCCGCCATGCGACCGTTGCCAGTGGGGCCTTCGGTAGAGCTCCCTGTGAGGCCACGAAAGGTGCGCCGAAGTGGGGCGGGGCCGCCATGCGAACTTTGCCACTGGGGCCTTCGGTGGAACTCCCAGTCGGGCCACGAAGCGTGTGAGGGGTGCGCCGAAGTGGGGCGGGGGCGCCCTGCGAACTTTGCCACCGGGGACTTCGGGGGAACTCCCAATCGGGCCACGAAGCGTGTGAGGGGTGTGCCGAAACAGATACATGCGGAGGGCAGAAGCAAGGGAGGGAGGAGGGGAAGGAGGAAGGAGGAGTGAGGAACGCGGGGCGCTCTCTTTAAAGCGAAGACCCAACACCACAGGATGGTTGGGAAAAATGCCAGAGCTTCACGGCTTGAGGGCGGTTCCTTTTCAAAATGTGGCTCCCGCCTCAGCGCCGCACACACTCGCTTTAAAGTTTGGAAGAGTTTCACTTGTCCTCATGGTTAACAATCCAGAAATGATATTTGGTAACGGTTCAAGATTGTCAGGGCGCAATAGTTGCGTTGATTCGCGGTGCTGAGTTCCAGGAGTGACGTTCTGGTTTTCAATATCGCCAAGTCGTGGCGTTGAAATCCTGAGAATGGTGTTTTGGCGCGCTGTAGGATTTTCATACGGTTGTCCCCGAATTGGGCAATTCCCTGTGGAAATAAAACCTTGTAGGGGCCTGTGAAGAGGGAATTTGGAGGGAGGGTGCATCCCAACATCGTTGATGAGTCTTGGGTTTGCACTGCTCCTCCTCCTCCTCCTTTTCCTCCTCCTCCCCCTTCTCCGCCCCGGTCCTACTCCTCCCCCGAAAGCACGGGGCGTGCGGGGGCGGGAGCGGCAGCCAGTTCCGCGAGCCAGGGGGGAAAGCCGCGCGCGAGGGCGCCAACGGCGGGGTTCGCGCGCGACTTTCATGAAACGGCGGCGCCAGGAAGGTCTGCAGCAGCCAGGGGTCGGTGGGCGGCAGCACCAGAGGAGGCGGGGGGGAGGAAGAGCGGGGCCAGCGAGGGGGGCAGCGAGAAAGACGGGGGGGGGGGGAGGAACAGGAGGAGCAAGAACAGGACGGGTACGACAAAGCGCGAGAAC